>PVIA01002594.1:0-107542 GCA_004024845.1 Tonatia bakeri
CCTTCCTTCCTTCCTTCCTTCCTTCCTTCCTTCCTTCCTTCCTTCCTTCCTTCCTCCTCTTCCCCTCCTTCCCTTCCTTTTCCTCCTCCACCTCCTCCTCCTTTTTTTTTGTTAACGCTTTTACATGGTCCAAAGGCAAAGCCATAGCAGTGAAGCACCTTGTTCTTTCTGTTACCAATCACAAGCTCCTCCACCCCATCAAAGCAGTATGAAAGATAGTTGTTAAGTGCCTGAAGGTTTCTAACAAGCTTTTACTTATTTGAAGCTGTTCTGTATATATCCTTTTATTGGAAGCTATCTCAAGTTATTTTGAGGTGGAGGCTGGGGATAAAGTATAAATAAACAAAACCAGATATTAAAATTAAGAACAAAACCTAAGAGAAAGTAGGCTGATACAAGTACAATAGACTTTGACCTTGAGAGGAGGCAGCTCTGGCTGATTTCAAAGGGCAGGGTGCTGACGCCCATTGTAGCCATGTTATGAAAACTGAGTGTTGCTGAGACTGAGTGATTAAAGGCTGATAGATAAATTTGACCTTGGGACCCTCTGCTCCACGTAAACCTTCTGGCCAAAGTGAGAGTGACTGTTTATCTTTTGATGGTGAAGGGTTCATTTGGCTGCAGGAGTCACAGCATTTATCTGTTGACATCTGATTTCGTTAGAAGCAACCAACTATTTCCTAACCTTCCATTTGTTCTTTGGCTAAGCCAATAGCCCATATGCTATCTCCCAAGATCCTTATCTAGGTAGCAGACTCTTCTAAGCTACTCAGTCCTATCATTCTGCTGAATATTTTATGCCTAAGCAGCTTGTTTTCTGTATATCCCTACCTGTCTGCAGACATGTTTTTACTTTTAAGTGAACAGAGTCTGTCAGAAAGATTCTAGGGAAGCCACATGGTGGGCAGATGTGCCTTCACTCAGGAAAACTCCTTAACATTCTTTGTCTGTGGTAGTGCTCAGGTTGGAAGTTTTGGCAGACTAGCCCTGGTTGGGTAGCTCAGTTGATCAGAGCATCCTTCTGGTACACCGAGGTTGTGGGTTCGATCCCCAGGCAGGGCACATACAAGAATCACCCAATAAATGCATAAGTAAGTGGAACAACAAATCAATGTTTCTCTCTGTCGAGAAAAAAAAATTTGGCAAACAAAATGAACAATTATTAAATATTGAATATGTTAAAGTACTACAATTGTCACATTTTGATTGTGCTGCCTCTCTTTGTTTCTGCCTTTTGAAGTCTCTCATCTAAGAACTAGAAGTTGTTTTAAGCTCATCTATTCCAATGCCCCCATTTTCCATCTAAAGAAATGGAGGCCTAGAGATACTCAGTATTCAACTTCAAATTGCATGGCTATGTAGTGGCAAACTTGAATTCAGTGCTCATTATACCAGTTGAGTCTGAGAAAAGTATAGAATGTGCTGATGTTGAATGCAGAGTAGGCATCAGGATTGTAATGGGACTCAAAAGAATGAGATCAGCCTCCGTTTGCCATGAACAGTGGATTAGATATTGTGTCTGTGTGTGTTTTCAATACCAAAGGAAAAATAGAACATCCTCACCCAAGAATGTATTTATTAATGTGAGAGACAGACAGACAGACAGACACCATGTGAGATAGAAACATTGATCGGTTGCCTTCCGTGTACACTCAGACTGGGGATCAAACCCACAACCTTTTGTTATACAGGACAAAGCTCCAACCAACCGAGCCATTGGCCAGGGCATAACATGTTTTTCTAAAATATTAATCATCCTTTCAAAAAACATTCCTTTTGTGCTAGATACATTGCTATACTCAAGGAATACAAAGATAAATGAGACATGCTTCCTGTCCTATTTAATAAAGTAATACTATATAACTGATTTTTCCAAATGAGAAAGTATATAGGAGGAGATTATGAAATAGAATTTATGATGAGAATGTATTCAGGGAAAAGAAAGAAATGAATGCATTGTAAGTATTCTGATACTTTGTGACAATGAGTTGATTCCTCCTTAAAGGGAATTTGATATGTATTGTGAGATTATTGAAATTAGATACTTTTTAGTGTAGTTCTTTCAAAAGCAGCCGACTCTCCCAATCTAGGTTAATGACACCATGAGGTTACAGCTGCTGTTCATGGCCTCGAGGATCTGAATACAGGACAGGGGATGTAAACGACGGTGGGGGGAGCAGAGAGAATTTAATTTTATGTTTTATTTTTCTGTAGCCAGATTCTTTCAATTCCAGGTTCCTGGATATATAGCATGGTTGAAGGGTATTCCCGTTTTATAGGTATAAGATTTATAATCTTTATGTGAATGTGCAAGGTTTACTTGTAAACCTCTTATAAAATTATTACAGTTATTTACTTTTAGAGGAGAGGGGACAAAAAGAGCTTGTGGAGCATCTGGCTACTGCTTCTACTTCCCAGCCAAGAAGACAGAGCCGACAAAGCGTAACTGACTTGTTCCAAATGCCACACACTTCCTGGCAAAGTCCAGGCTTCCTAGCCCTCGGCCTGCTCTTGCGTGTGTTTTTGGAATAGTGCAATTCTATTTCACCAGTGGGAAATGACCCAGGGAGAGGGCTAATAACATGGACTGAAGCGTCTGGTATTTCACGCTGTTTGTTTCCTTAGTTAGCAAAGGACGAGCAATTTGCTTTCGGGCCTGAGGAGACACACCTGAAATGCAGTGACACAGCTGAAGGCTCTGGTGAAGGGGGGGGTCTGAGGAGCTGCTATGACTAAGGTCTGTGCCTCAGTGAGACTTTTATGGCAAAACGTGTTCGTTTGAGAAGATGAAATGCATGAAGGGAAAGGTTAAAAACTCTGGGACAAAAACAACTCCCTCTGGATAGTTTTAGCCATGCTCCCTTTAGAGGCTGCCCTGTACTTGAACCCTTGAGTACGGCCCCACTGGGCTGCAGGCCCAGAGGCTGAAAGCCTGCCCATCTTGTTTACTATAGCTACAGCAGCAAACAGAAGCCTCGCATGTCGCAGATACCCAGGAAGCATTGGTCGAACAAGTAAAAGAAGGGGAAATGAATACAAAGCATTATTTTTTGCCCTCAGAATGCATCCAGCATTTGCTGTTGAACACCTTAGCACCTTTCCCTGTACTAACAGATTTCCGGTCTAAGGTCAAACGTTGCTGCTCTCAGAACTTCTCACCCAATAGAATGGAATCTTTCTACCCCGAGCAGAGAAATTTAGTTGGAGTTGCACGTGAGACGGTGAAGCAACCACAAGTCTGTCTGTTTCTTGTCTAGCTTGTCTTGCTTGCTGTGAGCTCCGAAGGGCCTGGGTGAGAGCCCCAAACTCTGGGCCTATTATTCACTCCCATCGGCACACTGACTGTATGCATCTCAACCAGTAAACTTCGTTAAGCCTAGATAACAGAACTGGCTTGTCCTGACCTCCACAGTTACTGACAAAAGCCAGGCTTCCTCAACACTTTGCCTCGGCATCCATGTGTTTTTGGATCAGCACAAATAAATGGGTAGTATCTGTATAGGTACTACCAGGCCACTAGCAGTTCTAAAACCAGAGCCATTGTTGATGAATCTCAGTATGTTCCATCAGAACAGCTTTGGCATGGGCCCTGACTGGTGTGGCTCAGTGGACTGGGTTGTGGGTTCGATTCCCAGTCAGGCTACATGCCTGGGTTGTGGGCCAGGTCCCCAGGTGGGGGCATATGAGAGGCAACATATCTATGTATCTCTTGCCCTCTCTTTCTCCCTCCCTTTCTCTCTCCCTCTCTAAAAATAAAACATAATTGTTTTTAAATAAAACCAGCTTTGACATGGTTATCTAGCTCCTACCTAGCCCACACATCTATCTTGGGCTTTACATTTTTAAGACACGTAATTGGCCCCATCGCTTCCAGGTGGCTTTGGCAGGTGAGAGAGAAGCAATTAGACCACAGCTGCTTCCTGCCAGTCTCTTCCAGTTAGATTTTCGTCTTTTGAGCTCTGACTCGGGAGTTTCTCCTACACATGGTTTTGAAGCCAGACCCAAGTCCATAGGACAGAATCACCTGCCAACTGCTACCAAAACAAGACTTCAGGGGAGGTAGGTGGTACAAATAGAGGCAGAGGATGCAGGCATCAGTGACAGACATACAGAGTATTCTGTCCACTGAGAAAATGCCCCAGTAGCCAGCCACATGCAGAAGAATGAAACTGGAAGACTACCTGTCAGCCAGACTGAAAAATGAGCTCCAAATGGATTAAAGACTTGAATGTAAAGCCTGAAACCATAAAATACATGGAAGAAAACATAAATGCTAGGCTTCTGGACATCAGTCTTAATGATGTTTCTGTGAATTTAATTCCAATGGCAAGGGAAACTAAAGCAAAAATAAACAGATGGGACTACGTCAAACTAAAAAGCTTCTGTGCAACAAGGGAAACCATCAACAAAATGAAGAGGGAACCTCCTGAATGGGAGAAGATATTTGCAACCATATACCCAATCAGCAGTTAGTATCCAAAATATATAAAGAACTCAAACATCTCAACGACAACAACAAAAACCAATTAAAAATGGGCAAGGGCTCTACACTGGCATTTTTCCAAAGAAGACATACAGATGGGCAATGAGCACATGAAAAGATGCTCAACATCACTAATTATTAGGGAAATGCAAATCAAACCCACAGTGAGATATCACCTCACACCTCCTGGAATGGCTATCATCAAAAAAGACAAGAAGTAACAAATGTTGGTGACGATGAGGAGAAAAGAGAACTCTTGTACACTGTTGGGGGGATTGTGAATTAGTACAGCCACTGTGGAAAACAGTATGAGGATTCCTCAAATTGCCATAAGACCCAGCTATTTCTCTTCTGGGCATTTATCTGAAGAACATGAAGTACTAATTCAAAAATATATATGTAGCCCTGGCTGGTGTAGCTCAGTGGACTGAGTGAGAGCTGCAAATCAGGGGGTTGTGGGTTCAATTCCCAGTCAGGGCACATGCCTGGGTTGTGGGCCAGGTTCCCAGTGGGGAGCACATGAGAAGCAACCACACATTGATGTTTCTCTTTCTTTCTCCTTCCCTTCCTCTCTCTCTAAAAACTAAATAAAATCTTTTTAAAAAAGTTATATATATATATATATATATATATCTCTCATTAATATACCTATATTCACTGCAGCATTATTCACAATAGTCACAAAAAGGTCCACTGGCAAGCTCAGTCGGTTAGAGCATCATTTTTTTACACCAGGTTGTAGGCACGATCCCTGATCAGGTCACATACAAGAGTCAGCCAATGAATGCATAATTAAGTGGAACAACAAATTGATGTTTCTCTCTCTCAAATCAATTTAAAAAAAAGAAGATAGGGGAATAACCCAAGTGTCCATTGACAACTAAATGGATAAAGAAAAGTGTGGTATATACACAATACAATATTACTCAGCCATAAAAAGGTGAAACCCTGCCATTTATTTATTTATTTACTGACTTATTTATTTAAAGTATTTATTTATTTATTTTTAGAGAGAGGGGATGGGAAGGAGAAAGACAGGGAGAGAAATGTCAATGTGTGGTTGCTTCTTGCATGCCCCCTGCTGGGGATCTGGCCTGCATCCCAGGCTTGTGCCCTGAATGGGAATCAAACCAGTGACCGTTTGGTTTGCAGGTCGGTGCTCAGTCCACTGAGCCACAGCAGCCAGGGCTAAATCTTGCTGTTTATGACAACATGAATTAATGTTTATGACAACATTAATACCTTAAAGGTATTATACTAAGTAAAGTAAGTCAGATGGAAAAAAGGTAAATACCATATGATTTCACTCACGTGTGGGATATAAAAACAGAAACAAATGAGCAAACAACAACAAAATAATCAAAAAGCAAACTTACAGAGGCAGATAACAGATCAGTGACTACCAGAGGAGAACGGGGGTGGGTGGAGGGAGGGCGAAAGGTAAAGGGGCTGGACCGCATTGTGATGGGAGGAAGCTAGACTTCAGGGGGTGAGCATGACATGGTACATACAGATGTTGAATTATCATGCTGTACACCTGAAACTTATATAGTGTTATAAACCAATCTCACCTCAATTTAAACATTTTAGAATTAAGAAAGAAGGAGGTTAGGGAGAATGAAGAAAACGTCCTGGGACATTGTTCAGATCTCACCTGTACTGAAAGGAGAGAGGATAAGGAGGTGGCAGAGGTGAGAAGAATGTGCTTTGCCTTTCTTTAAATGAACTTGAACTGGTCTTGACCTTGGCAAACAGCTTCCCTCCCCAGCAGCTCCCGCTTACCTCTGCAGTGGGCTGCTTTCCAGCTCCTCCAAGGTCCTGGCCACAGCTCGAGGCTGCTGTTTCTTCCCCTTCGGCCCCTACTTCGTAGGCGGCTGTCGCCTAATCCTGTTGTGCCCTGCTGTCGCTACTGGTGTTACTGGAGTGGGTCAAGAGGCTGGCCACAGAGATCGAGTTACACAGCAGCCCACTGGCTTGAGGCAGGCACGTGACACGAGAAGAAAGTGTGGGTTTGTGTGGGCTGGAGACAAAAAACGCCCTTCTTGCCAAAGAACATCATCTCCTTTAAGCCCAGAGGAAACAGGAAGCTCAGGCAGGAGCCTGAAAGACAGCATTTGACTAAACTCTGGGCCTTTTACTATTATTTTTTTCTTTTTAAACTTCCTTCATCTTCTCAACTAAAGAAAGTGTTCCTGTCCCATAGGAGGCAGGTTCAGTAAGAGATGCGGGAATCAGATAATGTGGCAAGCACAGTGCAGGCAGTCCAAGTAGATAAAAAGGTTACTTGGACCAGAGGACTCTTTTTATTGCTGCTGTTGCTGCGGAGGGCAGGCAAGGGAGAACAATATTAGTGAGTCTAGGAAGGGACACCTGTAGAGGTGAAGTGTACATGTTGATTGAAACAGGTGAGATTAGGATCCAGGCCCCACGGCATGAGCACCTTTGAAAAAGAATAGAGCTTTTATTTTTAAATTTCTAAAAAATATGTTTGAATAGGCAATATGTGCATCTGATATGAAATACAAAAGGGTCAAAAGAGAGGACAATAAAAAGTGAGTCTTTTTTCATTTCTTCCTCATGTTTTTCCTGTCTGTCCAGGGCTTGTTTATGTAAATACAAACATACGTCTGCCCCTCTTCTTTAGAAACAGCGTGCACATATGTGCTAATCCTGCTCCTTACTTTTATGACTTAAAACTCAAACACAGATTGATTACATAGTACCTTTCCGTGATACCACATTCCTTTTAATGGCCGCATCCTGCCCCACCATTATATGGGTGTGTCATACTTTATTTGGCCATTAAAGGACTTGTTATGTGTCTTAGTTATTTTTCCCTGCCTGATTGCTTGCACAATGCAAGCACTCAATAAACACTTAATGCTTGCTCATAAACTAATTACATTTTGTACAACTTGTTGATGTTTTTTCTTCATCTCTCCTTTCAGATGTACTGATACTTTTCTCCATATTCCAGCTGTTTATATAATGTATCTATTCCCTGGCGGAACAAGTCTGTCTTGTATACTGATCAAACCTTGCTATCTGACTTCCAAGGCCCACCTTAATCTAGCTGCTCTTGTGTAACATTATTCCTCACCATTTTCTACTTTCAAATGCTCTAAGCATTACTGTCAAGTACAGGTATTTATTGCTCACTTGCCATGGGCAGACATTTTTGTTCTATTTTCAGGAAACCCTAACCTCCATGCCATTGCTTATAATGATCCTCCCACCCAGTGTTTCCTTCCTGTTTCCATCCCCTCTTCTGCCCTCAGTTCTTTTCTTTCTCATCTATTTTTATCTTATTATATGGTCAACACTCCCTGGAGGAGCAGGTAATGTTTTCTAGAATCATTTCAAATAGGAGCTTTGTGTACCTCCATGGCACTAATAACTCTGGCACACAGGTCCTCAGCAGAGCCTGCCTAAATGAGAATCTCTCCCCAGTCCCCCTGGGGTTTCTCTCCATCCCATCCCTGAGGAAGTGCTCAGCTTTCTTGGTTGGTCTCCTTTAAAGGCAGTGCTCTGGAGGGGGCCTGAGATCCTGGGAGAAGGCAGGTTTGGTTCAGTCTGAGAGCTGCCACCCACCAGTTTTGTGACCTTGGCCTCTCTGAGTCTCAGTTTCCTCATTTGTATGAGCGAGATGGATTAGAGGATCTCTGAGGCCCCTCCCAGTTCAAAAGTCTGATAATCTACAGTTGAGATTTATAACTCTGTTTACATTTTTCTGGAATACACTCCCTCTCCACCCTAAACAGATAGAGCTGCTTAGAAACTTCCGAGGTATTCTGAAGCTTCTGGGTCCCATTGCTCCTAGAACATTACAGACTGTTACGGAAGTTCAAAGAAGATACTCAATACTGGTCACGTTAAAAAAATCACAGAGATTTCTGAGGTCTGGCAGTAACATGAGAGATGCTGGATTTGTCCCATGTCACACCACGGAGAGGGCGAGAGAGGAGAGAGGTTTAGAACTGACTAGAGAGTCCGCAAAGACGAATTTTAGTTTCATCTCTTTCCATTGGCCTATATTTTTATTTGCCCCTATAGGAAGAGATCTACAGCAGGGATCAACTTCTTTGTAAAGTACAGAATATTCATTTAGCAGCCTTGGGGATTTTCACAATAATAATAATCAAAAAGATGTAGTGGCAATTAGTTCTCAATCAGAGTCACCTAGTAAAATTACCTAAATTGTTGCCTAACATTTCCATAGGTAACATTTACCATGCCTGGGAGAAGCTAGCTTTCTTTTCTTATCAAATTTGGTGTAATTCAGTAAACAAAGTAAAATGTCCCTGCCTTAACTCCATTCTCTGTCTATGGGGGTCTAACCTTTAAAAACATAAGTCAGCTCGGATCAGCCGGTGAGGAAAATCCTTCTAGGTTTTTGGAACAGAGTACAATTTAAAGTCTCTGTAGAAGAAAAGGAGCCGCATTACAGGGTCTGGCAGAAGTAAGGCCTGCTTGAGTGTGAGGTTACCAATAAGTAACCTTATTGGTAGGTTAATAGTAGGGGGGTGATAATTTATAGTTTTAATTTGAATATTTTCACCTAAAATGTCATATGGTATGCTTGAGTGTGATATTGTTATGTTACAGAATCACATCCTTATGATTTTTACTTAAACAAAACCATACTTATGATTTTGTTATAAAGGATTTTATAATAAAATGAGGGGCGTTAGTTTTGCTGGATCCCTGTATTAACCTGACAAGCTCCGGGGAGACCTGCGAGGCAGCCTTACAAACTCAGAGACCTAAAGTAACCACAAAGGATGGTCTAAAATTACAACTTATTAACTAAAAGCAGGTCATGGCAGGTAGTCATCCCCTAGGCCAGTATTTTTCCCTAACAAAGGTCAAGTTTTACCTGAGCTAAGCCTGTCTATTGTCTTTCCTGCATCTATGATAATATACCCTTGGAATGTCAAGGTAACATCCCATTTTTTCCCAAACCCCTTGGGCACAAGCTGAGACCAGAATCCCCTCATTGTTATTGTGCATTGTTGATTGTTAACTATCCTGTCTGTGCCCACCTACATAAAAGAAGTATGTGTCTATCATTTTACTTTTTATATAATCCCAGAGGTTTCCTTGCTTTGCTTTCCCCTGCCTTCCCTAATCTATCACCAACAGGCTTCATGGAACACCCTCTGGCTCCTCCTTTGATTCTAATGTATAAAATAAGGTGCTCAAACTGCCTTCTCCAGAGCATTTCTCAGTCTGTTGAGATGTTGCTTCCTGGCAATTGTCATCAGTTTGGCTCAAATACACTCACCAAAAATTCTCCACAGCTTTGAATGTTTCTTTTGTCCACACCTCCCAGACCTTGGCTCACCTGGCCTCTCCGTTTTCCTCTCCGGCCTCATCTTAGATCACGTTGCCTTTGCTCCATCTCTCCCAAGCTGCCCTGGCCTTCCGTACTACCTCTCACATGCAAAACTCCTTTTTCCTCTACTTGGACTTGACCGCTCCCAGTTCCTCATGCTTCTCTTCTTGTCCTCACGTCTGCCTACACGCGCCTTCCTAGAGAGGCCTTCTATGACCTAAGCAATTTCCCATATCTGTCCCCAACCCAGTTACTCTCTGTCATTTTACCCCATTCGTTTCCTTCACGATAGTTATCCAAGTTGCTCATTGTCCTTTTATTCCTTAGTGTTTGTTTACTTGTTTTGCCATCAGTCCCTGACACCAAATGTTAAGCTGCAGGAGGCCAGGAACCCCGCCTGTTTCCTTCACCAGGGCATCCTCCAGGGTCAACCCGGGCCCCTGCCCAAAGCAAATGGCCCATAAACAAAACTGGATAAACACCTAATTGCATATTAGAAGACACAAATCCCAGTCTTACTCTGGGAGCTGGGTGACCTTAAGTTATTTTATGATTTTCTGTGAAATTAGGGGAATGACTTATTTAGAACATCTTTACAGACCCTCTCAGCTTTGGAAGTCTTAAGGTCTATTATTATTATTGGTGGGTTTTTAAATATTACTTCTGCAGACTCCAAGGGAGAAGGAAAATCAAATGAAACCAAATGAAGTACAAATAAAAGAGATTTGTTATCTAGTTCTGGATTTAAAAAAAATGAACTCTGAGCTCATCAGAGATCAGGATTTTCAGGCTGTCATTAAAAAGATCAAAATAATCCTGAAATGCCTAGTCATGAAATATGATATTTGCTTTATACTTAGAAGTTTGATAATTTGTTGATGATTTTCAAGAGTCAGAAGGTTTTTCTATTATGTAGAAAAAGCACCAAGAAAGGAGAAAGTTAATCCCAGCTATACCAAGAAAAAAAGCAAAGTCAACTGGGCGCATTCTTCAGTTGAATGTAAAGATAGGTATATAATCTGATAAAAGACAACATTACACAAAGTGATAGGCCTTGGCTACTTTGGGCTGGGAGGGAGCCCTCCAAGTGTGTCAGCACTCTGAGGCAGCGGTCGCCAATGCCTTTGGCACCAGGGACTTGCTTTTCCATGGACGGGGTTTGACAGAAGGCGGAGCTCGGGGGGCGGGCGGGACAGGAGGCGGAGCTCAGGCCAGCTCCCCTTGCAGCCCGGTACCTAATAGGCTGCGGACCTGCTTAGGGGAACCCCGCTCTAGGGGCTACAAAGGTGTTTGAGACTTGGGCTCACAGGGTGATTTACAATGGTGCTATGTGCCTGGAGTTACTTACCTTCTCAATTTTCAAAATATTTCAAACCCAAATATTTGTATTACATTTTATCTTCGTACATATCTTATATTTTAAGAAATGCACCCTGTTAGATTTATTTAGAAGTGGGAATAACAGAAAGGCCTGGCTGGCTAAGGGTATCAATCGCCCTGACTGATTCTTAAGGAGATCCATTTTACAACTAGTATTAATTTTTTTAAACAGGTATGCTCCCAGCGGAGAAGGTATGTTTAAGCACTTCCTATACTTTGCAGTTCAAACACAACAGTTTAAAAAAGTAAATACGAAATACATTATTTAATATATTCTCCAACTACCTTCTCAGTTGGGGTCTTCCTCCCATGGAGAGCCGGTGACTGTCCTAATTTTGAACTAGTTTAAGTGCAGTATAAAACCCTGGCTTTACAACGAACACTCCAACCCCTCCTGAAATGCAAACCATCTGTGTTTTACATTTATCTTCAGTAACCTGAGAAATAAACACCATGCTCTGGGTGAAGGGGCTGGGGGGATGGAGATGTTTCCTGTTTGATTGTTTCAGTGCATACCAGGCCCAAGTGCTGCAGGAAAAAACAAAATTCCAAGAAAGGGTTGTGGGGGCTGTTCTTCATGTGACTAGCTCCTGATAGGGCTGTCCTTCCCTGAAGCTAATTGTAAGTGGGTGAAAGGATATTGGAAACTCACAGGACAAGGGGGAGTATCTTGCATGCCTTCTTCATCACAGCATTGCTTAACGGAATGATGGTTGTGCAGCAGACTGCTAACAAAGTTTGAACATCTCCGGGATAACAAACTGAGACCACCAGAAACATTTATTGAATACACATGTATTTTCCTCAGTGTGGGGTATTTTTTCCACTTCTTAATGCAGCTACTTTGTGATATAGTTACATCTCTATGTTACAGATAAGCAGACAGACCCTCATTTGTAGGGGAAAGAAGTTGAGAAAGTGCATTTGATACTGTATCTTGGGGGTCAGGGTGAGGGGGTCATCCCCTGGAAAACAGCTTTTGGGAATCTAGTTTGAAACTGCTGCTTAAGGCCAGCTCTGCATCCAGCTTTAGAAATGGAAATAGGATTTTGGAGACTTCCCTTAGAGGGAAATCTTTACAAGTAAGAAGGCCCAGTGACTTGGGGTGAGAGCCTCTAGGACTAGCATCGGGCTTTGGGACGTCCACATCTTCTCTCCGGGACCGGGAGTTGGTAGCCGCGCGCAGGAGCTCAGTGCTTTGTCTTGTTTCGCACTGCTGGAGGCCACGAGGCAGCGACGCATCTCAGCCTGGTTAAATGATGCCAAGGACAGGCGCTGGCAAAGAGCCTTATTAAGGGAAGGCGGGGGTGTGGGTGTCTTAGGGTCCTCTTATGCTAGGCTTGGGCTCCGTTGCTCTCGCACTAAAAATCTGTCGAGCCTGCTTAGCGTCCGCCAAGTCTCGGAGCTCCTCGGAAGGCTGGGCGACGCCTGTGGTCGCCGGATGCTTAGCCCACGGGAGCCCGCGTCCTTCTTGTAACTCGAGCAGGTCCCGGTGGGCCCGTTGCTATGGTAACGTTGCTCGCCGGGCTCCTATAGGCCAGGAGGAGGGAGGCGGGCCTTGGCGGACGTCACCCACACTCGGTTTGGGGGTGCTGTCCCCACCTGTAAATAACTGTTTGCCTGGAAGAAAGCCGTGAGGTAGATGCTTTGTAAGTGAAGGGTTCAGGGGGGCGCATTAGTACTGAGTGAAGCATCAGCATCACGCCCCACCAACCTCCCCCCAAGTCCTCTCGTACCAAAGATTTTAAGGTCCTTCAAAGCAGGGGGGAGAAGGAGTAGTAATTTGGAATTTGGTCTGACCGGCCACTTCCCGTAGCCCACCCAGGCCACGCCCACTCAGGAGGGTCTAATTCTAGACCACGCCCCTTCCCCGGCGCCCGGGAGAGAACCAAAATGGAGGAATAGGGGTCAAGATTAAATTGAGTCAGCGCGACAAATCTCGCGAAGGCCTAGAGCGAGCCGTGTTCCGCATGCGTCCTTTGAGGCCACCCCGCCATTTGCGCGGCGCCCTCTTAGTTGTGCGCCTGCGCGTTAGCTCCCGCGAGCTCACCGGTTGGGCGAACACGCACGGAAACGCTGGGGCGCGCAGAAGGGGAGGAGTAGGCATGATCAGGCGCGCGCGCGTCGGGAGTGACGTAGGAAGCAGGCGAGTTGGGAGGATCGACTGGGTAGAGTGGTGCAGCCGTGTTGTTTGGTGAGCGGTGCGTAAGGCCGCTCTGGGTACGAGGGCGCCCGTCTCACTGGCCCGCTCGATCCTAGGAGCAGATCCGGGGCAGAGGGAAGAGAGCGCAGGGTCAGGGGCCGTAGCTCCCGCTCCGCGGAGTCCGCCCGCCAGCCCGCCCGCTCTCGCGGGCCCCGCCTGTCAGGGTAAGCGCGAGCCCGCTTACCAGAGAGGACGTGAGACGACAGAGTGTGGGAGGCCATCTGGGCCTGTGGGAGGAAGGGGAGTGGGGCGTGTTGAGAGCCGGAGTGTGAGGTGAGAAAGGCCCATGGAATAGTGGTAATAAAATAACCACTGTCTCAGGGTAATAGTATCCTAGAGATGTGTGCCAAGACTTTACGTAATACTTAAATATGCTTTATTCTGTTTAACTTATACTGCAGTCTTCCGGGGTGTATACTGTTATTAAACCCATTTTATACGGTAGGAAAACTGAGGCATGAGAGAGATTAAGTAATTTATACAAAGTCCCACAGCTAGTCGCTGGTTTGGCTTCGAATTTAGGTCTCTCCTGCCCCAAGGCCTGTAATTTTCATTGTTTTGCACAAAAAAGTCGGGAGGGGGCGGCTGGGTAGGGACGAGTGAGAAGGGAGTGGGTAATCCAGAACGCGAAGAGAATGGTGACGTGAGTTTGGAACCTTGCAGGCTTCCCCCTTCTTAGTTCTGGTGGCCCCGCAACTTTTCCCTGCTGTTCCGTGGCTTTATGAACTTGAGCTGTTGCTCTGGAGGAGCCAACTCACAGGCCTGGGCCCGAGGGGGGGTTTTACTGCGGTTCAGTCCAGGGGAGTAGTGTCTTCCGACACTGTTTTGGGGTGCCCGGGAAGACAGCGGCGGCGACTGCGGTCCGTGGTCGTTTGTAGAGAGGCCCCTCTACCAGTTTGCTGCCATTTCTTCTGATGTGCTTCTACTTCCTTTTCCATTTTGTGCATGCGCTGCAAAGCCTTTGTTCAGCGCTCTAGAAGGGGGATGTGATGTTTTCTGTTTTCTTGCACACTTAGGTTTAAAACAAAACCGGAAAAACCAAACATTCTTTTCCCAAGCTTGCTCAGGATTGCTTGCGGAGAAAGCTTTCACGTGGCTGTATCATTAGTTGCTCTTTTAGAGATTTCTTGGGTAAGCAAGGAGCGTTGTTTTGGAGTTGTTTTATAGTAGACGTAATCGGGAACAATCGGAACAGACTGTACTGGAGTTCAGCACAAGGCAGGGATTTCAGTAATTCCTAGGGTGTGTGTGTGTGAGAGAGAGAGAGGGACCTTTCCTTCTGGCATAGTCTAGTGCTGGGAAACAACAGGTATCAGTTAGTACTTGTCTTTTGCCTTCATATGGAGTGAAGTAGCTCCTGAGGAGTCGTTTGAAAGTCAGCCCATGAGGCAAACATTGCATGTGATCAAATTCATCCTTAAAAATTCCTTAGGAGATGACAGATCTGCCTGTCAGTGGATCCAGCAGACTTAGTTTCCTTCAGCTTTGAAACTCGTTACTGTTTCTTTGTTTATAACCCAGTTAAAGCACTTAGGTTACTTTTAGGGACTGTGTTGCACAGATACACATATTCGAAGGGTGTAGTCATTCTGCGCTGTGAGGTGCTCTGAGATGCAGGCAGTGAGAGGCTTGGAAGGAGGAAGACTAACCAAGGAGAACAGTGTGTTTGTGATTCCCGTCTCAGGCGTGTTGTGGAGCATGTGCTCACTGAATGGAAAGTGGCAGGCAGAATTGCTGGCATTATTATTGTTATTTCACTTTTTGGCTAGCATATTCAGTAGTTCATGCTAAGGTAAATGTGTGTCCTGTGACTCCTCTTTCGTTTTTGAGTGGCACTACATTAGGGGCTTGCAAGCTATTGTCTATTTCCTAACAGTTTTCCTAGCTAAGAGTTTGGTGCAAGAATGTCATACATATTTTTTGCCAATAGTTTGCTTTTGTCTTCCCCATTTGTCAGATATGTATAACTATGGTTAGCTTTTTTTTTAAAGAAACATTCTGTGAAATGGCAGTCATGATGATACCTTTTTAAATTAATGTCTCTGAATTTCAGGGTTTTTTTGCCTGTAAAACATAGAGGAAGACAGCATTGTACAAAGTTGTGAGTTTTCTCCATTGTTATTTTGAGGCAAAACCCCACATTGCATACCAGTCACATAATTTGCATTAATCTCTAAATGATAAAGACTTTTAAAAACCATAACCACAATATAAAATAACACCCAAAACGGGGGTGGGGGTGGGGGGAGTGAGGGAAACCCTCACAAAAACCCAAAACAAAAAAGTAAAACCAGCAGTCATTGTTTAGACTTCTAATGGACTCAAAAATGTAATAGGTTTTTTTTTGCCCTCGCTAACTGTTAGTTTAAAGCAGGGCCCAAGTAAAGTCTATACATTTTGATTGGTTGATATGTCTCCTAACAGTCTTTTAGTTTGATTTCTCACAATTTGTTGAAGAAGCTGGGTGGTTCTGTAGTTTCTGGGTTTTGCTAATTGTATCACTGTGCTAACATTTAACTTGGCCCTTGGTCCTCTACATTTCCTGTAAGTTGATCGTTAAATTTGGAGGTGTGGTCAGATTCAAATTACATTTTTGGTGGGAGGGCAAAACTCCAGTCAAAATATGCAGGGAAGCATCTTGGCCAGCAGTGGAGTGCATGTGATGCTGTGGCCCTGTGGGTGGTAAGGGAGCTGAGAATACCTTCCACCAGTGTTGTCATGGCTGTCCTTACGTTGAGTGATACGCATTACTTACTGGTATTTGAGGTGATGCTGGTGTAAAACCCCCTGCACTGCCTGTCGTGTAAAGTGTGACATACACATTTACGTACAGTACATAGTACTTGACAATGACAGTAATTGATTATGCTATTTGCGTACTTATATACTATATACTATACTTTTTATTGTTATTTAGAGGGAACTCTTTCAACTTATAGAAAAGTCTTGCTATAAAATAGTATGCCATGTTATACCTGCAGCAGCCTCATACATGTGGTGTTTACAGACTCTCTTGATTGTGTCAGTTTTTCTTGTGCCTGACTCAATCTTGTGGTGTTTTGTAGTTTAACATATGCACAGGTTTGTAGCCTGGGAACGGTAGGCTCTACTACATAGCCAGGTGTGAAGTGGGCTGTGCCGTTTAGGTTTGTTTAAGTGTGTTCTGTGATGTTTGCACAACTATGAAATTGCCTAATGATGCATTTGTATTTCTCAGAATGTATTTTCTTAAGTGGTGCATAGTACCTGGTCATCTCTTTTTTGTGATGATAACAGCTGTTGTGATTACTTTAACAGCTTTATTAAAGTATAATTTGAATATTATAAAACTTGCCTATTTTAATGTAGAGTTCAGTGATTTCTGGTAAATTTAATGAGTTTTGCAGTTATTGTAATTGAGTTTGGGAACATTTCTTTCACCTCTGTAAGATGACTTATGCCCATTTTCTGTTAATCCCCATCCCACCGCTGTAGTCTACTTTCTGTCCTTATAGATTTGCCTTTTTTGCTTATTCCGTATAAATGCCATTATGATTATTCACTAGGAATCACAAAATGGTGATATTCTATCATTGCATATTCATTTTCATTTATTAGCTGTATAACTTCTGAAGAAAAAGCCTCAGCTATTTGATTACTTCAGGGTACAGTTTATATAGGAAAGACAAGATACAATTTAAAAAATACTAAGTTGATTCACTGGCATTCTCTCCAGTGGTGACCAGTTAAGTTTATTTTCTTTTTTTTTTTTTAAAGATTTTATTTATTTATTTTTAGAGAGGGAAGGGAAGGGGAGAGAGAGAGAGAGAGAAACATCAGTGTGCGGTTGCTGGGGGACATGGCCTGCAACCTAGGCATGGGCCCTGGCTGGGAATCGAACCTGCGATGCCTGGTTCACAGCCCACGCTCAATCCACTGAGCTACACCAGCCAGGGCTTTAAGTTTATTTTCTTAGTTCACTATGAACTCATGGATTTAAACCTATCTGAGAAGTTAAAAAAATTTTTTAATCCTCACCAAATGACATTTTTTCATTGCTTTTATTAGAGAGAGGAAGGGAGAGAGAGGAAGGGAGAGAGAGAAGTATTAATTGGTTGTCTTCCATAAGTGCTTGGACTGGGAATTGAACCTAAAACCTATGTGCTGTGATCAGGAATCAAACCCGCAACCTTTCAGTTATGGGACAATGCTCCAGCTTACTGAGCCACACTGGCCAAGGCCTATCTGAGAAGGTTTTTTTTAAGATTTTATTTATTTTAAACAAAGGGGAAGGAAGGGAAGGAGAGAGGGGGAGAGAAACATCAATGTGTGGTTGCCTGTCACATGCCTTGCACTGGGGACCTGGCCTACAACCCAGGCATGTGCCCTAATTGGGAATCGAACTGGCAACCTTCTGGTTTGCAGGCAGGCACTCAGTCCACTGAGCCACACCAACCAGGGCATGAGAAGTTTTAATGCACTGTAGTAATTATCCATCATGGTTGTTCATGCTGTCTTTGACCAGACTGTAAGATTGTCTTAGCTGGGGAATCTGATTCTAAGGGTTTAGTGTAAATACCTAATTGTCCCCTTTTTAAGCTGTTCTTTGCTGCTTGGAGGCTAAAGGCAGTTTTTTGCTTGGGTCCCTTTTGTTCCTTTTGCTTTTACTCCAGGAGTGATACTCACTTCCCCTAAAGTAATGTATGGTTGTGTTTTAAATGACCCTAAAAAAGAAGTACATTGTTTCAGTTAGGGAAATAAGGAAGCTAAGTGCACAGGAGTGGTCTAAGGCCCTTTTGCTGGTTTAGGTTTAGAACCTAACAATTCTGAGTCCCAACATTTTCTTAATTACGGTCAGATAGTAAAATCCACACTCAGTCTGAAGTTCTGCCCCTTTTCTAATGTTCTTTATTTGTTCATTTGCAAGCTTTTCATTCATGCCTGTTGTGTATGGATTGAGCAAATGGACTCTGCCTTTAAGGAATGCCCACCTACGTTTGTTAGGAAAATACCAGAGTCTACTTAAATTTCAGAGTAATCATAGAAGGTCTGTGATTTCAGAGAAACATATGGCGAAGTGTAGAGTGCCTTAAATAAATGGAATCTTCAAAGGTTGCTTACAGACTGACAGATTGGTTTCTTAGAAGTTTTTCAGCGAAGCTGCTCTCTGTGAAGCTTGCTTTCGCCTTTCCCCCACACCCTCCCCCAACGTGTTTTCCTGCCTCTCTCTTTCTCATAAGTTCCAAAGACCCTTTTTTTGCCTCAGTAGTTTCCTGAACCCACTTCTTCCACAGCTCACTTCTACTCCTGTGACTTTCTAAATAAACTTTTCCTTGTATTTGAGTCTTGGCTCTGAATTCTGTCTTAGCCAGAACTCAAGTGCAGAGGTTGCTGGACCAAGGTCTGGTCTGACTCCGCCTGTCTAACACACTGGTGACTTACTGCCCTCAACAGTTGTATCTTCAGCACTTGTAGCATAAAATGGTAGTCATTGCCCACATTTGTCTGTTTAGCTGCTGAATGATCTCTGAACAAAGAGGTCAATAGGGATGGTGTCAAAGGATCAACAGAGATCTTATCAGAGCTTAATTAGGGCTTCCAATTAGGGAACCAAACTAAGGATCTTTTTAGCGCTCAACTACACTCCCCTTAATTTAGAAGAACCGAACGCACCCACATCTCATCTACCTAACAAAAATAATTTTTTTACCTTAATACTGACCTCCTGGTGGACTCAGGTCACAAAGATAAGCAACATGAGAATCATGAGTCTCAGAACCACACCAAGAGAGCCACTGGAAGCTCAGGCACACTTTGTGTGTGTCTCCACGTTACCATCACAGTCATTTTTTAACACTCGGACAGTTGAACAATGTGTGGCTTGTTTGTTGCTCTTTGATAAATAGAAATTAATAAATAAGTCCATGGCCATGTTTAAAAATATATTTATTTATTTATATTTACAGATGGGAGGGAGAAAGAGAGGGAGGGAAACATCAGTGTGTGGTTGTCTGTCATGTGCCTCCTACTGGCGATGGGGCCTGCAACCCAGGCATGTGCCCTGACTGGGAATCGAACTGGCCCTTTGGTTTTCAGGCCAGTGTTCAATCCACTGAGCCACATTAGCCAGGGCTCATGACCACTTTTAAGAGTAAAACAAACAGCAAGTCACAGGAGGAAATTTTCTATCTAATGGGAATTACTCAATTTTTATGAAGTTTTATAAAATACCATATTGACTTGTATATTTCATCTGTATCATAAATGCAGCACCCTGCCTGTCTCTGTTTTGAAGGAGAAATAGTCCTTTTCTCCTCTTCAAATTCTTTCATGGTCAGACTGCTTTAAAAACTACCAATGGTCCTACTAGTCAATAAGAAAAAGTACACAGTGCTGAAATACTACTTGCTGTTCTCCACAAACTTAAAGACTCTAGCAATGATTAAACAAAATTTTCAAAGCAAAGTAACATCCACAAGAACATAATTCTGACTAGAAAACTTACAAAGAGGAGTAAAACTTAAATTAGTCCCAACAATAAAAAGATAAAAAGTTTTTGAGCGAAATGATGACACTTGGAAATGCCAATTTTGTTTTCTTGGTTGTTACTGGAAAGTGGAAAGCAAAGATTTTTCCTTGCTTTGTCCTTTGGAAGGACATTTTAAACATTCATTTTACTGTTTCTAGGATTTTCCCTGAGTATGTACACTGGTGCCCACTCTTACATTGTGTTGAGGATGCATGTGATGGGGTTGCCTTTTAAGTAAATGCCCTTATGGTGACTTCCTTTTAGTGTTTTTATGATTATTTCATGTTGAGTTTGCTAAAATAACAGCATTAGTCTGAGGCTAAACCAGATTGAGTTTTTATCTTGCAGAATACTGTCTCCTCCTGCTTCCTCCCAGAATATATACCATCAGTTATTCTGTTTAAAAAATTTTTTTTTCAAAGATTTTGTTTGTTTATTTTTAGAAAGGGGGATGGAGAAAGAGATAGAAACATCAGTTTTTGGCTGCCTCTGGGTGCGGGGCGGGGGTGGGGTGGGCGGCCACCCCCTGCTGGGGACCTGGCCCAACCCAGGCATGTGGTTGCGTATGATGCCCAACCCACTGAGCCACATCAGTCAGGGCAGTCATTCTGCTTTTGATTGAATTCTTTATACCTGCTATCTTCTGTATCTTGATTGTTGAGTTGCTGCTTGGTTTCTTTACAATATGATGTGTTTAAAAGACATTATTAACTCAAATTCACATATTGCTTGTGGCTGTTAAAGTTGAAATTAGTGTTTACCACTTAATTTCAACTTTAATTACCACTTAAATCCTTATTTGCATTAATCTAAGGAGACACTGTATGAAGTTTGTCAATTGCCTCTACTTCTATTTGACTTCTGAATTGTAGGGAAAAAGAATTTCTTTTATTTGTAGAATGGAGAGGGGAGTCCCATACCCATATCCATGTAATAGGTGCAAAAACTTAAGTGTAAGAGTTTGGATCCACATTCTTTCAGGCTTTCAGAGACCCTAAGTAAATTTAAACTGGCTACAATGATTCCTTTAGAAACATTTCCATGATGTAGTCTCTGAGCAAAGTTCTGTGAAGCTGTGAAAGTTACAGAGAAGGGCATATTTGTGGTCACAGGGGACTCTTAGTCTTTAGGTATTCTAGAGAGGGCAGAAAATTGGCTTAGGGTAGTGATTTTACTTCTCTGCTAAAGGGAAGCTTGGGCAAAAGTCTCTTCAGGTTTCTTAATAATTTTAGTTTCTTTAGGTTAAAGAACTGTGAGTGTGTGTGTGGAGAATAAATACTGTAATCTTAATATTTTAGTTTAAATTTGTGATGTGATAAAATATTGTTTTGATGCCTTTGTTGATAAAACAATGTATACATTTATGTGATTACAAAATGTGTTTTTGAATCTAGATCAGATCAACCATTGGCTTGCCCTCTGTCGTAGTCAGCTGAAGGTGCCTTCTGAAGCTTCTTCAGGATGCCTGCAGCGCTTGTGGAGAATAGCCAGGTTATCTGTGAAGTCTGGGCCAGCAACCTAGAAGAAGAGATGAGGAAGATCCGAGAAATCGTGCTCAGTTACAGTTATATTGCGATGGTAAGGAGCTCTGCTCTCTTCCGTCCACCTTCTGGTATGGACTTAGGGAATATTTAATGTGAGATTTTGAAATAAATGATTACACTAAAGCGATGGTAAATTAAACATGGTGGAAGGTTATGTTGCTTTCATGAAACATGATGGTAGCCAGTATATCTGAGAAGGATGTAATCTCTAGATATTTTTATAATGTTACTGTGCATTTGAAAGTCTTCAAGGCAGAAGTATGTCAGCAGTAGAGTGTATCTGTCCCTTAGATATGGTAAATTTGTATAGTATTTAAAATAATTTTTAAAAATTATTTGCCAGCACTTAAAAATCAGGAGACCTTAAATTCCAGATTTTTGCCATCTCTGGAAAAATTGGGAAGGTCCAGCAATGTAGGGGCCACATTCCTGCCTGAGAGTGTGTGGCTGCGTATTATGGTGATGTCGAGGGCCTGCCTTTTTTAGAGGAGACACGTACTCTGGTTTGTTCCAGCACCCATTACGTGGAACCATTTTTGTACCTGGTTTGCTTTATTCCTTTACATGAGCTGCTTGGAGTTTGTGACTTCTGCTGTAGAGATAGATTATAGAATGAAGCCTTAGGTTGATATTTAGTATTCTGTATGATCTTGTTCTGTTCTTTTTACTCAAACTAAATATGGCTATTGTTTTTTTCTGAATGGCATTTTCACCTCCCTATTTTTGTACTTTTATTCATATACTTTTCTCAACCTAGAACATTAATTTTTTTTCTTTTATTGATTCTAGAGCGGGGAAGGGAAGGAGAAAGAGGGAGAGAATCATCAGTGTGAGACAGATACATTAGTTACCTCTTGCACATGCGCCAACCAGGGACCATACCCACAACCCAGACATGTGCCCTGATTGGGAATCAAACCAGCGACCTTTGGGTTTGTAGGATGACACCCAACCAACTGAGCCACACCAGCCAGGGCTAGAGTATTCTTAATTGCCTATGTATCTACCTGTTGTTAGTCACCTACTTCTATTCCTATCCTGCGCAGGATCTGCAAGTTGTGCAAAGCTTCATGATTTTAGTGATTCTGTAGATGTCAACAGGATCAGTATTTTTTAAAAAATATTTTATTAATTTATTTTTAGAGAGAGGGGAAGAGAGGGAGAAAGGGAGAGAAACATCGATGGGTTGCGTCTCATATGCCCCCACCTGGGGACCTGACCCACAACCTAAGCATGTGCCTTGACTTGGAATTGAACCAGCAAACTTTCAGCTTGCAGGCCGATGCTCAGTCCACTGAGCGACATCAGCCAGGGCAAGATCAATATTTGTATTAAGATATATTTTTCTGCCCAACCTTGGGACTTGTCACCTAACTTTTATAGATTGGGGTAAAAATTTTGTTTATGAATGACCATTTCAGCATCCAGTATTTTGTGAAACCTGATGATGAGAGACTTTTTCCTTTTTCAGGACACAGAATTTCCAGGTGTTGTGGTACGACCAATTGGTGAATTTCGTAGTTCCATAGATTACCAGTATCAGCTTTTACGGTGCAATGTTGACCTTTTAAAAATTATCCAGCTGGGCCTTACATTCACAAATGAGAAGGGAGAATATCCTTCTGGAATCAACACTTGGCAGTTCAACTTCAAATTCAACCTTACGTAAGTGTCTGAGACACTTCTGGATGTTGTTCTTAGAACTGTACATTTGTGTAGACTGATATCTAACTGAATTTAATTTTAAGTTTTGTTTCCACCAAAACCAGGTAAGGGTTCAGTGAAACAGTGAAGCAGAGAATGGAATAGAGAATCTGAGAAAGTGAAGTTCCTCTTAAAGAACTGTTACAAGTTAACAATAAAAAGACAAATAATCCAATTAAAAATGGTAAAAGATCTGAATAGACCTGTCTCCAAAGAAAATATGCAGATGGCCAGTAAGCCCATGAACAGATGCTCAGTCATGTCATTAGAGAAAGGCAAATCAAAACTGCAGTGAGATACCACTTCACACCCACTATGTGGCTATAATAAGACAGTGACAAATGTGACAATATGTGGAGAAATTAGAATACTCATATGTTGTTACTGGAAATGTAAAATGGTACAGCCTCTTTGGAAAACAGTTTGGCTGTTCCTCAACAGGTTAAATGTAGAGTTACCATATGACCCAGCAATTTCACTCATGTCCAAGAGAAATGAAAACATGTCCATGTAAAAACTTATGTGCAGTATTCATAGCATTATTCATAAGGACCAAAAGTTGAAATAACCCAAAAATGTGTGAACTGACAAATGAATAAATTAAACAGCGTATCCACGGAATTGAATGTTATGGAGCAGTAAAAAGAAATGAAGTACTGATACATGCTGTACATGGATGAACTTCGAGAACATGCTAAGGGAAAGAAGCCAGATGCAAAGGGCCCCATATATGATTCTTTTTATTTGAACTGTCCAAAGTAGTCATATCTACAGAAACAGGAAAAAGATTAGTGGTCTCTAGAGCAGGGGTTGGGAAGGTTATGGGATAATGGGGAGTGATTGCTTAATGTCAACAGTGTTTCTTTTCAAGGTGATGAAATAATTTATAATTGGTGGTGGTGGTGGTTGCATATCTGTGCTCTACTAAAAAGTATTGAGTTGTATACTTGAAATGAGTGAATTGTTTAGTATGTGAATTATATCTCAAAAAGACTTTAAAATTAAGTCAGTTTTCTAGTTAAGGGATTAGTGTTTGAATTGAAGTTCTGCTGTTTCTTTTTTTTTCTTTTTAAGATTTCATTTATTTAGTTTTTAGAAAGGGGAAGGGAGGGAGAAAGAGAGGGAGAGAAACATCAATGTGTGGTTGCCTCTCCTGCGCCCCTTACTGGTGACTGGACCTGGCCATCAACCCAGGCGTGTAGCCTGCCTGGGAATCGAAACAGCAACCCTTTGGTTGGCAGGCTGGCGCTCAATCCACTGAGCCACACCAGCCAGGGCCTGCTGTTACTTCACTGGTTGACTTTGGGTCAGTTATTTTCCCTTTTGTGATTCAGTTTTCTTATTTGTAAAAGAGGGTTGTTAGTTATCTTTCATAGTAAAAATAAGGTATAGAGTGGGTGCTAATCAAAGGTAGTTGAAACTGAAGCCTGTGTAGTAGTGGGAAAATTTTGATGTAATTTTTTAAAAAGTTTTGGTAAAAAAATAAAATCTGTCCTCGCACTGTTGTGAAACAGACCTTCGGAATTTCTTCATCTTGCAAATCTGAAACTTTATACCCGTTAAATAATAAGTCCCTTTTTCCTCTCCCCCAAGCTCTTGGTAACTACCATTCCACTTTCTGTTTAGGTGGAATCTCACAGCATCTGTTGTTTTATGACTGACTTATTTCACTCAGTATGAAGTCATCAGGGTTCATCCGTGTCGTAGCACATGGCAGAATTTCCTTCCTAAAATCGAATTGTGTGAATAGACCACATTCTGTTTGTCCATTCATCTGCTGATGGACATTTGGTTTGTTTCCACCTCTTGACTATCAGAAATAGTGCTGCCATGTATGTGATGTGCACGCACCTCCTTGAGACCCTGTTTGCATTTCTTTTGGTTGTGTGCCCGGAAATGGGATTGCTGGATCATATGATAATTCTGTTACGTTTTTAAGGATGATATGATTTTTAAGGGAAAAATTGGGGGGAGGCTTTTATTTTGCTGATTGTTTGAGGTAATGTAAGTGTATTTCTTATTGGGCTCTAGTTTTTTAATACTGCTTTGTTTAACTAGGCACCAAGAGGCATTTGATAGCTCAGGGATAATTTTTTGATTATTATCCATGTGTTTTAGAGATTTCTGAGTTTCAAAGAATAATTTTGGGAGATAATCTGGATCTTTAACTGCATTATTTCAGTCCATTGCCAAAAAGCCTGATATTTACAACAAAGCCTGATATAACATAATATGCAAAGTCATGTAATATTTTTATTGCAGAGTTTGTTTATGTGTTTAAAATAACGTTTTTGTTTTTTAAATTTATTTACTTTTAGAGAGGGGGAAGGGGAGGAGAAAGGGGGGGAGACAAACATCAGTGTGTGGTTGCCTCTCACACGCCCCCAGCTGGACCTGGCCTGCAACCTAGGCATGTGCCATGACTGGGAATCAACCTGGCAACCCTTTGTTTTGCAGGCCATACTCAATCCACTGAGTTACACCAGCCAGGACAAAATAATGTTTATTTGAGGTGGAATAGAAGACTGTTCTTAAATAAGTGGAAAAAATTAAAATTGTGGTGGTTTTCTTTCTAGTTGTTTCACCAAAGTTTACATGAAAAAACAAAAACAGTGAACCTTAGTGGAAAAGGAGTTATTTCCCTACTTTTGTGTTATTCTAAATATTCCTTGTTTAAATTAAGTGATACATCTTTACAGTGAACTATTATGCCAGAGTTACAAATGCCCACTACTTCTGTTACATTTTCCATCTGCTAAGAAGTGAATACCTTCTTTTTCAGAGAGGACATGTACTCCCAGGATTCCATCGATCTCCTTGCTAACTCAGGACTGCAGTTTCAGAAGCACGAAGAGGAAGGGATTGACACATTGCACTTTGCAGAGCTGCTTATGACATCAGGGGTAGTTCTCTGTGACAACGTCAAGTGGCTTTCATTTCACAGGTCAGCCCCAGAGAGTGTGTCTCTCTTGATTTGGGAGCAGGAAATTGAATTATGTTATTTTTGAAGTCTTACTGGCTCTCTCTTGTTGGTCACTAGCAGTTACAAAGTTGGAATGGTAACTGCTAACTCGTGTTAGTTGTTCAAAAACCACTTTGGAGCTCATACTGGCTCGTGTCACACAGTGCTGGGCTCGATCGGGTGGCTGTCAGCGGATGTGTTCCAAGTGGAGAGATGGAGGGTGGGGAGGGTTGAAGCACTTGGTTGTCTTTTTCTTATCTTCTAAGTGGCTGGCCTGGAGTTTCCTATGTACTTGAAAGCCAGACTCTCCTTAGATGTTATTTATCCTTTTCAGTACTTTTAAAGTTTTGTTGAACAGAAATTCACATTTATAAACCCTTAGGTATTCTTACATATCTTACATATTAGTCTATGTTATTTTTTAATGGAAAGTTCAGATTATAGTAGGACAAAGTGCTTTGAAAGACTGAAAGGTAGCATCATAATCTATGAGAAATAAAGCGGTTGAATGCTGGGGCCTAATAACTGCTGCTTTTTCACCTTCGTGCCTCCTTCTTTCCTTGCAGTGGCTATGATTTCGGCTACATGGTAAAGTTACTTACAGATTCTCGCTTGCCAGAAGAGGAACATGAATTTTTTCATATTCTGAACCTTTTTTTCCCATCTATTTATGATGTGAAGTACCTGATGAAGAGTTGCAAAAATCTTAAGGTACAATATTTTTCTTAATACTAGTAACAATAACAACAAAAAGCCAAAAAAGCAAACTTATCATTTTGCTTTGTTATTTGTTCAGCGTATATTCTTGTATGCCTGCTAGGTGCCAGCATGGTGCTAGACAGGTTGTGTATAGAGCTGATTGGCACAGGAATTTGTGTGGTTACTGGCTTTAACCTGGGCATGAAGGGAGCCCCTCTACTTCTCTCATCTTAAGACAAAGCTTTCTTCACTTAAGGTCCACGAAGCACATGAAAGTTCGTAATGTGTGGAGTATGTGCCTTTTGTCAGGAATGAGGTCTGTTGTGTACTAGACTCTCAGATCAGAGGAGTTCTCCACCCTAGACCAACAATTTTCAACCAGTGTGCCGTAAAAATTTTTAGAACGTGAAATACTTGATTATTTTGTCAGGGGCACTGACCTCTTTCCCCTTAGATTGTCAAATAAAAAAAAAAATTATGCCCTGACTGGGTAGCTTATTTGAATAGAGCATTGATTGTCCTGATACGTTAAGGTTGCAGATTCAGTCCCTGGTCAGGGCACATACAAGAAGCAACCAATGAATGTATAAATAAGTGGAGCAACAAATCAATGTTTCTCTTTCTCTCTCTCTCCTCCCTCCCTCCCCACTAAAATCAGTAAATTAAAAAAAGATTACATTAGCCAGTACAACAGTAGTCAACACAACAGTAGCCATGCAGTGTGAATTCCTTGTCTTGAACCATAAATATAGGTCATATAGTGAGAGTTACATCTTATTGGTCACATTGCATAGTTAGGCTTTGTCTGATTGGTTGATTCTTAGTAACAGATATCCTTATATAGAAGTATAGCACCTGATTTTTTTTAAAAAGTCACTTTGGAGCAAAAAAGTAGGTAATTTTATTATTAATGTTTTTTGTGTCACAGAATTTTAGTAATTATTTATATGTGCCATGAGATGAAAAAGGTTGCTCCCCTAAACAGTGTAAGAACTCACTACCCTAATAAATTATTGACATATGAGGTTTGTTGTTTGAATTAGATTGGCCTTTACTGGTTCTTAAGCCTTGTTTTATAGCAGTTAGGACTTTATGGGGTAGAAATCTGACAAAATTAATAATGAAGAAAGGAATGAAAAGTGGAATATAATACAATGTATTATTTGGAGGGCTGGGGAAAGGCCTGATAGGCAAACGGCCTGTTCCCACTTCTCATCAGCAAAAGAAACTCCAGAGTGGACTTAGTTGATTCCAGTAGAGGAGTGCTAGGTCTGTAACAATATCTCTGCTTCCCTTCCCTCTGCTCCAGGGAGGTCTTCAGGAAGTTGCTGATCAGTTGGATTTGCAGAGAATCGGAAGGCAGCATCAGGCGGGCTCAGACTCACTGCTGACAGGGATGGCATTCTTCAGAATGAAAGAGGTAAGGCTTAGGAGCTGGATGACCTTTGTGGGCTGAGGTTTGTTGAAATCTTACAGTTTCTGTTGGAAGTTGATGATCACCTTGGAAGCAGTTGTTTTTCTGTTTGTTTTTCGGTTTGTTAGGATGTTCAGTATATTAAATGTAGTTTGGGAAGCAAAGAAGCATTCTGAAATGGAGACCACTCAGCATGCCCAATCTAGAAGTGTATTTGGTGTTCTTAGCAGCTCTGATTGTTGCAATTACTTGTTTCTCTTCTAATTTCTATAATGTGAACACGTTTGCTAGACCACCCACTTATCCCACAGCTAAGATCATATTCAACAGCTTTTCCTCTAAGGTTAGAAACAAAACAAGGATGTCCACCCTCACCAGTTTTATTCAACATGGTATTGGAAGTTCTAGCCAGAACTTTTAGGCAAGAAAAAGAAACTAAAAGGCATCTAGATTAAAAAAAAAGGAAGTAAAACTGTCACTATTTCCAGATGACATGTTGTTATATATGGAAACCTTAAGGACTCCTCCGACAAAAAACCATTAGAACTAATAAATTCAGTAAAGTTGCAAGATACAAAATCAATATACAGAATTCTGTTTCTTTATACTAATAATGAACTTTGGGAAAGAGAAATTAAGAAAACCCATTTATAATTGCATCAAAACGAGTAAAATACCTTGGAATACATTGAACCAAAGACCTGTCCATTGAATACTGTAAGACATGGATGAGAGAAGTGAAGACGACACAAAGGAGTGGAAAAATATTCTGCGATCATGGATTAGAAGAACTGTTATTGCTAAAATGTCCATACTGCCCAAAGCAATCTTCAGATTCAATGCAATCCCTATAAAATTCTAATGGCATTTTTCACAGAAATAGAGCAATCCCAAAATTTGTGTGGAACCACAAAAGATTCCAAATAGAGAGTAATTTTGAGAAAGAACAAAGCTGGAGGCACCATTCTTCCTGAGTTTGTCCCCTGAAGTCCAATACTCTTGGCAGTGTCTGGAGGCACTTCTGGCTGTCACATCCTGTGGGGGATTTGGGGGACAGTACTGTTACTGTCCAAGGATGCTGCTAAACACCCTGTAGTACCACAATACATTGGACAAGCTACCCCCCACCCCTTCAAAGACTTATCCTGCCCAGTAGTTCCAGGGCTGAGATAACACCCTGTTACATGTGCTTAATGTCCACAATCTCACTCATGACAGACAACCTGTTATAGTACTCTGTTTTAAAGATAGGGAACAGTGGCTTAAGGAGAGTTGAAGTGATTTTTGTAAGGTCACGTAGCAAGTCAGTCTGTAGAGCCCAAGCTCTTAACCATTGCACTGTGTGTTAAAAAGAGAAGGGACATGCCCAGGCTGGTGTAGCAAAGGATTGCCAGTTCAATTCTTGGTCAAGGCACATGCCTGGGTTGCCATCCAGGTCCCTGGTTGGGGGCATGTGAGAGGCAACCAGTTAATGTGTCTCTCCTACATTGATGTTTCTCTCCCTCTCTTTCCGTCTCTCTAAAAATAAATAAAATCTTTACACTCCCCGTCCCCCTCCCCAATGAAGGGACAAAATGGGACATTTATACTCAGCAGCAGCAGCAGCTGCAGCTACAGTACGGGGATCCTGGCAGTAAAAGAACTCATGGAGAAATAGACGTCTGTTCAGAAAGGAGCATGAAGAGGTTTGGCACCTTTCAGTATGGAATAGTTTCTAGTTGGCTAGATTTTTCAGGACTCTAAGAGAGCTGGGAGGTGTTGATGTCATAGTATTGAGATTTGACATGATTCTTGGTGTGATTCTTACCATGGGTTCTCTGTCCCGTTCTGCAGTTATTTTTTGAGGACAGTATTGATGATGCCAAGTACTGTGGGCGGCTCTATGGCCTGGGCACGGGAGTGGCCCAGAAGCAGAATGAGGATGTGGACTCTGCCCAGGAGAAGATGAGCATTCTGGCGATCATCAACAACATGCAGCAGTGATGGCCCGAGGCTCTGCATCGTGGGCCCGCGACCTCAGAGTGGTGCTTACTGAATACTTACCTCCCTCCCCAAGAGAAATGCTTCTTTTGAGCAAACTGCCATCTGCATTGAGCAGAAAGACAATTTTGTTTTACTGAAGACAGAAGAGGTCTTTTAGATCCAGAAGAGGGGAGTTTGCTCTGCACTTGTAAACAGGTCTTATTCCTCATCCCCAGGCCTCTTCTCCAGTTGCCTCCTGCCACCAGCATCCATGGCTCATTTGACAACTTTTAAGATATCCAGGATGAGTGAGAACCAAACTAGTAAAATGTATATAACTCTAACCTGTTGTCATTCTTTTTCTTTTAAATTTGTTGCTAATCTCTGAGGATAAAGACTTCTTGCTATGATTCTCAGCTGAGCTGAGGGTTTCCAGGAAAAGTGGAACAAAATGGTATTGTTGTTAAGTGTGGGTGATAGGTATTGAGTCTTGTCTTTTTTTTTTTTTCTGAGACTTCTTGAGGACATTTGCTTTCCTCATACTTTGTTAGTCTTTTTTTTTTTACGTACTATTATATGGAAATGAATTACACACTCAGTGCTGAAATTTGAAGACTAGATAATGAAAACTTTCCTTAAAATTCTACTGAATCTGTCTACTCTTTCTTCACGAGAGTGGGTATTAAGTTAACCACTTAAGTGTCTTTATGTGCTGTTGTGCCATGGAGAGTTGCTGTCACATGTGCATCATTTGGAATCATTTTATGTTTTCATATAATAAAATCATGGGTTTGTTCCTAAAGGAAATCAGTTAAGATCCGATTTTTGGATTATCAATCTGTTGTGATTTCAGACGGCCATTTGTATTCCCCCACCTCTCCTGTTTTCCCTGCTTTTCCTGCCAGCAAACCTGATGAGAAGTTAGGGAGATGGATTAATGTGGGTACCAGGGACTGGAGTCTTTAAAGTTTTAGTGATTCATATAAACAGGACAGTAAGGAATTTGGTTTATAGAGTTCTCTTAGAGTAACATCATACAACTGGGGTAGAAAGCTCAGGACTGTAACTTTTCCCGCCTAAACTAGTCATTTAAAAAGTACACTGTATTTTCTTTTGAATGACTACAGTATGGACAATTTTGAAAAACCAAAAAAAAAAAAACCCATTTGCAATGGTGGTGGAAATGAAAACTGGTAACTCACTGAAGTGGATGTCTTGCATTTTAAAAGCTTATAGAAATCTCAATTTGAAATGATTCAAAAATGTCAAGTATTATAAGCTGATATTTAAGATGCTTGTAAATATATTTATGTTTTTAATTTTGTATAATAAAGATTTCTTTTTAACCATTGGCATGAAGGTTTGGTTTTTCATAGCTGTGAATTTCTGGCTTTAGAAACAGACATTTGCTGTCAGTAGCAGAAGCGTTTTGTTTGTCCCCAAACTCTTGCCTCCACTTCCCAAAGTGAAGCTTGTAATGAGCAGCTGTGCAAATGGAATCATCACTTCACACTTCTCACTCATTATTGGGCCTTCCTGGAAACCAGTTGTAACTATTTTGGGTGACCAGTCCATTATATATGGTGAATTACCTTGTTAATTGGTGGAATTCTTGTATACAAATTGAACTTCTGATATCCTCAGAACTTGGTTTCTAGCCCTTTCTGCTGGCACAAAAAAATGTGGGGTTGTAAGAAGTGAGGTACAGGAGATCTAGGATTTTGACTGGCATGTTCACTTACAGGATGTGAGATATTTATTACTAAGATTTGTGGTAAAAGCAGCATAGGTCAGTGGCTTTCAGCCAAGGTGCTTTGGTATGTAGGTGACTGAGTTCTGCACAGATGTCTTTAATGGGAATTAAAATAGGAATCATCTTTGCCACAATTGAGGGCAGACTTGCTGACTTGTCAGGAGAAACATTCAGATGAAGTGTTGAGTGGGGGTCTGGTCCTTTATTGCATGGGAGAGATAAGAGCTTATTAAAAGTGCTAAAGAAAGGGCACAAGTACAGTGGGATGGCAGGAACTTCGCCTTGTGTTGTGTGAGTGTGTGCAGGGCTGGGTAGTGCTTATATGCAGGAAAGGGTGCTCCTGAAGATGAACCAGGAGAAGGCTGACTGTGGGTGTAACTACTCCACTACACTGCCAAATGTTCTCAAATTCAAGTTCGGCTAACCCAATAAAATTGAATACCAAGCCTAGTAGTCGGCTAGTGCGGGGGTGAGTGAGCTCAGTTGAGAGACCTCTAAGTACAGGCTATTAATGAGTATTCCTTCAGTTTCATAATTTAATCATTCAACAAGTTTCCACTAGACATTGTAAGTAGGTGCTAGGGATAAAACAGCACATAGAAAACAGTCTCTATCCTCACTGGAGTTTGTAGTCTACCTGTGCTACCAGACAGTAAATAGTTACCAAAAATACAATTTGTGAACTGTGAAATACAGGATACTGATGTCCTTGAGTTGGAAGTTGAGGGACAGTCTTTTTGGAGAAAGGCTATTGAAGCTGAGACTGAAGAGATCAGGAAGAGTGGGCCAGGGGCAAAGCCCGAGATGACAAGAGAACTCGGTGCGTTCCAGCAATTAGGAGACCAGTGTGGCTATAACTTACAGCGAGGATGAGTATCTTGACAGATGACCAGGAGGTAAAGGCTCGTATCCAGCAGGACCTCGTAAGCCGCATTCAAGGTGACTTTTTTTCCCCAGGAGCAGTGGGAAACTACTTTTTTTTTTCCAAAATGGTATTGACAAGATTTGATGTGCAATTTAGGAGTCATTGGTATATAAAAAAATGAACAGAGAATTATTAGGCAAGTGCAGATGTAGCATATTGGGAGGTGAATGTAGTCATCTGGGTAAGATGATGGTGGTTTGTGTTCGACACCTTTAAAATTACTTTGGATGGCCCTGGCTGGTGCGGCTCAGTGGATTGGATGCCAGCCTAGAACAGAGGGGTCACCAGTTCAGTTCCTTGTCTGGGCACATGCCTGGGTTGTGGACTGGGGCAGCTGGTCGATGTTTCTCTCCCTCTCTCCCTCCCTTCTCTCTCTGAAAATAAATAACATCTTTAAGAGAAAATTTACTTTGGATGGGGTAAAGGACCAAAACTTATTCTTTAGTTGTTTAATGATACATTTTATACACTCAGAAAGTTTGAGTGAACTCAGTACTTTGATTTTTGGGGGTTCTGATAATTACAGAGATAGAAATAAAAACCATTTATTTAAATTAGAGTAGCCTGAGTACATTATATAGTATTAGAAAGAGAGGAGTTTGAAAGGAAATAGAATTGTGAGATTTGTTGTTTTATGCTATTGGGTAGTTTTATTGCTTAGTTGTCAAGTGTTAATTCTTATTCTCACCAAGGCAGTAATAGCCAAGGATAAAATCGTCAGGTGGTAGTTTTGGTAAACCACAACGGTTAGAATTTCTACTTGAATAATACATACTGCTCTTTACTCAAGTGCAAGGGAACATTTTTCCATCTCTGGGGAAAAGCTTCAAGGGAAGCATTTATCCACTTTAGCAAAGACTGTAGAACGGGTAGCTAGTTGTCTGCTTGGTCATGTCTATTTATATCTTTGCAACCAAGAAGGTTCTCCACCCCCTACTAACAACCATCTTCTTCCTAAAGTGGATTTAACTGGGTAAAGAACTATGAGGATCAGCATTTCCACTTCTGAGTTTAGCATTTTTAAGTTCTAAAGCTAGGTCTAAACAAATGAACAACCGACCAGTAAGTCATATTCTTTAAAACCTCCCCTTAAACCTTTTCCTTCCTAGAGGGTTCCTGTTAGTGAATTTCATTAGTGCTGTCCACAATAATCCCAACTCGAGGAAAAAACTGAAAAATTCACTGGACACTGAGGCAGAAAAGCGTTCACAGTGAATTCCAAAAGAAAACAGTTCCAATCATTGGGAAAGTGTGCTCCCTTTCAGCCCCACCAAACCAACTGGTAAGTCCTAGCAGCTGGGTTATTATGGGAACATCTGTTTCTGACTTTGTTCCACTATTTACATAACCAAAGAGGAACGGACCTCAAAAGAGTGCTTATTAGCCACAAAACAAAACAAAACAAAACCCCACCAAAACAAGGACTTGTAATTAAATTGTATGTAGGGTCCCACTGCACAATGATCCAAAAGTCCGAGTCCAATGATCCAAAACTTACACGTACAAAATTAGGAAGCAATATGCATTTTTCTTCAGAGATCATCTGTGGCTTCAATCTGATCCCAAAAAGATTAAGAACAACTGCAACAGTCATTTCTTCCTGAGCTATTCTGATCACCATTAAAACTGAAGGGATAAGACACATTTGCGTTATTTGTTCTAACACTTTAGAGTAAGTGATACATGAGACAAGAAAACCACATTTCTGACCTCAAGTTCAGACAGAGGGTGAAGAGTCCACATGATGGGTGAGGCCTATTTTACAATCAGTAGAAGTAGTAGCAGAGTAGGAGGGGGAGCCACGTTAACAATCACAGTTTGAAAGATGATACCAATAGTCATAAACTGCAGCAATTCTATCTCGAAGAATGACATGTTTATGATCAGGGGAAGCATTTATAAAGGTAGCTTGTGTATAAGGACATAACACTTTGGGTGATTACCAGTTTCTCCTCTTTAGGTGAAACCTACATAAGGCTTTAGAGATGATCAACAATCACTCTCGCAGGTATTAGTTCAAATAACTGCTGCTGGCTTTTAACGTCCTTCAGCAGGAAACCATAAGTGAGTCCAAAGTCAGAGTCTACTGTGTCTTAAGTGTACAGCTGATTCAAACTTGACCCTCATCTTGTATGATTCGGGTCATTACAAAAACATCTAGGGATAAGAGCAAATGTCTGGCAGAGGGGGAAGGTGTCAGACATTTTGAATTTGGCACAGTTTATCTTAAAGGTCCTTGAAAGTTCACGTGCAGAAGGTCTGGCAGTGTCTTTGGTAAACTTGAGTGTTGCCGTACTTCTGAAGGAGCTCTTGGGCCTGTTGCTGCATTTCCTGGGTCACACGGCCGGGACACTGGGACCTGATGTGCAGCAGGACGAGGCAGCACTCCAGCACATCTGGGAAGGGCCAGGCCTGAAAGATGACGTGAAATGAAACAAGGAAGCATTTGCAGGAGAGCCACAGACACCTGCCCAGCAGGCACTCGGAACTCAACGTCTCACCTGCTGCCACTTCTCAGGCACAGCTGGGCCATTCCTTGCACAATGTCTTGTTCTTTACGGAGAGAGGGCACTCAAAACTGGGACGGCTGCTGGGACACCCTTCTCCAACAGATACGACCTAACCTCCTTCTAGAGGTCTATGCCAATTCATTTCAAAGGTCCTGTTTCTATTACTACTGGGGCCACACCCAAGTACACCCACCCACCTGAAAACTATCAAATACACGGCAGCAACTTTATTTTTATTTACCTCCCAATTACAGAATTTGTTACATTTCTCAAAACTGCTTGCGTTGTCAATAATTCTACTCTCACAAGACATTTTAGCTAACTAAAGACAACGGGGCCCTAACATTTTAAGCATACACAAATGCATAAAGATTTCAGAAAATGAACAGAAAAGTAGAGGACCTTCAAGAATTTGGTATAGTCGCCTGGCTAGTGTGGCTCAGTAGACTGAGTGCTGGCCTGTGAACCAAAGACTTGACGGTTCGATTCCCAGTCAGGGCACATGTCTGGGTTGTGGACCAGGTCCCCAGTAGGGGGCAAGAGAAGCAGCCACACATTGATGTTTCTCTCCTTCTCTTTCTCCCACCCTTCCCCTCTGTCTAAAAATAAATAAATAAATAAAAAAAGAATTTGGTATAGTCGCTGGTAACACACAAAGTAATGTTTTACCAAATGAATTGCTATAAATCTTACCTTAACACTCTCAGGAAACTCAGCTATTCTCTCATTCGCCTCCGTAAGTTTTTTGGTTAATTCAGGCAGAGAAACTGGCTCATTCTTCGCTTCTTTACTAGCAAATAATAATAAAAAGTGTAAGTGACTGTATCTTGCCTTGGGTAACTTTTAACTATTACCTAGAAATAAAAGTCGTTTGTCACCTGGGTCTTCACCTCCCATCTTTAAGTACAGAGTTCGACAGGAGGCGCTTGAATGTGAAATGACATGAAGCTTTCAAAATGCAGTAGTGTTACCTGCCATCTTCAGAATCCCCACTTCTTAGAAACAGAGTTCCAGTGAAAATGTGGGACCCTAGGGATTCACCTGCAGCCGAGAGCAGAGGGCCTGGGTGGCCCAGACTGATTTGGGGAATGCTCAGACAGAGCCAGGGCTCTTCCCTGGCGAGTGTACAGATGCGTGTTTTTCTGGGAAGAGTGCATTAAGCTTCCCAGGTCCTGCGATCCACAGGTTAAGAGCTGCTGGGTGAGAACTTTCCAGTGTTTTTCTTGTTAAAACCAAGCTTAAAGCTGCTTAGGGTGTGGACGCTTATTGGAGAAGTAATCCAAAACTCTGACTCAAAATTTCAGTGGGAGTATTTTTAGAGCAAGAAATATATGGGCTTCAAAGCTCAATTTTGATTCTTTAAAGTTAGTAATAACAGCTGTAAGCTTATCAACTGTTCTAGTGACTGTATTTTAGGCCCTGTGGTGGGGGATGTAAGGTAAAAAGGCTCCCATCATAACAGCCAATCAATAGCTGTCAATCACTGCAGACACCACGGCAAAGTGCCTTGTGATAACGAAAGCTCTAGAGTGCCTGGGGACGGGCTGCTGTCATCCATGCGGTCCCTGTTTCTGGTGGAAGTGGTTAGGGTTCTACAACATTCCAGTCACTTGGAATTCTCACTTCAGCAGGGTGTTCTATACACCACTCTCTCTGTGTATTTTTTGTGATAGTACAGAACAACTGAAAAACAGTGGTTTTCATTAATGATGCAATAATACAACTCATTTTACATGAGTGGGCTTTTCTGGAATCTACTTATTGCACAAAGGTAGGATTTTACTATATTACCGTTATTAATAACATTTGTGATTTTGTTTAACTCTGAACACAAGCAAGGCATGAGCTGGTACTCCACTTGCAGGTGAGGGAACTGCAGCGCAGAGATACTGAGTTTTGCCTGTGGTCACAGAGAGGCGAGGACTAGAACCCCCATCTGGCTCCAAAGCCTGTGCGTTCGTCACTGTATGATGTTGCTTCCAGCGTCCTGGCCAATCTCTTCACGCGCTGACTTCCACCTGGTTATGTGAGAACCCAGCAGGGCATTGTCATCCCACCTCGAATGGACTCAGTACTCACCCTTGGCTCTGAGGACCAGAGAGGGGCTGTTCTGCTTCCTGTTCAGGGTCATTTTTATCGGGACCATTCGCTGTGGATTTACAGAGCTGGCTCTTCTGGTGTTGTCGGATCATTTCTGCCAGGGTCTCCTGAACTTCAGCAACAGTTCTCCGTGAGTTCTGCAGGCTGGCGTGCTCTTCTGAAAAGAGCTCCTTGCAGGCGCTCAGCACTCGCTCGCTCTCCTCTGTGAGTCCCACGTCGAGTCCTGGAGGCCCGCTGGGCTCTGGCCGAGAAGCAGGGGGGCCTGCCTCAGGGCTGGCGCCGCCCGGCGGCTGCTGGTGTTCGGCAGCGCTCGCCCTTCTGTGAGCCGCCCTCACGCGGACACTGGACTCGGGGTGGGGCCGGGGGAGAGACCACCAGAGCTCATATAGACGTCCGTAAATAAAAAAGGCCTCCAGACTCTTCAAAGCTGGCGTGGCAGGGGACTGACGGGCACCCAGCTTCTCTCTTAGGCGGTCACAGCCTGGGAGAAGAAAAGGACTTAGGGTTGTGCATTTCTGTCTGTGCTGGATTCTGCCTTCCTACCTGCACACTGGCTGCTTCCCTCCACAACCAGCAGACTCCAAGGGAAAGGCCCGCCTCGACCCACGGGACCACGTGCCGCCCGCCAGAAGCCGGCCAAAGTGAAGCACTTCCTGGCTTGGGACAATGTTCTTGTCATTACGGGCTACAAGCCAGTCAAAGCATGATAGAAGTATTCAATCTGTCCTCCCGAAGGCTCTGGGATCCTAATGTGTTGGTGAAAAAACCTGCAGTGATTTAGTTCAGCGACTAACTTGTTGGGCTCCTCCAGTCTTAGTGACTTGTGAGCACGGGGCGACTTCTCTTGCTCTTACACTGTGTGTGGGAAAGTAAGTAGGAGGCAGTAAGGCCGGTAGGGCCAGGTACAGGAACACAGCGCAGCCATCTGGCTACCTCTTGGGTGACTAGGGAAAGGAATCCAAACTTTCTGCTAAACCACACAACTGGCCAGTAAACCGGTGCCTTCCCTTCACTGGTGTGGGGGTCACCTACCCTCGGGAAGAAAAGCTGAGTGCACTTCCTGCATGACGGTGAAGTTCCCCGAGTCGTAGCTCCGGACCACAGCCCGGAGCAGTGCTTCCACAGCCTTGTCCCAGGAGGCCGTCTGCTGGCTCAGCACTGCCAAGGTCAGGTCGTGGCAAATGTGAAGCAGGAGCTGGAGGGAGAAGCCAGTCTCACTTAAGCCGCCTCCCACAGACAGCACCAGGACACCACCAGAAACCTTTCTGTCAGCTGCACTTGGACAGAAGTGCACACAGTCCACGCTTCAGAAGGGTCTCCTTCCACCACCCATTTTTGCTTCCCCATTTGCAACTTTCATATCTGAGTGCAAAGCAACACACACGGAGTTAAAGTCTGCTCGTGCAAGAAACACCTTGACACCTGCACTTGAATAAAAATGAGCTTCTCTAACTAAAAGCTGTAATTTAAAACCACAACAAGAAGCAAACCTGGAGTATAACTTAAAAATTTTGTCAGTTTTAGCGAGGAATTTGACAAGTTTTCACAAATACACATTAGATCAGTATCTAGGCTGTATCACAACCAAAATCAAGACGCAGGACATTTTCGCCATTGTACAACATTCCCATCTGTTCTCTGTGGTCACAGTACCCTGTCCCCAGCCCTTGATCTGATTTTTGCCACTGTAGTTTTGTCTTTTCTGGAGTGCACAGAAATGGAACTATGGAGAGTAGGTAGTCTTTTTGCCTTGGTTCTTTCACTTACAGTACTTTCAAGATTCACTGATACCTGTGCACCAGGAATTTGTTCCTTGTTATTGCTGTACAGTGTAGTGGTCTGCTTGCATGGCTAGGCCATGGCTTGCATGCCCACTCACCAGCTGATGTGTGTCTGGGTTGTTCCTAGTTTTTGGCTGTTGTGAACTAAGCTGTAATAATGAACATTTGTGCACAAGTCCGTGTGGACCCCGATTTCGTTTCTTTTGGGACTGCCAGGTCATTGGGTACATAAATGTTTAACTTTATAAGAAACTGCTGAACTATTTTCCTACGTGGTATACTGTTTGATGAAGTCTCATTCATCAATATAACGTTCCTTCATTTTCAAAGAGAAAGTAGATAAATTGAGGCACATTCATAGGATGGGTAGAGTAGTTATAATGAGTCGATTCGATCTCTTTGCATCAACACGCATAGATTTTACAGACAACGGTCACCGCAACCAGCCAGGTGCAAACTCACACACACGGTCTGGCGCAGGCAGCCTCTGGTGCCTGGGCGGGGCAAGGGGGACGGGATGGGGCAGTCCGCTGGGCGGTACTTCCTTTACCGGAAAACAAAAGAAGATACAAAACCAACTCCCAAACACTATGAAGCAAAAGCGACAAAATATGAACATCTGTTGAGTCTAGTTGGCGCGTACTGACGTTGTTCTCTGCTCTTCTCTATTTTTAGACTTCTTTTTCACTTCTAAGAGGGAATGCTGATTTAAATCTAACTCACAGCTAAAGGGCTTTAGTTAGTCTAAAAGGGATTTTTCCAGGTTGCCTGGGCCTGCCTTAGTCTTTTCTGAAATGCACGCTGGCATTGGTCTTCTTTCCTTATTATACTAGACGTGGATTAAGGAATTCTTATAAGTGGTGACTGATACCAAGAGCTCATGCCCATGGGTACCTGTCTGGAGGGAGTGTTACTTGTAGCAGATGGGTACTGGATACTTTGTAGCTGCTGCAGTGCGGCCTGATACTGCTCGGGGGTGTCCAGGCCAAAGGCGCTCCTCCACACGGCAGTCACCCTCTCTGTGAGGGGCCCCTCGGTGTCTGTGGACCAGGCGTTGTAAGAAGAGCTTTTGCCCTCTGATAGCTGCCTTTCTTCCTGGAGCTTGGAGAGTAGCTCAAGAAGGCAAAACACCAGTCTCTGACCCTGAATCCAACAACAAAGGAGAGGAACCGTTATGCAGGGAAAGTGCCCGATTATCTAGACGGTTTCCCCGAGTTTCTCACAGTATGCCCCTTTACATCTGGAGCAGCCAAACCCCCTTAGGTGAGTCAAGTGTAAGGAGGAAAAGAGGTGCTCTAGCAGACAGTTTTTCCAGATATCTTTTGGAAGAATTCCTCTCCATATCCTTGGAGCCCAAACAACTGTTTTATAACATGGAACCCCAATGACAGCCCTACCCACTGCGACTGAAGCCACATACAGATCAGACAAGATCTGTGCTGGGATTTGGCTTCCCCTTGCCCAAACTTGAGATTAAGGAACACAGAGAAGAGCCCCATGGGCAGAAGGCACTGGAGCAGACAGACTGTGTATCTCTGAGCTGGGGCAGTGGTTAGGGCCATGTCCAAACAGGTTTAACAGAGGGAGCTGGCTGGAAGAGAAGAGAAACACAGTGCAAGGCCTGGAAAAATCTTTATTTTTGCTGGGTTTTCATTTGCCATGAGATTCCTTGTGTACCCCTATAAATACTATTTTCTCAGTTAAGCTTGGGAAAGTCTCCATTCCATACCACCAAGATAGCCCTTATCAGAACATTTAGCATAAACTTTTAGGTTTAGTTGGTTTGTTAAGGATGCCGTTTAGGAGAAAAATAAGAAATGGCTAAATGACCATTCTGGAAACTTTTTGTTTTGGATAAATTAAAATTTCTCTAGAAAACTGGTCATTTTGTAAATAATATACCAAGTGGCACTATCTCTGAGGGTGTATTACTTTTGCTTCCCTTTTCATTTTGCAGTTTCCAGAAAGGTACTTCCTTACCTAGCATTTTTTGGGGGCTTGGAATCTTCAGCTAGGAACTATTTTTAGGCTCCGTTACTCCATGAGGGAAAGAGGAACTGAAAAAGTTCGTGTTAGTATCTGACAAAGCAAAGTCATCTAACATGGACCAAATGTTTTTGCGTTCTGGAAACTAGGTGAGTGTGCTGCAGCTTCTAAAGTAATCTCAACTTGGATGTGTCAAACAGGCAGTGGAAGTTACTTATTTTCCACCAAGCGGGAAGAAAACATCTAACGGAACATTTCGACTTCACCACACTTCAAGGCATACAGCTGAAGAGGGGCATGGCAGCCAGAGCGCTGTGACTGCTGTTAGAGGCTCGTTTCTCCCCCTCTTCAGCACTGTGCTGGTGGCACCAGTGAATGAACACACACTAGACTGCAGGCCCAGGGAGGGGCCGAGCTGGCTAGTCTGTTCCTGGGCGTTGTACACAAGCTGATAAGCAATGGGAACTGATGGGAATGGCCACATCATCTCCTCCAGCAACTGACAAGCCACAGTGCCTTAGTGGGACAGTATGTCCAGGACACCTGCCAAATTGGTACCGCTTGTGCAACTGGGTTATTCATGGGGAGTTCAGGGAGAAAAGGATCTGGGGCCCTTCTTAAATACCAGGAGATGCAGTAACAGACTGACCTTCAGACTTTCATGGAGCTGCAGGGCTTCCTGGGCTCGCACCCAGTTCCTGGCCAGAAGCAGCTCCTGGGCGCATCTGAGAGCCAGGGAAGCAGACAACTCATCCTCTCCCACGACTGAAGCCAACTCTGCGGCCGTTCTGAGTGATGCTGCATCCCCCTTTTTGGCCAAAACTTTGGCTGCATCATAAGCAGAAGCGGCTCCTAAATAGCTACAATACAAAAGAAAACTCAAAGTGTCACAAACAGATCTACTCCTCCCCTGAGGGTCAAATTATTTCTTTCTGTCAGCTTTTCCTCAACTCGTGTGCCTTCCCATGGCCCCAGGTGCGTCTGCCTTCGACCAGAGAGCAGCGCACAGAGAACGAAAGACGGCGTGATGGGGGTTAGGCTCATAAAGGAATCTCAGTGCTTGCTGAGCTGAACCCAAGCAAACGAGTCACTCTCTCCCATTTTTCCTGATGGTACAAGACATCCCTAGAGAAAGGTTTAATTTCTTACTGCTACTGGGGTTTCTTGAATAGTTATGGTGGTTGATCTCAATGAGCCTTACAAAATGGTTTAATACACATATGCTTTTTAATTTTCTAGTCACTTTACGTCCACCTCTAAGCTGATCCCTTTTATTCTCATCCTGCTCTTCTGTGTCATAGCTCTTTGGTGTCTGGTGCACTCCTGTCCCTCTGAGGCTTACCATTTAGCTGCTACGGCATAATGGCCGTCTTTCTCAAGGACGGTTCCCCAGCAGAGGTACAGGTCCTTCAGGACTGGGTCCTCTGGGCGCAGGCGGGCCTTCGCAACTGCAATGGCCTCTCTAGAGACAAGAACATATTATCAGCTGATCTGAAAACGCCCTTCTGTAAGGGGCTCCTAGGAGGGGCTGCAGGATAGAACAAGCTGTCCCTTTTGTGTTGTCCCAACTTATAAAAACTGTGTTCCTGCATACATGGGAAGCTAAAACCACATGCTGTGTTCAATTCTTCTTTCAGGTTAGCAGTTCTGTGGATTCCTGGGGGTTCCCAAGACCCTTTCAGAGGGTTGAGGTCAAAACTATCTTAGCCCTGACTGGTGTGGCTCAGTGGGTTGGGTGTCATCCTGAAAAACAAAAGGCCACTAGTTTGATTTCTGGTCAGGGCACATGCCTGGGTTGCGGGCCAGGTCCCCAGTTAGGGGCACACGAGAGGTGACCTGTCGATGTGTCTCTCACACATCGATGTTTCTCTCCATCTCCTTCTCCCTCCCTTCCCTTCTCTCTAAAAATAAATAAATAAAATATTTCAAAACTTTACTAACAATCCTAAGGGATTATTTGCCTCTTCTCACTGTGCTGACATCTGTACTGATTGTGCAAGTGCAGTGGTGGGCACCTACTGGCATCTGCGCAAGAACCAAGGCGGCAGCCCTTTGTAGCTTTAAAAAAGGAAGGCCAAGGTCCTTGACAAAGCAGTAAAAATGGTTTATTTTACTAAACCTGTCGAGCCCATGCCTTCTTTTTAAACAGTGAAAAAAATCCTCACTGATATTTATTGGTTTTAGAGAGAAAGGGGAAGAAGGGTAGAGAGAAGAAAGAAAACCATTGAAGTAAGAGAGAAACACTGATCAGCTGCCTCCTGTATGTGCCCTGACCAGGGATCGAACCCCCAACATTTTTGGTGTATGGGACAATGCTGCAACCAGCTGAGCCACACAGCCAGGGCAAGCCCATGCCTTTCTGATACGCCGTGTGACAAAGCGGGAAGGGCATTTCGTATTCTTCCCCGCACTCAAAGTATGATGGCTGACTCTGGGAGAAACTCGTATGAATGAACTGTAAGCTGAACTACCTGCTTTTTTTTCATGGAACCTCATCACTTCTTGAAAGAATCACTACTCAACAAAGGATAGTTATTCAGTGTTGGATATTTAGCAGCGTTTTCCTCAAAAATGAACTGAATAAGCCTGTCCCTTCACAGAGAACAACCAAAAGTACTGTTGCCAATGATAAAATTTGAGCTTTCATGTAAAAACTAGAATTTTAAAAACACGTGCCTGCCACCATGGGTTTGACAGCTTCTTAAAATTTAAAGACATTTCTGACGAGACTGATGGTGATATTAGGGAATGTGATCTTTGACATTTTATAATGAAACATGTTAACATTTGGAGGACCGTATAACTTGTGAACTAACATTTTCCAAATGACATAAAACTTCCGCGTTGCAGGTATGTTAGATTAAGGTGATATAGACAGAGCAACATTTAAGAAGTCTTTTGAGGTCTCAACTTCTAGCCCTGATGGAGTAACAGGGACCAGACTAATCCTCCTGCCATGAAACAAAAAACTGGACAAAATATGTAGGAAATGACTGTTTTCAGATGCTGGGCACCAGGCTGTGTGGGACTGTCATCTGGCGAGAAGGGAACCAATGATACGAGCACTGTTGTGGCTTCTGAAAGCCCCTTACCTATGGGCAGCCCCCGCAGAGCCTCAGCGGTCTCACTGCGTAGAGAAGAGAAGCGGCAACTGGAATTTGAGGGGAAGGACAAAGCTGTCCAGAGAAAGAGCTCCAGAACTCTGCTTAGGGATGCCATCTTTGGAGACTGTAGGAGACTCCTTAAGGCTGGATAAGGAACAGGCAGGGAATAATAATTCCCAGAGCTCACTCAGGGCTTAGGGACTTTCGAGTTTTCGCCAGCCCAGCACACAAGACATTCAGGAAAGACACCAGAAGGCAGGAGGGCAAATAAATTAAACCCTGAGTATGGATTCCTCTAAAGCTGTCCTGAGAAGGCTTCCAAACAAGCCACGGAAAGATCAACAATGCTCTAGAGGGAGTCAAATGACAAGAGGATACACAAGAGTCTCACCGAAGCCATCATATCAAGTGGCTAAAATGGCTAAAAATCAGGGAGAAAGTCCTAAAAACAGAGAAAAAAAGACAAAGTTCCTATGTTGCAAAGATGAGGGGAGGATGAAGAGGGCAAAGTGGGTCAAATACGTGGTAATGCACGAAACCAGACCACACGGTGCTGTGTGACTATGCAGACTATGCAGGTGTTGTATTACAAAGCTGGACAACTGAAATTTATGTAACAGTATTAGCCAATAAATTCAGTTAAAAAAAGAATAAATGCAGTCGGGTAAAAAATTATGCAAACCAAGAGAAAACGACAGCCGTGAAGTGCTGAAAGACAAAAACTGCCGCTGGCATCTGTCGCCAGCGGAACTAGACCGCGGAGGAACTGCTGAAGTTCTTCAGGTGAAGGAGCAGTCGAGAGCAACCGGAAACTTGGATCTACAAAAGGGAATGAAAGGTGCTGGAAACAGGAATGCGGGCAAATAGAAAAAAGTTTTAGAGCGACTGATAAACTCTTCAACGGCAGGAAGTGCAGGAGGAAGGGAGAAAACGATGCACGTGAACGAGAGTGGCCCACCACTCTCTGAAGGGAGGCTGCGGTGACACTGCAGTCGGGAGGAGACTCGGAGACCGGGCGGAACATGAGACCCAACTGATGCGGCGTACCGGGGATATTTCACCCCTCCTAACCGCTGGCACTTACACATCGAAAGTCTCGTGCCGCATGACGATGTTTCAGTCAAGGACAGACCACATACATGGTGGTGGCCCCATAAGATTATAAAGGAGCTGAAAAAGTTCTTACTCCTAGTGACACTCTAGCCATTAGAGTCACAGCACAATGCATGTATTCCTCACGTTTGAGGTGCCGCTGGTGTAAAGACACCCGCAGCACGGCCAGCTGCATAGTACAGCACATGCAGTTATGTACGGGACACAGTGGTTGATAGTGATAGTAAATGACTATGTTACTGGCTTAGGTATTTACTATGCGATACTTATTCTTATCACCACTTTAAAGTGTGCTCTTTCTACTTAAAACAGTATGCCATGTTACACCTGCAGTCTCCGACATCTGGTGCTTGAACCATTTTTTCTTGTGCTTGATCTAATCTTGTGTTTTGTGCAGTGATGTGCGATACAGGTTTGTAGCCTAGGAGCAATAAATAGATCGAACCTCAAGCCTAGTCGATGTTAGTAGGCCACACCATCTAGGTTTGTGTACATGCCCTTGTGATGTTCCCACAACGATGAGCTTGCCTACCTAATGACACGTTTCTTAGAACATTCCCCCTGTTGTTAAGCAGTACATGACTGCACTGTTGTGGAAGAATGGTAACTTGGACAGGAAGGATTATACCAACCTCAGGAGTGGTTACCTCTAGAAAAGGGACGAGGACAGAACTGGGTAAAGCAATTCAACTAAATCTGGAGTGTTATATTTAAAAAAACCAACAGTTGGAGCATATGGAGAACTTTCGGGATAGCTGGGAAATTCTGTTTCTTCATATATGCAGCTTAAAACAGGAGTTCCTCTTTTAATAATTCATTAAGCTCTCCATTTGTCTCATGCTGTCTTCTCCATTTGTGTTGAAGTAACACACATGGTAAAGATGTTTACTGCTGGGAACCGCCCTGCCTGGTTTCAGTAACTGTAACCCCTTGTGGCTAAGGCTGAGTAAAAAGACCTTGTGACTATAAGTCATTAAGGAGACAAAGCTTATCTTCCTTGTAGGGGCACTGCCTCTCCCCTCTTTCACTTCACTTCACTTCACTTCACTTCACTTCACTTCACCCTGTTTGGCCCCAGGCAGATGCCTGGTTAGCCAATGATGGGTAAGATTCCTCAGGAGGGACAACCTAAGATAGGCATGGTCACAAAGGGGTCCTCAGTGAAGGACATGGGGGGGCTATAGAAAAAGGGGGTGATGGACCCTTGCCCCTCAGCTTTGACATAGCCTGGATCCTCTTTCTGTCTGCAAGAAGTCTCCTAATCTCTTGGCTGCCTTACTTCCCCTACCTGACTTAAGCCTGAAACAATGCTGGAGGTGGGTGCAGACCTGTGCTGGAAAGGGCGGGTTCCTTGGGGCAATCAGGCCTAAGAAAGAATGCATAAAATCCGGTGAAACATACTTTGCTAATACCCTCAATTTAAATGACAAGGGTCCAAGCATGAAATGAGTTTGTTTCTCCGAAGTTTTATAGCCCTTTAGCTATCTGACTCTGATTCAGAATAAGCCCTCAGAGTTCTTTGAATGTTACCTATCATTTGATCATTACTGCATGACAGTGATTGATGAGCTTTACATATATCCCCTATATTCCTGTGCAAATTAAACCCAATAAAAGCCCATTGAGAAACAGGCTCCTGGTCCTTCTCCTTTGAGAGATCGGCCACCTTTCCTCCCCTAGCAGATCATGTCTTGGTAGACTTATTCTTATCTGTGGCTGATGGGGGTAGGGTGATGTGGGGGCTCCACCCACAGGCTCCCCCTATTTACAAAAGTAAACTTTAAGTAAAAAAAGAATGTGACACATATTGATTACAGTTAACATTTGGTAAGCAGAGACGGTGGGTGCACTGTTAAGCTAGCACACCTGTGCTTCTGTATATTTACACACGTTTACTGACCACAGGGTTTTACGTTAGACCTTTGAGGAGCTTCATCTCACATTATGTTCACATTATATATTGGCCCAGCTTTTGCAGGGGTTCACAGACCTGTAGAAATGGTTTGACTTGAGCAGCTCCACAGCTTCATACACTTTGTGGATAGAAAGCAGGTGAGACGCAGCCTTGACATGCTGATCCTGGAAACACAATTGTTTGGCAAAAGCTTCCACAGCCCACAGCCACACGTGGTAGCCAGCTTGAAGTAAAAAAGAAAAGGAAAATGGTGGTTAGATAAGAAGCAGGTTTAAGGGAAAAAAAAACCCATGCATATGTGCATTTGGGTTGAAAACACTTTTAGTCACTGTATTAAGTGGAAAATTTAGATACCTCAACTGCCATTACAGATCATTTGCTTCACCTACTCTTCTCCACACCAATATTTTGAAACATAAATTCTTTTATTATGCAACACACAGAAAACTCAAAAGGTATAAAAAGTGTGGACGCCAGGAGAGTGGCTGCCCACGTGGAGTGTGTGGATACTGAGTGAAGTGGCGCCTGGGAAGCCACCCGGGTGCTGGCAATGCTGTTTCTCAGGAAGGGTCTGGTTACAAGGGTGTGTTCAGCTGGCGAGTTTCTACTGTGTAGATGTCTTACTGACGGACACAGAAGTTGTTGCGATCTTTGCTATCACGAATAATGCTGCAACAGTAGTCTATAAATATGTCACTTTCCATGTGTGAATGCAGTTGAATCCCTACAAATGGAATGGCTGAGTCAAGGGGGATGTGCATTTTAATATATTAAATGTGGCCAAACCACTCTTCGAGACATTGTCCACCACTGGTGGCCATATGCTGGAGATGACAGGGCTTTGGTTGAAAAGAACATACCGACTGGTGCCATGGCCACAAGGCTGTCTGTCAGCTCCCCTCTTTCTGCCGCAGTCTGGAGAACACCTTTTAGGTCTCCTTTCCAAAGCATGAGCTGGTGAAATAACTCAGGGTGGCCGTTTTCCAAATGACCCTTTCCTGTTTGGAGGAGAAATAATGTTTGGAAGGTGCTTCAGAAACATCTGTCTCTACTAACTTTTACAAAAAGGCAGGATGAAAGAGAGGACCAAACTCCTACAGTATGTAGCCACTTGCTGCTGGGCAGGTCACTTCCCAGAGTGTTCATAGTAGGGCCTGAAGCCCACGCAGTCACCTTCACTCGGTCACTCAGCGTGGACACTGTACGGTTAGGGCACGGTGACAGACACAAGGGATCTGGGACTATCAGACTGGGGAGCTCAAGACCTAGTCAGTTGACATGCACAACTAACCATTACGAGGCCACTGGATGGCAGCCACCGAAGACGTACGTACAGAGCTTCGGGGAGTGGGGACAGCCGCACTAGTGTCAACAACTAACATAGAGAACCGCGTCAGGGAAGCGTGAAGATGGAGGGGCTGTGTTGATGGAACTTGCCTCACCTTCAGCCTCCATCATCCTGTACAGGGCAGCCCTGTCTGTGAACAGCCCCAGGTGGACTCTTTCCTCCAGATCGGCAGACACACCCTCATTTGGTTCTGCTGATTCAAAAAGACAAAGTAATCAGATGAACGATTACACAGGTTACTGTCTTCTAATCACTTCCCAAGGTTACGCCCAGAACCGCAATTTCAGACCGAGAAGGAGTCCTGTGCCTTTGTTTGCTCTAACAGAGACCCCTGCTGGCTGTGAAGGCAGCAAAATGGGAAAATATTTTTCCTGTTTGTCAAGCTTAGCTTGGGCCAGCCCAATGATACAATTTAGTTTATAGTTTGCTCAAGGAAAGATATTTTTAGGGGAAAAAAAAAAGGAATGTAAAAAGTTCACCCCAAATTTAACATGTATTTACATGCAGTAAAATCCAAAACAACAAAAAAACCCCTAACAAGTAAAGAAGTGTCCTTAACGTTCACTAGGATCTACCACAAAGGGACTCAAAACTCATTCTCTATTTAGAAACATGAACTGTGTAATTTTCCAATGAGGGACATAATGTAAAACTGTGTAAGTTATAAAAACTCATCACAAAGTCCCGAAACGAGGGCTGTGTACGTAAGCATGGAATGTCTCTGGGGGAGGACAGGACACTGCAGGTGGTGTAGCTTCGGGGAGAAATGGGAGAGCGGGCGTTAGGGGCAGGAGGGGGTTTTACTTTCTCTTCATACTGTTTGAATTTCATTTCATCACGTATATCCCTTTTCAACATCAATTAAAAATTAAAAAATATAATTGCTCCAACATCAAAATAACAGGCATTAGATGAGCTTTGAAAAATGGAAACCAGCCCTGGCTGGTGTAGCTCAGTGGATTGAGCACGGGCTGCGAACCAGGCATCGCAGGTTCGATTCCCAGTCAGGGCACATGCCTAGGTTGCAGGCCACGGCCCCCAGCAACCGCACATTGATGTTTCTCTCTCTCTCTCTCTCCCTCCCTTCCCTCTCTAAAAATAAATAAATAAAATCTTAAAAAAAAAAAAAAAGAAAAATGAAAACCAAAAAAAAAAACCTTCTGTAAATTAAAACTTGATTAATTTCTCTTAAACAAACTGCCACATTATGGTATATTTCTGGTAAGCAAGTAGTTTTGTTTCTCCGTGAAGATCCCGCTGAGTCACGCTGAGACAGCGAGCCTTCATGCCGACCCCGGCGCGCACGTGGCTGCTAGCGCTCGGCCTGCAACAGCAGCGGCGCAGCTCAGATACCGAAGGCTCAGGGGCTGCCTCAGGTCGGGAGGGGCATCTGGCGGGGGACGTGGGGAAGGGAAGGCTGGGAAGAAAGAATGGAGGGATGCACGCAAGTCTGGATATTCGTTTGCACACTCCTTCACAAAGAAACAAGCACCTCTTCTGTGCCGGCTCACAGAAGACTGCAGACGGGCCAGGAAGTGTCTCTTTGTACCTTGGGAGTATTTTGCAGCTGCTAACACCAAACAGTCCTGGTGAAGCTCCTCCTTGGACCTGTGGTCCAGGCTTGTACTCAGTGGAAGTATGAGACGGGCTTTTCGCTTCTTGACCAAGGCTTCTGAAAAGTAACAGACGTACAGACGGTCTAAAGAGAGCTGATCAGAAGCACGCGCCGGAACGCCCAGGGTGACTGTAGCCTGCTGGAGGGGGGCTGCTGCACACAGAAAGTCTCTAGTGCTGTAAAGACGCTTCTAAACTCCATCAGCTCGAGGCGGTGTTCACGACACACACACACACACACGCACGACCCTGCGAACACTCGTGAAGCAGCACCAGCAACTGCAGACACCACTTCATCAAGTACTAAAAAATGTTTAAAAAACATGACCCACGACGGAGATATCACAACACAAATATTTAACACTTAAACGCCCCCCCCACACTTTTGAGTTTGAGTTGCACGTAACATTTGAAGATGCTTTGATAAAGTGCTTTCATTATTAGACACCAACCTGGCTTGTCTTTAGGTGGCTCCTTTTTCAGAAAAGTGACTTTATTATTCACGATGGCTCTTGGCTTTTCTAAGCTTAAGGAAACTGGAGGGCAGACAACTGGTTCTCTAGAAACTACATCATACAGGGAAAAAAAAAAGAGAACGTTTGGATAAGAACAGTGTAGAATCTAATTCCTTTTAAAAATTAAAAACTATATCAGGCTTAATGGTACAATTTTATCTGTTATCCAAAATATGAGATAAAGTGCTTTGGAAAGGCAGCGTGGGTGGCCTCTCCTTCCCACCTCACGAACTGTGTCCCAGGATTCTGTAAAAGTTTATTGTGTATAACTTTGACTAACTGACCTAAGGCAAAGTTACAAGCTTCTAGCCTCCACAACTTTATACCAGAGGCCCAGGAGTTCCCAAACGTTGCTCAAGAGACAAAGGACTTTTAACATATTTAGATGACAATGTACTGACTGCATGTTTAATTACACAGACAAGGAACATACACACAAAGATTGAGGGTGTGTGATACAGAGTCACAATCCTGAACACACCACAACCATGAACTTCAAATCAAACAAAACAAAACAAAACAAAACAAAACAAAACAGGCTGTGATCTACATGGTAAAGGATGTTTTTTTGTGGAGCCATTTTGTGATAAAAAGGTATTTTGATGAACCTAAAAAATGAGTCCACCAAGCTTTTAGCTTTTTCTTTTTCCAAACCATAGGTCCAGCAGCCCCGCCTTGGGGTGGAGGGGTCCGGGATGACTCTGTGCCATGAATTTTGGCCATTTAATTCTGTCTCATGAACATGCGGTTTTAGAATTAAACATGAGTCACTGCTTCTACTTATACTGTTCGCTATTTAGTCATTCATTTTAAAGGTAACAGGCACTAGAGCTTTAAGGTAAATATATAAAAGAATTAAAGTGCTGAAATTTTATCCATTGACATTTTCCCCCTTCAAATTAGTAGACTGCTTTATCAGAAGTTAGTGATGGAGTACTAGAAAAGAGTTTTTTAAATTTTTAATTATTTTTTTATTTTATTAATTTTTAGAGAGAGAGGAAAGGAGGGGGAGGGAAGGGCAAGGGAGGGGGGGAGAGAGAGAGAGAGACAGAAAGACAGACAGACAGAGAGAGAGACATTGGTTCACTGTTCCACTCACTCCTGTATGAGCCTTAACTGGGGATCAGACCCGCAGCCTTGGCTGACCAGGACCAACTGAGCTACCGACCAGTGAAAAACAGTTCTGTGAGAAATCTGAGAACTATCACTACAGCTTAACAATGGTAGCTTACAGAATGAAAGAATTTAATCATAATTAGTAAATCTTTCCAGGGAAAAAGAACAGGTATAAAGCTAAGTGGGAAGGTGAAAACCTGCAAACTCCCAGAGCGGCGGTAGCTTCCAGGCCGGACGTTTGTCAGGGACGGCAGTTTCTTCCCACAACCGTGGGTGATGACGGCAAAGTGCTCACATTTTCCCACGCAAGCTCCTGTGCACACAGTCCCCAGCTCTGCTCTGTCCCACAGGCTTACCCTGCCCAAACAGACCAGAAGTTTCCCTACAGAACTTCACTGTTTCTATCCCAATCATCCACTAAGTCCCTTTTAATACCTTAAAGGTATTTAGAGGCTTAAAGGAGCCCTTGGAAAAAACCTGATGTAGTTTCCAAGGGCACTAAAAATGCCACTTAAGGTAAGGAATTGGGAAACCAGGTGGGTCAGAGGCAGAAGGTTCACACTAAATAAGGACCTTTGTTTGTTTACAGGTCATGACTATTCAGTCCTAGAGAGTTAGTGACACGGGACATACCCACAGTGGCAGAGGGGACACCACAGGGTAACTCTGGCTCCGGGGCTTCCTCCTCGCCCTCCTGGTCGGACACGCTGCCGTTCTCAACGGGCCCCCCGCTCTCCCTCAGGCCTTCCTCTTCATTCCCTTCATACAAGTCCTGCCTCACGGACACTCTCGGGATGGGTCTCTTCTTCTTCTTGGGCTTTGGTTTAGGTTGAGAGAGCCTTTTCTTCTCCAACTCAATACTCTTCTTGCCTATGGGAATTGCAATGAAAGCAAAAAATAAAAGGACAGACTAACATACATATTCTTGCTTAAAACCACACTGTGGGAGACAACCTCTAAACCCTCATTACTATCTTTGAATGGCAGTCTTCCCCTTTCCCTCCTTCACAGTTTTTAGTTATGTTACCAAAATGTTAACCAAACAAAGCCAAACCCCTTTGGGATTTTATTAAATCATAAATACCATACCCAATACCCCTGAGTGCTTTAGTGTGGTCCCTACAAATGGACATTTTCCTCCATCATCCCAGCACAACAATTAACATCAGGAAATTAACACGGATACATTGCTACTGTCTGCTCCACATACTTCATTCAGGTTTCATCAGTTTTAACCAAGAAAGTCTCAGAGCGACAGGAATCATAGGCAGTACCCGCTCTTTACGTCTCCCTAGCTTCCTTCCACCAGAACAAGCCTGGTCTTCCTTTAATTTCTTTTCTTTTTATTGGTATAATGTATTTTTAAATTTTTATTTTAATTGTTGTTAAGGCACAGTTTTGTCTTTTACTCTTGCCCCAGCTCACCCTCGAGGCCCCCCCAATTTCCACTCCCCCCTAATTTTTTGTCCATGTGTCTATTATACTTGTTCCTGTAAACCCTTCTCCTTTTCCCCTGAGATTCCCTCCCCTCTTCCCTCTGGTCACTTAAACAACAAAACAAACAAGCAAAATATAACCAAAGACACTGAAATAGAGAATAGGCTGACAGTGTCCTTTAATTTCTTGCCTAGAAACTTTTGAGACCTGCCCTGTGTTTTCATGAATAGATTAAGGACTTTCATGAATATCTTCCTTGCTTGACCCTGGTCAGCGCAGTTACTGAGGGAGGGAGGGTGGGAAGTGGGCAAGTATTTACGGGCTCCAAGTTCTGACTGACCTTGAGGAGGAGGCCGGGAGTGTTCTTGCATGGAAGCGAGCCATTTGTACACACAGAAGTCATCTGCCCCTGAGTAAATGCAGTCTGGATCCACGGGGGACCAGGCCACGCAGAGCAGCCGCCCTCGATGTCCTCGGAAGTTGCACAGAGGCTCTTCCCGGAGAGTGTCCCACACCTGAAACCAAAGCCACAGACGATTTACGGTTATTCTGTTGTCCCATGGGATAAGTGAAAAAAATCTGTGCACACTTATTTCCTCTCATGATTTGTAATTTTTTCTTAGGAATTCAATTCCAGAGAGTGCTATTTCCGTGAGGGTGGCTTTGAGTGAGCTTCTAATGGTGGCCTGTGGATTTCGGTGTCCTGAAGTGGTGCTTCATTATTTATGAAGAGGATTCTGACTCAGCCCGCCCCTGCACGTGTGATGTGTGCTGAGGGCTCTAATTTCTCCTTGGTAATTCTTTTGTGCCCCGGTAAAGCCTGGGCAGTTGACCAGTGCCCCTGCTGTTCCTTGGATTCCACCAGTCCTCATTTCACAGAGGCAGCGCTCCCTGCTCTCAGCTTTGTGCAGACGGCTCAGCTACAACTCAGCGCTGGGAGGGGCACCCACTGCCATAGGTATTTTGCCTGCCAGGTGGCTGAGGTCTCTTCTCGTCTGATCCTCGACACTCCTACCTTACAGTTCTGGTGGGGCTGCTTGTCTTTATTTTTCAGGACTTGGAGATTTCTGGCTTACCAACTTCTTATTAAAAACCGTTTATGATTTATTAGCCACCATTTCTGTGTTTGAACAGCAACATGTACTTTTCATGTCAATTTATAAGTCTATCAGGCTGACAGCAAGTCAGAATGAAATCTTAAAAAAAATATTAGAATTTAGCTAGTTTTTATTATACCTTCTTTCTCATCTAAGTAAATAAAAAAAAAACACCCCATCTTTGCCTGTCAAGGGCCCAGGTATGTGGAACAAAAGTGAAATGCCTCCTGCCACTCAGAAAATCCCTTTCTCCAGGAGGTGACAGAGAGGGAAGGAACGCAGACACGCGGGGGAGAGGAGGCAGGGCTCCAGTCAGCACACTCTGCAGAGGAAGGGCCCAAGGCCACAGGGCCTCAGCCGTACCTGAGCGGTTCCGTCATAGGAGGCGGACACCAGCCTCCCGTCGTGATGTGGGCTCCACGCCAGACTGGTGATCTTGGCTGTGTGCCCGGAGAGGGTCCGGAAGGGCTCTGTGATCGTCACTGGAGATTCCGGGTTACTCTCTGAAAGACAAGGGGGAGCGAGGATAACCAAACTGACCACACAGACTGTGAGAGCTGGCTGCAGTCAGATGTGTGGACAGGATGTGGGTCGTGTGTGGAAATACTTGAACACTAAGGGAAGAGGGTCCAAACTGGAACAGTGTTTTTGGAGGGCCACTAGGCAATCACCATTCTTTAAAAAGTCTAGAGAAAACATGCAGCAAACTGATAACATTGGTTATTATTGAGGGATGAGATTATGAGAGAAACTTTACTTTCTGTTCTTTTTTTAAACCATTCTTGGAATTCTTATTCATATATTTATTTAATTTAATTTATTTTTAGAGAGGAGGAAGGGAGGGAGAAGAGGGAAAGAAACATCGATGTTCAAGAGATACATCAATCTGTTGCCTCTTGCATGCCCCACACTGGGGACCTGGCCTGCAACCCAGGCATGTGCTGCGACTAGGAATTGAACCGGTGACCTTCCGGTTCGCAGGCCGGCACTCAAACCATTGAGCCACACCAGCCAAGGTGGAACTTTACTTTCTCAGTTACCATTTCTGTCATAGTTGAATTTTTCTTATTTTAAATAAGATGAATATATTACTTTTGAAAACAGAAAAAAATAAGAGTAAGAATAACATTTATTTTAGTGGTCAAAGGAAAGTTACAAGCTACAGAGGTCAGAATGGAAAGTAACTAAAGGCATGACAGCACATGGGGCAGAGAAGAAACTGAAGTTACCTATGACTGCCTTCAGGTCATGCACATAAATGACAGCGTTGTTGGACCCAGAGGCCACCAGATAGCTCAGCTCGGGCTGGCTGCCGTGCTCGTGGTGCCAGCGAATGGCGTTCACGAGCTTGTGGTGCTGCTGGATGGTGCAGATCAGCTTCAGGTTGGGAACCTGGAATATTTCTATTGATCTACAATAGGAAAGACACCAAGACAAGAAAGACAGATAATCAATTTACAGCCACTGCAAACAGGTACCTCCTTCATCCCATCAGTCAAGGAAAGGTGAAAGGTGAAGAGGCATAGTATAACCCTATCTGTCATTGCAAAGGTTAGTCTCTTACACAGAACCAGGTACAAAAGGTTGTCTCTCAACCTTTCAGCTTTAAAAAATCCCCCAACTCTGGGAAGTTGTGTTTATCAGGCTCCTGTAATACACAGTACCAGGGAGAAGCTGCAAGAAGAATGGATGACCCAACGGTTGAATGAGGACTACGTCACCATGAACAACGTGGGGAGGGCGGGGGCTCCAGCGAGGACTCCTGCCTGGACTCACTTCAGGAAACAAAGGGAGATGTCGGCAGTTCACGGTAGGAGACGCTGGTGAGCGCAACACAGCCACACACAGAGTAGGCCAACACTCTCTTTGGAATGGAAACATCCAACTTATTTTATAATTCTCAAAGATGCAGAGAGCTCCTGGATCACTCACAGATATCAAGGATAAATCAGAATATCAACTACAACTGGGCTTCCCCAACTAAAATTACACATGGCATTAACTGGCCTGTGACTGAATATATGTACAATTATGAAGTTTTTTTTAAAAGAAACAAACACATACCCATCTTCATTGCCAAGAGCCATGACTTTGCCATCTGCTTTCCAACTGATCTCTGTGTGCACAGGCAACTTGTACTAGAAAGCAAAATAAACCGATCTGGACTAAAACCATTGTTCTCTCCGCATATCTTACAAATCAATAATGGCAGCACTGGAAATGAATCCCAAGAGTTTAAAAATGTTCAAATTATACAACAGCCATTCTTGTAAATAATCTACATAATTAACCAAAGAATAACGTTCTAATTATAATTCCCTAACTGGAACAAGAAGAGGCCAGTCAATACCGCCGACAGTGTCTAACTTCGTGAAGTGAACTATGTTAGCATGACTTTTATCCCACAGTGAAGAATGAAACATTTTCGTTGGCTTTGACAACATTGGGGTCATGGTCTCCTCAGCAAAAACCACACACAATGCCCTTTTTCTTCCCATCCTGTTTGTTTCTTTTCCTTTTTCCTGAACTCTCTGTGTTGGTGTTCCCCAAGGCTGCCTGGGCCCTCCTCTGGTCTCTTCAGATCACCTTGAACATGCCCACAGCTGCTTCAATTACCATTCACGTAAAGGGATTCTAAACTTGTTTCTAGCCCAAACTCCCTGTGTGAGCTTCTGGTCACATATTCAACTGCCACAAAGCTCAAAGCTCATTAGGAACAGGAATTTGGTTTCTTTTATTCATTGCTGAATGTTAATGTTCAGATAATATTTAAGACAATGCAGGACCCCGGCTGGTGTGGTTCAGTGGATTGAGCACCGGCCTGTGAACCATAAAGTCACTGGTTCAATTCCCGGTCAGGGAACATGCCTGGGTTGCAGGCCAGGTCTCCATTTGGGGGTGTTGGGAGGTAACCGATGGAGACTTCTCTCCCTCTCCTAACTGATCAATGTTTCCTTCCCTTTCCTTTTTCCTCTCTTCCCCCCTCTCTAAAAATAAATAAAATCTTAAAAATAAAAGACAATGGAGGAATGTAGTCAATAAAAACTCAGTTTATGACTAAATGTTATTTTTATGCTAGCAAAACAAAAATAATGAGCAACAGTAAAAAATGCTCTTTTGAAAGACTACGGAAATAGCAGCATTTATGATTTCACTTCAAAAGATAGTTCTGGCATTCAGATATATTGATAGGCTGGTAAAGCAAATGTGATTAAATGCAGGAACTTGGGTCAAGGATAACAGGGAATTACTTGTGTTATTTTTGTAGCTTTTGTGTAAATCTGTAATTACTTCACTAAAAAATGAAAAACAAATGACAGTTCTTTCTTGAGCCATACCCTGCAGCCATACTTGGACACCACGTTGTAAGGTTATTTTTGCCAAGGCCTCACTGTGGAGGAAGTGGCCGGCCTGAAAAAGATGCTTTTATATCCAAGATCTGAAAGTTTATATTAAATCACCATTGTAGTTGAAACATTTTTTTAATTAAGTTCCTTCCTTTACTCAAGGATAACGAATTCTAAGATATGTTATAACTTATAAATTCACCAAGTTTTTAAAAAACATCTAAGAAACCTGACTAAGCATAGTGGACAGCCCCAGTAGTGACATTTATTATGTGAGACGGGAAACCCAGACACAGAGTCAGAGAAGACTGCAGGCCACAAGAACTCACTTTGATCGAATTGGTGTCCCTGATGCGTTTGTTGATGTCGAAGGCCTCTCCGTTCAGCTTCCAGGGGTTGTGCTGAAAGACAAGCCCTTCCCCTCCGCAGCTGTACAAAGTGAGGGACGGCCTGTCTCCTTCTCCTGGGTGAGATAAGAAAGCTGGTCCGTTCTGCACTCTATCAGCTATAGTACACCCATATCACACTATCGGTTGTTTTAATAGAATCATATTAATACGCTGTGATAAAGCCACAGTTCTTTACATCTGAACCTAGTTGTTGGGAGTAGGGGTACAATCGGTATACTAATAATTCTATATTAATATTTATAAAGCAGTGTGTTTGTTTTAAATATTCTTCTGCCATTCATAATAGCAGGGGTGCCAGAGCTGGAATCAGAAAAGTTCTCAGCAGTTTTAAGAATCTACCTTTTTCATTCATTTAAATAAAAAAAAAGAAAAAAAAAAGAATCTACCTTTTCTTTCAGGAATAAGTACTCTGCTGTTGGGCAATTAATTAAATATATGAAGCTGCAGGACTTCCTATGACTAACTAAAAGGAGCTGTCCTTAAAGCAATAATTTCTTTAGTGTTACAGCAATCCTCTTGTTGATTTTTAGGAAGCAAACAGTGGTTCTGCTGGTTTTCTATGCTGGCAAACTTCATTTTCACCACTGTTGGAATTCTGCCCGGCACACATCGGGGACCCAGTCCAGTCTGTTGAGTGCGTGAATGAGCTACAGCCGCGGTGCTGCTTGAGTTCTGACGGCTCGCACTATCACCCCACGTGACGCAATTACCATGGAAATTTACAGGAGGTAAGAAAAGTTTACCAAAGATTTTTGCTGAACACACTCATTCTAAAGGATACTTTGAAAGACCTATCACTTTAGGAATAAGAAAGATAAGGCTGAGGGGCTACAAGAGGGAAAGGGTCAGAATACAGCAAAAGGCAACAAGATCATTGAGAAGTTCTCAGTTCGCTTTAGAGCTTAGGGAAGTTTAATATGGGTGAATGGTTTCTGACTTATCACCCAGCACGACTGCCCACGCAGTCCCTGGGGGCGTGGCAGACAGCGTAAGCAGTCACCGCACTAGAATATTTATGACTCTTGAAGACCTTAGGGTTAAGTGAAAGAAGAGAATACTCCAGAGTTTATAAGAGAATGGCTCAGACACTTACCAAGCGACATGGAGGGTATTGGTGGCCCCCAGGCTAAACTGTACACAGTCTTTTTATGATATGTGCTAGAAATCTGTGGCGGCCTGGGGAGAAGGGGGGTTACAAATAGAAAGATTTAAAACAAAAAGGCACACTGGGAAAAACACCTTTTTTCCCCTGTATAAAAGGTCCCCATTATAAATTTACTTGCTGATATTGGAGGAAAACAATTTAGTAGTATCCTTCTCCAAACAGCTGATTGTAAAGAAGTGAATACTTAAATCGCATGCCCTGTAATGATATCTACTAACAGAACGAGTAAGTCTCAAACACATTTTACCCAGAAAAAAAATGGTATCTTCCTCCCTCTCCCCGACCCACTCATCTGGCCAATTTATAATTCTTTTCCCTTTCTCGCCCTCTGAGTTGCCCACTTTATTTAAATGTCAAATTTTCTACTGTCACTGTAGTTACTATGTAGCAGTGCAAAGGCTATCACAATGAGAGAAAAATAGGACTAGACAGAAAATACAAACTGCTCAGCCTAGAGGTAAGGTTACTGCTAAGCATCACCATGCAATGTACCTGCCGCATGTGTCAGTAGAAGACTCTTAAGTTATTTTTAGTTTACTCTGTCATTAACACCACATTCTTAAACTAAGACAGGATTTTTAGATAGATTTTAAAGTTTCTGATTGTTTCTTAAAAGAAATCTTCCTCTGAAGGGTACTTTTTTAAGATTGCTGATGTGATGTGTCAGTAAAAGCTAGTGTGGTTATTGCATTTAGTGTATACAGTATTTGTATGACTTTAGAATTCCAGGATTCCAGAACCTATGACTGAACTAGATGTTGATTCACTTACTTCCGTATGTCTACGTACTGTTATAACTCTAGACAATAAACCAAACTTTCTCTGGCTGAAAGAAACATGATAGCAGTTCTAGCTGAATGCCCGAGAGTCTGTCCATGGCAGCATCCTTCCCCCACTTCATACCTTTTCTAGTGTGAATTTGAATACACAGCTTTTAATAACCAGAAGGTATGAATTTAATAAAATTTGTAGGCAATTTTGTGATGACACAGAGCTATTTAAATTAATATAGTTTTAACATTATGCTAAGTGAAATAAGCCAGTCAGAGAAAGACAAATACCATATGATCTCACTCATATGTGGAATCTAACAAAGAAACTGAACTAACAAGAAAAATGGGGACAGATTCATAGAGGGAGAGCAGGATGACAGCTGAGGCGGGGTAGTTTAGGGGTGGAGGGATTGAGCAAAAAGGAAAAAGGACTCATAGGTATGGACCATAGTGTGGTGATTGCTGGGGGGAAGGATATAAGTGGACTAAAAAGTAATGTAAAAGTACAATAAAGATTAAATTTAAAAATAAATGATATAGTTTTTATTTTTTTTAATGCTTTGAAATAGTTTTTTGAGAATTATAAATGGAGAAAGACAGTTAACTACATGTAGACTGTGCATAAGGACTTCAATAACTGCAGAAGGTTAGCTCCGCAGTAGGATTTTCACTCAAGGTGAGCGATCTACAGCAGGGGCAGGCAAACTCAGCTTGCAAAGGCCCAGACGGCCAACACTTCTGCCTCTGAGCCACGTGGCTGGCCTCACGCTTAGCCCACTCTGCTGTAGAACTCTGAACACAGCCCCAGGTAAGACATAAAACAGGCAAGCGTGGCGGGGTCCCAACAAAACTCTATTTGATTTGTTTGTGGCTGGAATATGAAATCATATTATGGAATTACTGTTAATCTTATTAGGTCACATAGAGGTGTAACTTAAAAAGCAAGCATAGCAAAACGTGAACTGGTGAATTTCCCTCGAAGGAAAAGAGGTGTTCTTTGTGCTAGACTTTCAGTGTTTGTGGATGCCCGAAAACCTTTGTAAAGAAAAGCTGAGGGAAAAGAAAAGCAAACAGCTTATATTCCTACAGGTCAGATGGGCTCAACCACCATCACCTGAAAAATATTTTTTTTTAATTAAATTCCAAGTTTTAAGCCATAGATAAATCTCAGAGCCAAAATCTTAAAGGTGCTTCCCAGGTCAGTTCCGATGATGTCCAGGTCTCTGAACCCAGACCCCACCAAGGACACTGCGGTACCCAGCCTAACCCAAGAGCTGCCTGTTCTCTTACTTGCCAGAGTAGGTGTCGTACAGCCCCACTTTCCCGTCGTCGGTCCCGAAAGCCAGGCAGCCTTCCTTGGTTGGGTGCCAGCACAGCTGCAAAGGGCAGGAGGAAGGGCAGACCGTTAAGGGGGCTCTTGGGTTATCCTGCAGGCGTTCAGATGGACAACTTCCTTGCTCTTAGTGTCTTCTAACTTTACAAACTCTCATTATTGAAGAGGGAAACAAAGACATGTTAAATGCAAAGAAAGGGTTACCTGTAATCTCACCATCCAAAACTCCCCGCTGCCAGTATTATATTTTTCCAGAATATTTTTTTGTGAATAAACTTTATACACACAATTGAAAAAAATAGGTTCCAACATGTAAATGATGGACATGATACACCGTTGAACGGGGAAAAAAGATGCCGGAACAATTCAGAGAACATGACTCTATCAGTAAGTAACAGCATCTGGAAGGACACAGCACAAATTGTCCACAGTAGTTCTCTGGGTTACGGAAGTGCGGAATGGACTGGAGAACAGAGTAACAAGTTTTTGTTTTCTAAACTCCTGTACTATTTGGTTTTCTTTTCAAACTAGAAAGATTGCTTTTAGACTAAATGGCTACAACAGATGTCTCACTTTGGAGAAAAACAAAAAAATTATACATATGGTTTTGTAATGTGCTTTCTCTTTTGTAATTTGCATTCTTCATGCGTCATTAACAGCTTTTAACAGATCAAAAAAGGATCTGCAATATCATTTCTAAAAGTTTGATACCATTCCAACATGTGGCTATGTTTTAACTTAAAGTATCTTCCATGAATGCAAATCCAGGTTATTTCTCATTTCTTCCTATTAGAAAACATGGTGACTTGAACAAAGCTTTAATTTTAAATCTTAAATTTGGGGATAATGAGTTTGGTTAGAAAGGGTCCTTCTCTTTTCCTAGTTTCAAACTTTAGTGGAAATACCACTGAACCACCAGTGATTCTCAGTAGAGTTCACTTAAGTGAAAAGGTATTTTCTAAAAGAGAATTACTTGAAAAAAAGTTCACAGCAAGCTTAAAGAAAGCATCCTTACCGCTGTAACCTTGGACTTGACACCCTGCCAAAAACTTTTCACGTCGTAGTTGTTCTTTATGGAGAGTGTGTTCCACACGCGGATCATGCCATCCCCAACGCCGATGGCCAAGCAGCCTGTGTCCACAGGAGAGAAGGCCAGACTGTAGGCAAAGCCACCGAGGGAGGGCAGGGTCCAGCAGCACTCCAGGGTAGCCATGTCCCAACATTTTACCTGAAAGGATCAAGGAATAGGGCCTAAATATAAAAAGGATCAGAGAAACAGGAAAAAGAAAATCAACATTTCAAACAAGATGGGTTCAGACAGTAGATGAGTATAATGTAATTTAACTATTCTAATAGGAATTGGAAAAGCATCTCTTAGGAAAAAACCAGCTAGTAAATTGTAGAGCTCAAAGATTTCTTAGCATGTATTTATTCCCAGAGATGCCACATGAATTCACGGCTGTACAATTAATAAACCAGAAGCCAGGCCTGCCATTCACAAGTCCAGTGGCCTTTCCACTCTCCTGTATTACAGCATTGGTAACTTCCTCTTTCAGCAAACTCTAAGCAATAAAGATGGCCTCTGGGCAGTGGAAAAATCAGAGTTGTTATCTCAAAAACCAAAAAATCTTTTCATACCAAGGGGAAGAGTAGTGCTAATTGTCACTTGTTTAACAGAGGGACTTGGGAGAAAAAGTCTACCAAATGAGCCTAACTTGACTGCAAGAGTAAGGCCACAGACTCTCGAAGCCAAGTCCCCCTTAAAGAGAGTCCACCACGAGCAGACGGTTCTGCTGACTGACCTACAGACAAGGGTATGTTACAGCCAAAGCACGAGGACCTCACACAACCCCCCGAGGCACATCTGCTCTCCTTTGTTGTATCTGTTTCAACAAAAAGGCATTTCGGTGGTTCCTTGCTTTCCCCGGCCTCTCTGCCGTTAACGTGTTTAGTGCCCATCAGTAACAGTAACTCTGAAATTGGGACTGGGGTCAAGGTGCGGCATGGGTACTGGCAGTTGATTGGGAAAAACCCTCTCATCCCACCTATGTCATAAATCACTGCTTTTCGGTGCCGAACATGGAATAAGCTGTTCTTACATCTCTATCCATTGACGTGGAGAGCAGCAGATGCTTGTCATCCTCAGTGTGCAGCGGACATAGATTAAACACAATTCTCGAATGATTCTGCCCTTCCGATGAAGCACTAAATAGGGTGTATTTCCGCCTCCAAGACTGAGTGAGGTCCCACAGCAGCAGTTCGCCTCTGCGAAGGAACAACACGCGTCAGCTCTTTCACAAGCAATCCGAAAAGACTCTGGGCCAACGAGGGTGGCCCCTCAGTTACAAAATAATTTTTTTCTTTTTTTTAAAGATTTTATTTATTTATTTTTAGAGAGGGAAGGGTGGGAGAAAGAGAAAGAGAGAAACATCAGTGTGTGGTTGCTGGGGGATGTGGCCTGCAACTTAGGCATGTGCCCTGACCTGCGATGCTTTGGTTCACAGCCCGTGCTCAATCCACCCAGCCATGGCACAAAATAATTTGTTCATTGTTTCCTTAAGGACAGAAAGACTGTGTATTTGGAAACACACACAGAGTATCTCCGGAAGCACACAAAAAACAAAGAGTCACTCCTGTGGGTAGGGAAACCAGGTGGCTCAGGGAGTCGGAGGTCGAAGGGCACTTTACTGCATCTTTCCTTCTTTTGGGACCATGTGACTGTGCCAGACTACCCTTTGAACAAATTTTCCTAACAGCTTTAATGAGAAAATGCCACATAGTCCCAGAAGCTTTAAGACATAGTATCTCTTTTATGAGTCATGCTGGGGGTGGTGAAGGGCCACGGTCATCATCGTTTTGGTGGGGGTTTTTTATATGCTTTACCTGTATGATTTCATTTAAAAGCAGAGGCCTTCTCTGTTAAATTCACTTTTTTAAAAAAAGATTTTATTTATTTTCAGAGAGAGGGAAAGAAACATCAATGTGTCACTGCCTCTCATGCACCCTCCACTGGGGACCTCCACCCAGGCATGTGCCCTAACTGGGAATTGAACTGGCGACCCTCTAGTATGCAGGCCAGCACTCAGTCCACTGAGCTACATGAGCCAGAACTAAATTCACTTATTATCTCAAGCAACTGGAAGCTGGTGCTCAAATTTATTTAATGAATAGCTACAAACATCCTAAGAGACAGGAAATACTGTAACCTCCCCTTTTCATATGTGAAGTAACTGAAGCTCAGAAAACTGAAGGGTCTTGCTCATCAACACAGCCAGTAAATAAGTCACAGACTGATTCTGAAAATCAGTTCCGCCTGACTTCAGAGGTTTCCCTCTTAACCACCAGGCTCTGCTCATTTGATCTTCATACAACTCTGTTATTAGATAACACAGATACTGGTCTCACGACTTTCCCATTACAAAAGGCCTATCGTACCATAAGCCTCAGCCATTGCTTTCTCCATCTTTTTCCATGCCTAGAAAAAGAATTCTAGGAATTCCCAAGTCTATAGAAGAAAAAATATATCAAAGAGCATGAACCAAAAAAAGACTTACCCAAAACAGCTAGATACCAGCTGTGTTGGCTGATCCTTGGGCCAATGGAGTGTCAACCAAAGACGCTCTTTAACAGTTGGGTCTGTACCTCCTCTTCGCTTTAGGAAGGGCAATTTCAAAGTCATCACACCTGCAGTTTAAAGAAGGTCCATGGGCACTCAAGATAATGAAACTACTATATTTTGCTGTGTATAATGCACACTTTTGCCCAAATTTTTGAGTGAAAAATAAGGATGTGCATTATACATTGGTATAATGACTACATACCATGGGCATAATAACCCCGTGTATAATGTGCACAGACATGTGAGTGTGTATCGCACACAGCAAGATAACACAGACATGTGCATGAGTCGTCAGCAATTCACAACAGAGTAGCTCCCCATTGTCTGTGGTTTCAGTTGCTGGTGGTCAGTCATGGTCTGAAAATATTAAATGGAAAATCCCAGAAATAACAATTCATGAGTTGTGAATTGCACACTGTACTGAGTAGCGTGGTGAAACCTGGTGCTATCCCGCTCCTCTGTCCTGCTCTGGACACAAGTCATATCCCTCCGTCCAATGTGTCCACGTTGTACGCCCTTCCCACCTGTTTGTCACTTAGTAGCCATCTAGGTTATCAGCTAGACTACTGTGGTCTCCCAGTGCTGGTGTTCCGGTAACCCTTTACCTAATAATGACCCCCAAGTCACTCACATAACTTGTTACAGTATATTGTTATCATGGCTCTGTTTTATCATTAACATTGTTATTAATCTCTCACTGCGTCTAATTTATAAATTAAACTTTATCATAGGTAGGTACACACAGGAGAGGCATAATATATATATGGGGTTCGGCGCTATCTGCGGTTTCAGGCATCAACTGGGGCTCTTGGAACGGATTACCATCAGATGAGGGGGGGCTACTGTACAGTCTGTGGTTTCCGAGTTCATTAGATTGGTTACTTAGAATTCAGGCCTCATTTTCTCATGGTAACATTATTATGCACAGTGGTTAATGCAAGCCTAGCTACGTTAAGTCAACCAAGCTTTTACAGGCTGTCTTGGCAACTTAAACACATCAAGAATACTGTTTGGGAAAATAAGTTACCTAGGTGGTAATACAATTTGATTCTCCAAAGTTGGAAGGACAGAAGGTGGGATTCCTTCTAGTTGACAAGAAATGTAACAAAGGGCACAAATGCGGTAGCTAACATGCAGTGACAGGGACGTCCCTCCTGTCCTGACAAGTTATTTAACCAGTTTCTTAGTTCCTATGGTGTATCAGAACCCTGGTGGAACTTCTAAAAATGTTGCCCCAGGGCCCAACTCCTAGAGATTCTGATTTAGTAAATTTGTAGACTGTTTTCTGTAAGTTTAGAGGTTACCCTTCAAGACAGATTCTTACCCTGATGTTGTCCCCACTTGAGAGAATCAGCCAAAGTATGTCTAAAAGCTTTCTACAAACCTTAAAATATTCTGTGTCCCCAAATTACGCTACTAGTTACTAATGACTAAGCCCTAAATGTGCTACTTGCTTTACATGTACTAACTCATTTGGACAAAGCTGACAGGATTTCTATAGTTTTAAGTAAAGTGGAGAAAGAAGACTGTTATAAAGAGAAAAGCTAGATTTTTTACTATATAAGTAACATCCACTCTGCACGGAGTTTCTCTCAATCTTAAGGCGTAAGTTCTGTTCAAAGAAATGCCTGGGAGGGCTGAATGCCTGAGGATCTTGTGATTTGGATAACGGAACTTTTACATTTAAACATGCACTTCTCTATTGGGCGTATGTTATTTGTTCTGCATTTGTGCATTCAAAGCTCCAGCTCTAGTGATCTCTGCCATTCCTCTGATCTGGGCCTTGCCCAACTCCAGTATGTCCAATCTCTTGGCAAACATCTTATCCTCTATGCCAAATAGAGATCCTTCTATGAATGCATAAGAAATCTTCATCTCCAACACCAAAGCCAGGTATTAAGCACTGACAGTTCTAGTCCAGGCTAGGCTAGGAAACAACTTGGGGCATAGTAAAGTGAATGAACTGCTTTTGATAGGTGGTATACTCAGTACAACAAGGCAGAGTAAAAACCTTCTGCTTCTACCGGATCATCATAGGTTGTATTGCAAAAGAAGTACCGAACATCAACCTTACCTCGGCCTCTAGAGCAGCTCCAGATTCGAATGGTCTGATCTTTGCTTCCAGTGGCTAAGTAGCAGCCTTTTGTCACTGGAGTTTGTGCCCTAACTTTCCCATTAGGAACTTCAGGTTCTTCTAGGGTAGAAGTAGAAATTTTATTTTCAATTTGCATGGAACAGGCACTTATCCCAGAGGAAAAATAGTTCGCAAGGGTTCCCGAAACTTAGCTCTCCTTTCATAGACCTCATCTGTAAAACCTAACGTTTGGAATATAATTCATGTGCTACGGTTCCACCCACTGTGTTCTTTAGCTCTACAGATCCCCCTCAAACGACCTCTACCTGAATTTTCCTCTTGATTTATGGATAAACAGTCTTCGCCAGGCAGGGGACACCAAGCTATGGAGTGGACCTCGTCATCATGGCCCCGAAGCCTATGAATAACTTCTCCTTTCTTGCTGATGTCAATTACAACCACTATGCCATCCTTGTAGCTGAAAAACAGGAGTTAAAAAACACTTTGTCTTCCAGTAAACATTTTGGCTTAGGAGTTATTGTGCCTTTTTAAAAGTTAAGTGCATTAGGGGTTGGGGAGAAGGGAAGAAGCATTAATTAATTTTGTCTTTTTTCCAAAGTGTTCATTTCATGCTCCCTGATTTTTTAAACCCTCTTCCATGACTCACTCTTGTAATAGTAATAGTAACGGTAACAGTATGCATGCTCAAACTGGAGCACGCTGAAGTTCCGAGTTCTTATAGGGGCCCAGCAGCTCCTCTAATTAGAGCTGAACTCTCCTAGTACACTCAGAAAACACCTCCTTTTTTTTTAACCAATGATCCTGCCTTTCTAATGATAAAGTTAACAAAAGTGGCAGAACTCTAAATTCTAGATCTGGATGCTCCAAGGCTCTCCTTTATTGCATTCAGAAGAAACTGAGAAATTCTCATAGCCTTTTTTTTTTAAGTGATAAAGTATTTTAGACATGAAGTATCTACCACCCAGCTTAAGAAAAAATAATTACCAGTACAGTTGATGTGCTCTGTGTATCTCACCCTAACCAAACTCTGTGCCTCTCTTCCCCAGAGGGAAACTGGTAATTGTGAATTTTGTGTTACAGCATTCCTAGCTTTTCTTTATTTATACTCCTAAATAAGATACAGAATTATTTTGTGTCCTTTTAAACTTCATATAAATGATATCACATGCTCTGTTTTTCTGCAGCTTGCTTTTTTCACTCATTCTGTTTGTAAGTCAGCCACCTTGACAATGTAACTGACCCTAGTTCCCCATTAGCCATTCACACTGTGTGCAGTACTCCACTGTGTGAATATACTTTGTCTCTTTCTTTGTTCATTTCCCTTCGGAAGGGCTTACATTTTTAGCTATCATAAACAAAAAAGTGCTACTATTAATGTTCTTACACACACACAAGACAATTTCAGGTTTGATGCCTAGTAATGGAGCTGCCAGGATGGAAGGCACACACCTCTTTCCTTTCCTGAAAAATGCAAAACTGTGCTCCAGTTTTTGTATTTGTATTTGCTACACACTACATAATTCTGCAGGGGAAAACACCATCCACAGCTTTATTTACTTAGTTTTCTCCTTTTGTAAATATTTTTTTCCATTATAGTTTTATTAAAAAATAAAATAATAGAACATATCAATCTTTGGAGATAAGGACTTTGAAAATCACCCAGTTACATAGCATAAGAGTCAGGCCATCGAGCTTTCGGGGAATAATCACCATTTTGAAGATCCTTGGAGTAGAAATCATTCTCATTTAACCCTGTGTCTGAGTGTACCTGAAAGACTCTTCTCTTCTTGTGAATTGCAGCTCATCTTTCAAGGTCAATTGGGTTTAATGTTCTCTGACCCCTACTCGGCACCCTTCCTGTTCCCTCTCTCCAGCGCCCCGACTGCAGCAGCACTTCCGCAGCACAGAGATGGCCCAGCCACAGGAGCCTTGCGTTTTCACCACTGCTCACCCACACCTGTCTTCCGACCTGTCCCCTAGTGCAGCACAGATTTCATGACCCATCATCATAATCGCTCCTTTAAAAATAAGTGTATCTCCTTGTCCCCTCTCCCTCAGGGCTATTTATACCACAAAATCTCAAACCTGGTTGAACTCAACAATCTCCTCTCTCAACCAGTTTGGATAAAGTCATGACCATCGTCCTTAGCTTGGCCCTCAGCAGGGGCCACTGGACATACGATTTTCCTCAGTATGTTCATTTTCCTATGCTCTAAGGTGACCGTCTTCATACCTTATTCCTGCATCCAGGCCCTTCCCCACCCTGAACTTGACTCCATCTCCTCTCTGATTTAGGCCTCAGAGAAAATCTGAAGCCATCATAATGAAGCACCCTCCTCCCAAGCAGATCTGCACACTTACCCACACCCATTTCCATAGTCTCAGCCGTTCTTTCTTCTTGTGATCTGGGTCTAGTCCCCTCCTGACTTCTCCACATCACTCCTGTACTTACCACGGGTTCCCCCACAAGAACCTCTCCCTCTTCTGCCTCATTTCCTTCAGCATAAAAACACGCCCTATTATCTCCCGTTTAATACTCCCCTGTCCCCCACATACCACCTGGCTTCATGTTCATGCACATTTTCTTGGTAACAAACTTTGTGAGAACGTTGTCTCCATATATACTTTATTACCTTATTTCCCCCACCCCATCTCCTAAATCCTCTCCAGTTGGACTTCTCTCATCCATTCCTCAAACCTGAAGGAACGGACATCATTGGGAGAGAAGTAAATAGTGGCGAGGGGAGGGGGAGGCCCACTGAAGCAGCTCGTGTGAAACAACCTTGGTGATCAATAAGGAAACGGATCCCAACCCCAGATCACGTTCCCAATCTAGAGCTGAGAACCAGAGAGACAGAGCTGGGTCATTTGACTCTCCGGGAGTAAAAGTTACATCCAGCGGCAAGTAAAGAGGGAGAGAAGGGTGAAAGAGGACGGTTCCTACATTTGGAGGTTGACTGGAGAAATCAGATGTGAAGAATGAGGAAACTACAATATCACAGAAACCTTGGAATTAAAAACAGAGTGGGAGAGACAGTAGGGCCTGGAGGTCACAGGAATAAATAAATGATCCCAAGGGCTCAGGGGGAGTGGTTAACACCTGCAAAAGGTTTCCTTTGAGGAATAAAGGCACAGGAGAAAGTAAAACAAATGCAAAATACGATCCTAAGCAAAAAATAGATGATCAACACAGATAGTACGGTACTTACCCAATGGCTACTAAATCTTCATGATGAGGTGAGCAAGTAAGACAGAAAATCGTCCTGGGTTCTATAAAGAAGTGCTGGCTGTCACTTCTGTTCAGCCAGTAACAGAAAACTACTCCTTTTTCGTCTCCAGATACTATTAAATCCTTTACGCGAGGAGACCAATGCAATGCCGATATTGTGTGCTTTAAAACAAAACAAAAATGTATTTGCTTCTCATTTGTCAATGCTGAATTTTTACTTAGTTTTTAACCAGTATAATACTAGGCACATTATAGATACCTACTAAATACTGTTAGTACCACTTGTATAGAAAATGGTAAGAGAATTTAGGCTACTGAGCATCAAAGAACCATTTACAATATTTTTTTTCCTTTAATAGTTTAATGGAAAAGTTCTTACTGAGAGTAAATAAGTCTTTTCCTTTCCTACATTTTCTCAAAAGGCAGGTTTATCAAGTAATCTGGTTTAGAAGCAAGTTGCATTTACTGATTTATAGTTTATATCAGGAGTCTATTTCATGTAAAGAACCAGACAGTAAATATTTTAGATTTTGTGGGCCACACTGTCTCAGTTGCAACTATTCAGTTCTGTGGATGCAGCATGCAAGCAACCAATACTTAAACTGTAGACAGTACTTAAATGAATGACGGGCTATATTACATTAAAACAATTGGCAAAAAAGAGGCAACAGTGTAGTTTGCTGAACTTTGGTTTATAAGGGTTACCTTCCAAAAATGTTTCCTAAAATATAGAGCTTCTTAACTAATTAATGAACACAATTACAAAAGTTACCTTGCACAGTTGAGCTAGCAAAACTATACTCGGAAGCAAAAGAAACCTTGGCACAGATCTATAACAACAGTCTGGGAAACCAGTAAGCCATGGTACCTGATGAAGTGCGTGTTCTGTCACAACTGTTTTTGTCTCCACATCCCAGATTTTCACAGTTCCATCGTCGGAACTGGTGGCACAAAGGTTGTACTGACCCGGGTGATGAGAAAACGTGAAGCCAGAGACTCTTTCGGTGTGTCCCACCAATTCCCCTGTGACTGCAAACAAAACCAGACTCCAGGTTAAAATGCAATCTAAGATTTCTGGCCAAATCATACTAATGTTCATGGTGAATGGGACCTCTCTTATCCTGTGGTATAACAAAAATGTCTAGGGACTCACAGTCAGTAACTCCAAATGCTCCCACGTTCTGCCCAGCGATCCCAGTGAAGTTATTTTATCTCATTGAGCCTCAGTCGTCTCAAGTGTAAAAAATGCTGTTGATATTCCCTGATGTGCCTAGTTCACATGGTGAGGAGCAGCCCAAATGAAGACTGTGATTTTTATTTAGATCTGGCCAGAGATCGCTTGGAATAGAACATCTGCCATGCCGCATCCCAAGGTAAAATCAAAACCTTGTTTGGAGCCTAAAAGCACTTGGCTCAATTCATTCATCTTACAGAAATAAGTGTCACATACTTGTAGGATCTTGCTTAGGGCCTGGTGCTGTAGGCACCTCCCAGACGCAAGAAAGGGTCTGCGCGCAATGGGTGGGGGAGGGATGCCACAGATGTTAAAAATATTTGGGTCTAGACTGGGATACCTTCTAATAACCGAGGAGTCCCCACGTGGGAGCGCCAGGAGGCGGGACAGCTCATCCACAGCGTTGTGTAGCTCAGTATTGGAGATCGGAACGACACAGCTTAGGGGTTGTGAGCAGACTCTTACCCCTGCCTGGGCCTCAGTTTCTCCATCTGTAGAGGGATCTTACTTAGGGTATAACAAAAATATCCAGGAACTCACAATCGGAAACCTTCAATGCTGGTACTAGCTTTGCCATGTGCTTTCAGATAAGTCATTTTAGCTCCTCGAGCCTCAGCACGTCTGAAGACGTACACTCGGTACCTCCAAGAAACGCAAGAAGTGCAGGAAAAGTCGGGGGGCAGGGAGAGGGAGTTACCTCGAAATGGGGGCGTCCCGGGGATCGCGCCCGCGCCTGGGCCCACGCGGACAAGGAAGACGGAGGTACGCGCCGCGAACCCGAAGAGGCCCCCGGGCACGGCATCGCTGCATCGGGTGCAGTACCAGTTAGGAGAGGGCGGCAGCGTGCGCGGCTCCAAGCTCATGATCACCTGCCACTAGAGAAGAGGAAAGGAACCACTAGGGCAGACCGTTCGCAGCCCCACGCTGTAGCAGGAAGGGGGCGGGGTTTAACTCGGAGCCCCGCCTCCCAGGGCCCGCCGCTACGGCGCGCGCCGAGGCCCAGGCCGCACAGCGCGCTCTGCTCCAGCCGCCCCAGAGCTTGGAAGAGCCGGAGCGTCTAGGGAGCAGTCTACTCCCAACCTCGACCCTGGGCAGAAGGGTCTGTTGCTGCCTGGGGTCAGCCCCAGGTTCCGGCGTTCTCGCTTCCTACAGTCAAGGCACAAAATGACTGGTGGAGTCATCTTCCCGCACTGCCGGTTAATTTTTTGGCCTTGTTTAACGCTGTCCCAACAAGTATTTTTTGAACGCTGTGTGCCGCGACACTTCGCTAGCTCTGGAGATTCTTTAAAGCAGCAAGTTTCAACCAGTGTGTTGGGGCACACTGATGAGCAACGAGAACTTTTAAAATGTGCAAAACCCGACTATTTCATCAGGGGCACTGACCTCTTTTTCCTAAGATTGTTAAATAAAATAAATGACAACAGACAACACTATAATATTCGTCTAATGTGAATGAATTAAAAATATACCTAATTTTCGTCAGAGTGGCAAAAAATATATGTTCTTTTGGCGTGTCACAGCATTTTAGTAGTTTGTGTGCCACAGGATGGAAAAGGTTGAAAGTCTCTGCTTTTAAGATATCTACAAGAAGCCAATTAACAAAAAGATAAAAGTTCAAATCAGAACTCCAAAAGAAAAGAGTTTGTGCAACTGGGTGGAAATCCTGGCTGTGGGTTCTTGGTAACTCCAGGAGAAAAACAGAGTGACTCATTCAACTGAGGGCTAACTTTGGAAACTGTGTGTGGTAAGTGCTGTGGAGGAAAAAGAACGGGAGTTTGCTTTCATTTCACGCTAAAAAGCTCAGATTTCCGCGCTTACACTCTCCTACACCTGTAATGCTTGTTTGCGTGGGCATCCGGGACTCCTGCAGTGTAGCAGATGAAACCTGCGCTGTCCATCCCGACACAGAGCCGTCAGACGTATAGTTGGCAGTGCATTTGGAGGCGTCCAGCCCTAGACCGACTACTGGTTTTAACCTATTTTAAATCTTCATTTGAAGAAGGAAGATGGTGATCCATGCCTTGTTGGATTGCTGTGAGGAATACTGAGATTTAGTGAAACACCGGCTGGACGTCCATGGTAGCAAGTGCCAGATGACTACTAACTTTTTATCTCTTGTAGGTCAACTTGGAGCTTAATAGGGATTAGGACCTCATACTTTATATTAGAACTGTTTGTTTTATAAAAGAACTTTCCACATGATCTCTAGGGATATTAAAACCAAATTGGAATAATGAGTGTATTTTACTGGCTAGAAAACTGAGGCCCACCCAGTTTTCGGTGGCTTGTTCACGGCCCACCTAGGTTCGGTGGCTTGTTCACGGTCCCTCTCGTCCTAATCCTTTCAGACCATTTGTGAGGTAAGGTTTAGCAATTTTTCTGGATCCCGATGACTTTCCGGAAAGTCATAGTTTTCAGCCTTTGTTAAGTCATTCATTCCCAAGCTAGGCCAGGCTGACCACAACTGAAGCGCCGGCCGCGTGTTCTTGGTCTCCATGACAACACCGCCTGGGCGGGGACTCCCTAGTTTCTGCCGGGGAGGAAAAGCGGGGAATTGCGCATGCGTGTCGTCCGGAAGGTGCTTGAGCTCGGAGGCTTCCGTAGAAGGTGGGAGAAAGATGGCGGCGGTAACTCTAGAACACTTGGGTGAGGATTTCTTAGTGGTCAGGGGCGCTAGGAAGGTGTGGAGGTGGGAGTTTGAGGTGACGCCTGTGTTGCTCTTGCAGGTGCGTTATGGATGCAGAATCTGCGGGGGAAGCTGGCCTTGGGGTAAGTCGCCTCAGAGTTGTGGAAGGGCTCCAGGTTTCATTACCAGTCTGTCGATTACCAAGAGCCTCCCTGCCGGACTCTGGTTTAGGCTCTGGGGCTGTGGAGGTGACAGCGACTTCGCTGTCACCTCATCATCCTGCCGCCTAGTTGCATAGCTCTCAGGGGGTCAGGATTACCTGTTCCCCAAGGGACGTCGTAAATGTGTGTTTTAAACAGTCTCTTCTGATCTTTCTGGACACGTATAGAGTCTCCCAGCCCTGTCTCAGCGTCCAGCTTCCCTAGTTACCGTTTCCACACGAGCAGGGACTGTGTTGTAGACAGCCGCAGCTTACAGCGTGCCTGGTATTGTGTTAATCGCTTTCTAAGCGTTATCATTCTCAAAACATCCTGTGTAGTGTTCGAACCGCTGTACCCCCTTTTCAGACAAGGAACTTGGAGCTTTCAAAAGTAAAGTAAGTTGCCTAAGGTTCCCCAGTTAGAAGTTTTTAAGCTTTATACTGTACTCTCTAGACTGTTCTTTGACCTCAGGACAAAAACATTGTTTAAGGTTATGGGATGTAGTTGGGTCAGGACTGGAGAGAAGCCTTTCCCGCTCCCTTATTCTCCTTCTTTTGTAACATAGTGACTGATATTTGGAAGTTGATAATCGATTGTAACTTTTCTGGCTGGTGCATTTCTTAGCCCTTATTTTGGTTTATATAGGCTTTGGAGACAGATAAGTTGGGTGCAAGTCTACTTTTTAACTTTTGGGGGAAAGTTACCCTTTTTAAGTTTCAGTTGTAATAGGCGATGAAAGAAGTATTAGAACCTACCTAATAAGTTTTTTAAAGTGAGGATTAAATGTGATGATGCATATGAAATGTTTAGTACAGTGCATGGCGTATAATAATCCCACACTAGGTGCTAGTTGCTATTACTGTTTTTATTACTATAAATTATTATTGAGCCCGTGCCAGTGTGGCTCAGTTGGTTGGAGCGTCACCCTGCACACCAAAAAGTTGGGAGTTTGATTACCAGTCGGGCACATACCTAGGTAGCAGTTTCTGTCCCTAGTTGGGGCGCACGTGGGAGGCAACCAATCAATCGATGTCTCACATTTCTCACATCGATGTCTCTCTCCTTCCATTTCCTCTCTATAATCAATCAATAAACATTTATTCAGTTCACATTTTTTTTTAGCTTTGTCCAAGGTCGTTGGTGAAAAGGGATGAAGAGGCGTGCTAATGAAGAAGATAGGAGGTGCAGCCCTAAGGGTCTGTCTGCACTTTGCCATTTTAGGCTACCTCCCGTCGCTTCACCCCAGCCACACTGCTGAGCGTACTTCTGCTCATGTTGTGTAGTTACTTGCCTCTTGGCTTTTCATGCTGTGCCCTCACTCCTCACTGTCTGTCTGTAACAGCAGTCCTGCTCCTTATTTAAGTCCCTATTCAAATGTTTCACCTTCAGGAGGTTTTCTCAGGTCTCACTAAAAATGAACGAGGTTGATTTCTCCTTCCTTTTGCCTTGTGTGCCTTGAAGAGATGCTTCCTGTGTGTGTGTGTGTGTGTGTGTGTGTGTCAGTGCCCTTGACTAGCTGTGAACCCTGGACAGGTAGGGTCAGTTCTTGTTTCTCTCTGTAGCTCCAGCATAGGGTCTTGAGTAAAGATTGTGTTAATGTTTGTTGATTTAAATTGTCCTGATTGGCTTAAACTGGGCAGCTCTGAGCTAAGTAGCTTAAGCAGTTTGACTTCATTCTTTTCATCTGTGTCCTAAAGGATGGTTGGATTTTTCTAGATAATCTCTTTAAGGCTCTTTCTAGTTCTGAAATTATGTAACTTTATGAATCCTTGTTCTGGACCTTCTAACAGAGAGATGATCACACGAAAACTAAGTAGAAAGGTATGCTCATGATAACTGTACAATCTTAGAGATCATCTAATTCAGTAACTGGAAACTGATTGCGCGCAGGTGCTAGAAGTGAATGAACTAGGAGAAGCGGGCTATGTAAAATGAGAGTGTGGTAGGGCCTGTAGCAATTGAAATTTAGAGCGCATTCCTCATGTAAAGGGTTTGAACTGGGTTAAGAAAATGCTGCTGACCAGAGAAAACTTTTCTGTAGGCTGTATTGGGTAGCAGACTGATAGTTTCTAACCTTTGAATTCCAACTCTCCCATTTTACTGGTGGATGCATTGAGAAATTTTGTGCCTTACTAAAGGTTGCATAGTTAATACGTAGCAAGTCTAGGATCTAAACAAAAAAGTTCTCTGGCTTTAAATAGTGTTCTCTCACACCATGGGAGGGACAGAGTGAATGGCCCAGAAGAGGTTTCTCTGGGGAGTTCTTTGGGAAGAGGGGACTTGAGTTCAAATAGAGTGAAGAGTATGTTACTGTGGTTTGGAAATGAAGGGCTAGTATAAAAGCTTGAAGGCACTGGTGACTGTGATGTCCATAGTTTAAAAATCTGCACAAGAAAAATCAAGTTGGAAATGTCATGAATTAGCAGTTTGGTGGGAAAAGTATGATGGCCATGTGATCTCCATATTTGAATAACCGCTGGGCTGCAGAAGTCAGAGGCAGTCTCTGCCAAGGACAGATGTCCCTAAACATTTTGCGTAATGTCTCTGAGGCTCAGTGTCCTCATCTCACAAAATGAGGGTGATAGTTATGCTAGAGGGTGGTTGTGAGAAGAGAATTAGTAGTGAGATGTCTAGTGCAGTGCCTGGCATGGTGGGGGTGCAGTGGGGGTGATAGTGCCACGGAGCTCTTTCTGCGGAATCACATTTTTATGCTGGAACCAATCTCATTAGCCACTTGAAACTCTTAGATGAGGTTATATATTTTATCTATTGCCCCACTTTCTTTTTCAGAAGATTTTCTGTATTTTTTTGGAAGGAAAAGGGAGGGAGAGAGGGAGAGAAGCATCATTGTGTGATTGCTTCTCATGCAGTCCCCTACTGGGAACTCAGCTCACAACGCAGGCATGTGCCCTGACTAGGAATCAAACCGGTAACCTTTTAGTTCGCAGGCTGGTGCTAAATCCACTGAGCCATACCAGCCAGGGCTCTATTGCCCCACCTTTATATAACAGTTGACAAGAAGGTAAGAAACTGAAACATAAATTAGCCTACTTTTCTATTTAGTTAAGTCACTCTTAAGAGACTTTTCCAAAGTAAAGGGTAAAAATTATCTCCAGTTTTTATTCATCTTTGCTTTCAGTGCTCTGATTGCCATGACCAACAAGATTTGACAACCACTTTGATTTTGTGCTCTCTTAATTAAATCTTACTCTGTGATACAAGGGGCTGTGATTTTTTGCCTTTAAGGCAGTGGTTCTTACATTTGAATCACAGACCCCTTTGAGAATATGAGGAAAGCCACAGGGCATCTTCCCAGAAAAATGCACATTGCAGTCATAGTGGTGTGTGTGATTTCACAATCCTCAGTCCAGCAGTCGCTGCACTGGGACATCCTGGCAAAACGTAAGCATCTGTGATGCGTGAGGTACTGCAGTGCCTGCCGTGCAGTGAGTGCACATGAATGGTTAGTGCAGCACACAGTAGAGTTTTATGACAGTAGCTAGAGGGCCTGGTCAGGGGAGGGTTGGTATTAAGCTGGGAGACGTTGGAGTATGTTTGTTTTCCAGTGGGCGTGATCCAGTAGAGAGGGAAACATTGCTGATGGTGAGAGGGAAGGAAGACTTGCCAGAGCAATATACTTGAGTAGGTGGGTGGGAATGGGATCTAGAAAGCAGGGGATGAAAGTGGTCCTAGCCGGGGCATAAACTGTTCATGCATAATAACAAGAGAAGGTAGTAAGGAAGTATGGGCATGGGTGCAGGTAGGTGTACGGGTTAGGTGGTGGGAGCTTGTTTGATTTTCTTGGTTCTCCATTGAGACTGAGGGTGAGGGAGGCAGTATGGAGGTTTGACTAGCAAGAAGAGGTATGATATTTGTTTGTAGGGGCAAGGAGAGGAAATGGATACAGGAAGTGTAATAGAAATGCCAGGCAGGGTTTATGAATGAAAGTGTAAAATTCAGCCATTGAGTTAACCTTGGCTTACATAGTGAGAAAATCTGGCTTCCTACTCACCACACATGTATGACCCAGTAACGGGAACCTTTTGGAGCAGAGAGCTCAGGCTTCCTGTTCTGTTAACACTAGCGCTGTTTTTTGTTCTTTTCTTTCCTTTTTTTTTTTACTGTCACTTTAGCTAGTAACTGATGGCAGTTTTGCCACCCAGGGGACATTTGGCAGTGTCTCGAGATAGTTTTATTTTTTACAACTAACGCACTTGTTACTATCACCTGGTTGGTAGAGGTGAGGGATGCTACTAAACATCCTACAAAGCGCGGGACAGCCTTCCACCACAGAGTGATCTGGCCCCAAATGTCAGTAGTGCAGAGGTTGAGACACTGAGCATACCATTGTCCAAATTTGCTGGAATTTAACTTTTCTTTGTTTGCAAAACTGTTTCCTTGTTTGATTGTCCTTGACTTTCACAAAATAACTCTTATATTGAGTTATCAGAATATGCATATCACATCAGCCCATTGTTTTCAATTTTAAATGAGGCAAGAGAGAGGCTGTTCTTTTATTCAGTCTCAAGTGTAGGATTAACTTAATGTTATCAGAAGTAAATTTGGAACAAAGAGTTTTTTACCTTGATGAATATAATAGCATGATATTCTCAAGACTGAGCCCGAGGCCAGTATTATCTTCACTTGGGACTTGAGTATACTTTGTTCTGAATTTCGAAATGAACTTTGAGTGGTAAATAGGAAGTATTCTTTCTTTCAATTGTGACTTTATGAAGTTTCAGAGTCTCTATCTTATCTGAATTAAGTCTTAATTCTAAAGTTTGGCTTATATCTACTCCTCTTCAATGCCTATAGACTATGGGTAGGATGCAAAAAGTAATACTTTACACTTAATTCTCCAGTGTTGGGAGATAGGAAACACGGGAATAATGAGAGCAAGGAAACGCTGCCTACGCTAGTTTCAGTCTGCCACCTGCTCTCTGCGTGAGCTCTGGGGCCTCACCTTGCTGTGGGCCACCTGCGTGTGCGTTGGGGTACAAGTAACGCTCTGGAAAGTACACAGCTCCTCACCTTCACCCACTTTACCAAGACGCAGTCAAGTTCAAAGGATTTGAGATTCCTAGTAAATGAAAGGTTATTATTAGTGATGACACTGGAATTTCAAAATGATAAAAATTGATCGTAGGTGTCTTTCAGTGCTTTTTTTTAAAAAAAGGTTTAACTTATTTTGGTTCTTTAGAATGCTAACAAGTAAACTGGAGCTCTAAGCAGACTTAAAATTTGGTGTTTGTTGGAAAACAATAGCAATAATCCATGCCACATTTTTTTAATTCCACCAGCTTCCCTTTCTTGAGTTTGTTTTCTCAAGTGACCCCTTCATAAGCCTTCTCACATAAAAAGATGTCTAAACGCCTCAAGTTTTGAATTAGTTTTATTTTCCATTTTACCTTATGATTGCTGTATTTTGTATTTTTAAATTTAGTGTTATTCTAAGAGCTGGCCAGGAGAGGGCACCTAAGAATTTGGATTTAATATACTTTTTAAAATTGTTTATTCTATTACAGTTGTCCCAATTTTTTTTTCCTTTTTGCCCCCCTCCACCCACCCCACCCCTCTTTCCCACAGCCAATCCTCTGAATTAAGTACCCAGTTTGGAATAATAATTTAATTTGATTATAGTAGTTTTGCATTTACTTGATAATTCATTTTATGAACAATTTGAGCCCTGAAAGTGTTGTAGGTACTCATAAAGCCTTGTCATTATTAATACAAAGTGTGTTTAATTTATTAAGCATCGTAATCAATTCATCCAATGTATTGAGGATTGAGTGTAAGATACTGCACTAGATATGGGGGATTATGATACTGGGATTTATAAGAAATACGTACTTGGTTACTCAGATGACCAAAATACCTTTCTCATGTCCATTGGAGTGGAGACACAAGTGGGTTGGGAGAGACCCTGGAGACGATGCAGTCCAGTTCCTCTTTCATAGGTGAAGGAACTGAGTCCTAGAGAGGTAGTGGACTTAGTGTACCCAAAGTTAATTACTGCTTTGTAGAAATGTAAGTGATCACGACTGTGAACATGAGAAGATTTGAAATTGTGTAATACAAACTTTGCAGGTCACGGGATTTTTTTTTTTTTTGAGAACAGGAGAGATTAACTGTTCAGAGGGCCTAATTTAAAGTTAATATTAGTGCCCTGGCCAGTGTGGCTCAATTGCTTGGAGCATCATCCCATCCACCGAAAGGTTGGGGGTTCGGCTCCGGTCAGGGCACATACCTAGGTAGCAGGTTTGGTCCACGGTTGGGGAATGTATGGGAGGCCACCAGCCATTGATGTCTCTCTCTCACATCGAGGTTTCTCTCTCTCTCTCACTGCCTTGTTCTCTCAAATCAGTAAACGTATTTTTAAAAAATAAATAAAATTAATATTACCCATCAGTGTTTATCATCTTTCAGACACTGTAGGATATGGCACATTAATTATTCATCTATCAACAACAAAATGAAGTATTATTCTCCACATTCTAAATATGTAAAATTTATTGAACCCTAGTGTCAGATTAAGTATTTAACTTCCAGCATCTCATTTGAGCTTCTGAAGAAATCTGTCACATGATTACTATTATTACTCCTTTTACAGTTGAGAAAATGGAGATCTGGAAAGTCCTGTGACTTCCCCAAGATCATGCACTTAGTAAATTAGAGTTAGAATTCAGATCCAGGTCTGCCTGACTCCATGGTCTCTGCCCTCATCACCTGGCTTATAGTTTCATTAGGAAATCCTGCCCTTGGACATCATGTGTTCTGGTTTTGTGCTTTTCATTCAGAACACTGGAATTTGAATGCAGATGGGAAAGGTACAAATTTTGTCAGATACTTACATGGCACTGATCTTAATATTACGATGTAAAATGGTTACTTGAGGTAGAGTAGGAGAAATGAGCCACTAGGAAAAGGTTCAATTTAAAAAATTCTGTAGTCTGAGTGGTGAGAGGGCAACAAACCAAGGCCCGGCCAAGCATGTCATCCAGTCGCAGGTGTCGTGTGAGAACCTGCCCACACATAGCAACTTCGAATTCTGAAGTCTGGGTTAGACATTTACTCATTGTTCACTGGCAGGAGTTGTCACGGGCGCTGGAACACGAAGGATGTCAGACTCGCCTTACGGGGCTCAGATCTGTACCCTTACTGGAGCACTCACCGGACTGTAACCAGTTTATTACAGTGCGCGGGGCGGTCCAGCTTGCTGCTGGGGGGCTGGCGAGAACACGGGACCAAGACAGTTGAGGGAATGGTTGTCTGGGAGGAGGACTAGGTGATGTTTCTCAGTGAGGTGACGTCTGAGGTAGAACTTTAAACAGGATAAGCATTTCATTCAGGAGACAGTGAGGGAGGAGAAAACAGTGTTAGCAAAAGTGTAAAGGTACGAAAGTATTGCCTTATTCAGGGAATAAATAGTGTCTTTGTGGCTAGGTCATAGAGTGAATAAGCAGAAAGGCCTCGTGTGTCTCCTTCAGGAGTTCGGGTTCCGTATTGTGGGCCGTAGGGAAACTCTGAAGTTTGTTGCGTTGCTTGGGTACATGCAGATGTGTACAAAAGCAGACAGTATGGTGAACCCCCACGAACCCAACGCTCAGCTTCAACAATTATTAACACATGGCTAATCTCGTTGTATCCATAGCCTCTACTCTCCCGGCATCTTGTTCTGAAACAAATTCCAGCCCATATGTTATTTCATCCATAAATATGTCACTGCGTATCTCATAAAGAAGAATCAGATGTCCATTTAACATTCAAATTTCCAATGGTTAAGTAGCTACTTAACCACTGATAATAGTTTCCACATCGAAGTGAATTATTTCTCTTAAGTCTCTTAATCTGTAGGTTCTTTGTCCAGCTCTCTCCCCCTACCCGTCTGCTTATAGTTTGTTGAGGAAAATGGATTTTTGTCTTGTAGAGTTTGTAAATCTTGTACTTTGCTGAGTGCATTCTCCTGGTGTTGTTTGATATGTTTCCCTGTCTCTGTATTTCCTGTATTGAATCTAGAGGCTTGATCAGTTCAGGTTCACTTTTTGTGGAAGGACTGTTTCATGGATGGTGGGTGGTATGTTCTTCCATTGGGAGACACATCATGGTGACTATCCATTAATTTCTTAGGGATTGTAAAATGATGCTTTGTCTCCTTACCCAACGAAGTTGAGGAAATCCACACGTCAGGTCAGGGATCTATTATGTTCTCTCTCTTTTTTTAAGTAGGTCTTTTTTTCTTTTTTTAAGATTTTGTTTATTTATTTTTAGAGAGGGAAGGGAGGGAGAAAGAGAGAGAGAGAAACATCAATGTGCGGTTGCTGGGGGCCATGGCCTGCAACCCAGGTATGTGCCCTGACTGGGAATCGAACCTGCGATGATTTGGTTTGCAGCCTGCGCGCAATTCACTGAGCTATGCCAGCCAGGGCATTATGTTCTCTTTAAATCTGCTTTCAAGCTGGGCTGACTTATAACACAGTCAATATTTATTGGCTAGTGAGAGCAAGAGATCTCGGGTGAATATTTGTTATTTGACTTATACAAGTTAACTTTTTACTTTTCTTAGCCTTCAATAAACTAGCTCTTTGTGCTATTCTATGTAAAAGCAGCCTTTATTAGTGAATATATCTAGAATGTTTCCACTTGTGATCCTTAAGTAGTTTCGGTCAAAGTGACGCTGAGTGGTTCAGAAGATACTAAGCTCTGCAAAAAGATCTAAGTGTCTGTTGTTTTACAGGCTTCTTTCATCTCAGAATGTTTCACCCCAGTCACACATCCACACAAGTGCTTCTCTTGACGTTTCTCGAAGATGGGAGAAGAAGAATAAAATTGTTTATCCTCCACAACTGCCCGGAGAACCTCGGAGACCAGCAGTAAGTTTGGGGTAGTACTAATTTCTAAAGTAAAACATATTTTTTTCTTGATTCTAGAGACTGGGGAAGGGAGGGAGAAAGAGAGGGAGAGAAACATTGTCTGGTTGCCTTCTGCATACACCCTGACTGGGGACTGAACCTGCAGCCCAGGCAAGTGTCCTGACTGGGAATCAAACCTGTGACCTTCTGCTTTGCAGGATGACACCCAACCAACTGAGCCACATTGGCCAGGGCCAATTTCTGATTCTGATGAAGAATTCTCACTCTTCTGTGGCTAGCAATGATTTATTATTCCATGTTAAGAAAAGAAAAAAATAAACAGCAATTGGCTTGATTCTTCAATGGATGAAGAAAATATATTAGATTTATCTCTTTGGAAGTTTAAAAAGATTGTATTTGTCTGCCTTCCTTGACTTCCTGGATGGAGGTCTTGACTCTAAAACTGAGCTATTAGTTTGAGACTTGCTGATTTTTGATTCCAAGAGGCTTCTTAATGAATTTTTTCTTAAGATTTTATTTATTTATTTTTAGAGGGAGGGAAGGATAGGGAGAAAGAGAGGGAGAGAAGCATTAATGCACGAGAGAAACATCACTTGGTCGCCTCTTGCACACTCCTGGCCAGGGGCCTGGCCTGCAACCCAGGCATGTGTTCTGACTGGAACCCAACCAGTGACCTTTTGGTTTGCAGGGTGATGCCCAAATCACTGAGCCACACCAGCCAGGGCTTCCTAATGAATTCTGGATAATGGAGCATGAGGAGTTGGCAAGAATGACTTAAACCATTGGCCAATATTTAAATCATGTGGTTTTCCAGTGTTTTATATTTGAATATAGACACACTTGGTCATTTTATAATTCACAAATCTTTGAACCTAAGGTTTGAATTTAATCAAGCTTTATCTTATTTTTATCTGCTCAGAATTCTTTTACCCTCTTCAATTGCTTGTGATTGCTCTTGTTTGAGATATGCCTAATTTCCAGCTTAATGTGAATTTTCCGTTGAATATATTTACATCTGTTAAAAAGTTTAAGCAAGTTGCAGTAGCATAAACAAGATGGGAATGTTTGAATCCTTAAGAAAATAAACTGTGCTAAGTACTTTAGAAATAGAATTACTATGTTAATTATAAATCATACAGTTCAGTACACATCTTTTGAAGGCCTTTGGGATTGAAGTTTCCTGGCTAATCAGTATCATCCAAGTATTTTCATTTGCTTAGTTTTTATATGAACTTGACAGCTCATTTTATTAAGACTCAATTGCTGTCTAGGTATTGGTCTGAATTAGTACAGTTTTATGTTTTTCTTTTCTCATTTAAGTGAGTTAATTAATTATTTTTTTGCAGCAATTGTGTTCTTTTTTAAAAAATATATTTTATTGCTTATGCTATTACAGTTGTCCCATTTTCTTCCCTTCATTCCCCTCTACCCCCCCCCCCACTGTAGTTCATATCCATGTGTCATACATATAAGTTCTTTGGCTTCTACTTTTCCCATACTATTCTTACCCTCCCCTGTATATCTTCTACCTACCATCTATGCTACTTATTCTCTGTACTTTTTCCCCTCTCTCCCACTTTCCTGTTGATAACCCTCCATGTGATCTTCATTTCTGTGGTTCTATTCCTGTTCTAGTTGTTTGCTTAGTTTTTGTTTTTGTTTTAGGTGTGGTTGTTAATAATTGTGAGTTTGCTGTCATTTTACTGTACATGTTTTTTATCTTCTTTTTCTTAGATAAGTCCCTTTAACATTTCGTATAATAAGGGCTTGGTGATGATGAACTCCTTTAACTTGATCTTATCTGAGAAGCACTTTATCTGCCCTTCCATTCTCAATGAAAGCTTTGCTGGATAGAGCAATCTTGGATGTAAGTCCTTGCCTTTCATGACTTGGAATACTTCTTTCCAGCCCCTTCTTGTTTGTAAGGTCTCTTTTGAGAAATCAGCTGATAGTCTGATGGGAACTCCTTTGTAGGTAACTGTCTCCTTTTGTCTTGCTGCTTTTAAGATTCTCTCCTTATCTTTAATCTTGGGTAATGTAATTATGATGTGCCTTGGTGTGTGGTGTGTTCCTCCTTGGGTCCAACTTCTTTGAGACTCTTTGAGCTTCCTGGTCTTCCTGGAAGTCTATTCCTTTGCCAGATTGGGGAAGTTCTCCTTCATTATTTGTTCAAGTAACTTTCCACTGGTTGCTCTTACCAGAAGGTACCCCTATAATTCAGATGTTGGAACGTTTAAAGATGTCCTGGAGGTTCCTAAGTCTTTCCTCATTTTTTTGAATTCTTGTTTCTTTATTCTTTTCTGGTTGGATGTTTCTTTCCTCCTTGTGCTCTAAACCATTGATCTGAGTCCCAGTTTCCTTTTCATCACTAATGGTTCCCTGTCCATTTTCCTTTATTTCACTTAGCGTAGCCTTCATTTTTTCATCTAATTTGCAACCAAATTCAACCAATTCTGTGAGCATCCTGATTACCAGTGTTTTGAACTGTGCATCTGATAGGTTGGCTACCTCTTTATCACTTAGTTGTATTTTTTCTGGAGTTTTGATCTGTTCTTTCATTTAGACCATTTTTTGTTTGTTTATTTCAGTGCACCTATTTGTAGTGAGGGGCGGAGCCTTAGGTGTTCACCAGGGTGGGGCAACCCAGTCTCTGGGTTGTGACCCTGTATTTGGGGGCGGAGTCCAAGAGGGAACAATGGCTCTTGCTCGGCTCTCTGCTGGATTTGTCACTTTCTCCGCTTCCCCCAAGCAAATTGGGCCCTTCTGGTGCTGATTCCCATGTGGGTGGGCTTGTATATGTTCCAGGACCCTGTGGGTCTCTCCAGTGAACTCTCCTGTGAGGCTGGGAGTTTCTCCCTGTGCCTCAACCCCCACAGGTGTTTTCAATCAGTGTTTCGAGACTTTATTTACCCTTGCTGGGACCCTGGGTTGTGTGGTCTGTCTCGATTCGCAGTTTTGCCTGGTTTATCTGTGCACGAATGTGGGACACCCCGGTCAGCTGCCTCGCTGAGAGTCCTCTCCTCCCGGCCACCTGACTCCGCCCCTCCTACTGGTCGGGATGAATGTGTCTTCTTTAACTCCTTGGTTGTCAGACAGCATACAGTTCAGTTTTCTGTCAGTTCTGGATGTTTTTTGTTTCTAAATTGTTGTTGTCCTTATTTTGGTTGTGTGAGGAGGCACAGTGTGTCTACCTACGCCTCCATCTTGGCTGGAAGTCCCTGATTAACTTTTTTTGTATCGTTTCTCCTCATTATTATACAAGTGCCTGTATGAAGACTTTTGTCTTGATTTTATATAGGCACTTTGATTTTATATAGGTAATTTGATTTTCTATTTTGCACAGATTTTGTTTTAGTGAGTAATCCTTTTGGGGACTTTTGGAAAAGACCTTAATGTTTTCTGACTTTATACGTATAGTATTTGGTAAATTGACACTTGTGTATCACTAATACCTATCATGACTAACATATTAGTGCCCTTCATAAATGCCCACATTATCAACAGAAAATAATTTACTCATCTAGCCGCACAGTTCGTACACTGGGCCATCACGTGCATTGCTCCTTAGGTTTGCCAATCTGCTCGCTGCGGACATTTTAAAAATTGGCTTTATTTCTATCTTCACAGAGGACCAGATAAAGTTTCCCGTTCTGCCTCCTTCTGACTTTCAGCATCAATATACGTGGTTGAACAAATAATAGTGAATGGGTACTGACTACATCTTAGGGGCATAAATTAAAATGAATGCCACCAGTTTAGGCATGTTTTAGACCACTCTCATTATTTTTAAGACTACTTGTCTAATTTAGCTAGCACAGATTCCCAAATAATATAGTTTCCTGTGTAGACTTAACTTACATGCAGTTTTGTCATGGCAAAGAAAATAAGACAAATTAATACAGTTTCTTTGTAAATAGTCATACTTTTTAATTTGGGCTTGAGTTTGCTTTTGCAATGTCTGAGGACAAGGCTATGTTAAGTAAATTAAAGTGTAGTGAGACTACAACATGAGGCAAAAGTAGGTTTACAGTTGAGTATACGAAACAGTTTATTCTTGTATTGTTATTTTTATTGTTTTATTTTCCATATGAACTGTAAACCTACTTTTGCCCCACACTGCACATCCAAACTGTTTGAATAGCTGTTTCTATAACAGCCATATTTCAATTCATGGATTCATCAAAATATTGATAAAAAGACTTGCTTATCCATTATTAATGTGGATTCCCATAAAGTTCTTGCAGGGACTTTTATTAGGTAACACTTTTTTTGTCATTTGAGTTATATGCATTTAAGAATAAATTAACTTCTCTAGAAGTTCCTGGCTTTGATGTTTTGTGACTCAGACTTACTTTTACTTCATTGGACAGCTATTTTGTGCATTATCCTGTGACTGTACCTCAGGTACCATACCGTGAGTTACTATCGGTGGTATTTAACCAGGCCTTCTGAGCTGGAGCTTTGCCGCTTTGTTCGCCATGTGGGGCTTATTGACTGAGACTTCGGTTTTTTCTTCAGAAAGTGGCCTCAGACATTGTTCCTGCCTGGAGTAAATGTTGAGCTTTTTAGTATTAGAAGAGGATGATTGAATAACTTTCCCCTTTTTCATAAACTTTTGAGTTCCTTTTTTCCCATGCTCTTGCCAGGATTACAGTATCCTTTTTACACAATTTGAAGATAATCATATGCAATTCAGGTTTAAAGATAGGCCGCCATGGGATACCAAGAATTGAAAGGTTTTTATATAAAAGGTTTTTTTGAGTGTATTAATTTTTGCAGATTAATATTATCAGTCATGACAGTTCTTCTTTCCTCGAGCGTGCTCCCCAGGACACTTTACTGCTGAAAATGTAATTAGGGTATTGCTACAGTTTTCAGCCTGTCAGCTTCTATTGCAACTCAGATGAAATCTGCTACAGATTAAAAGGTGGCCACTGGAGACAACTGCTGTTTCTAAGGCATTTGAAAATTTCCTGCAGGAGTCAGAATGCTAGAAAATTCTGAGGTGTCCTTGCTATTGCATGCCTTAACAAGTGTTTCCTGATTCTTTTAAAGTGGCAGTGTGTAGTTACTAGTTCGTATGTTTCATAATTTAGACCTAATTTTACTTCGTTCAGGTAACTGTTTTGCACATTATATTCCAGTTTAACTTTCCCTCACTTACCGTGTAGGTTATTTAATAAATAGCACATGGTAGTGGAAAGGATGTGGGTTTTGCAGTCAGAGGGGAACTAGGATGATGGACCTGCCAGGACCTGCCAGGCGTTGTGTGGGGAACATGCATGGACCTCCCACAGGGCGCGGTTGCCTCTGTCACAGCCCTGTCTTTCACAAGCTTTGTGATCTCAGATGAGTCCCTTGATTTCTCCGATTTTCACTTCATGAAAGGATTGTAAAAAGTTTTCCCTCCCAGCTCAATGTGTCAGATCAAATGCAGTAACGGGCTTGATAATTGCTTTGTAAAGGATAATTGCTTTGTACATTGTTTAATGGATGATTGACTGTAAAAAATTAAATAGGATATACCTACCATGGTAGATAGAAGGTAACAAAAGCTAACATTTAGTAAGGCTTTACCGTGTGCTAGGCAATGTCAGGTGCTTCTTTAATGTAGACTGTTTTATGTAATCCTTACTCATAGTTTTGTGAGGTAGATACTGTTACCTTTATTTTAAAGAAGAAATTTAGGCAGAGAGAGGGTAAGTAGCTGGGGCCCTGTAGTAGTAAGTGGTAGAGCTAGCATTCCAACCAGGCAGTCTGATTCTAGTACCCATGTTCCTGACCAAATGCCCAGAGTATTGGCTTTCCTATGAAAACAGTTATTTTCTCCATTTCACAGTTGTTCGCTTCACTGACAGCGAACTCTTTTTATCTTATACCTTTACTTTTGTTCTTTTCACCAACTAAATGTTTTTAAAAATACTTTTCACTTAAATCTTTTACTATTTCTCTGGATAAAAATATAGCAAATAGTGGCACAAACTAGCCATTATATAGTTTCTATTTTTCCTTTAGTAATTTTTTTTATCATAGTGAGACTTTGGAAAGTATATAACTTTGTTTAGGGAAAAGAAATCTGCAGAATCTTAATAATGTTTTTATTTCTTATGGCAGCATTTTTATTGGGCATAGAAAGTCAGAACTTTATTGACAGTGTGTTACTGTTTTGTTGATAGAAACTTGCTGAAGTTTTTTCTGTCCGGCAGGAAATCTACCATTGTCGAAGACAAATAAAGTACAGCAAAGACAAGATGTGGTATTTGGCAAAAATGGTAAGCTAAAATGACTATTACCATGTAATACTTCGGAAAGGAAGCTAAGCTATGACTTCTCACCCAGGATTTGAAAAATCAAAAATATTTGCCACAATTTCTCTAAAAAATGAGGAGTATAACTGCATGTTCAGATAATTGGTAGGTAATCCAAAGATGATTGCCCAGAGATGAATAATTATGCCTAATTTTTACCTTTCTTCTGGGAAACTATGTCACGTTGGATATGCAGATGTTTAGAACACAGGCATCAGGAATTTAGCTGTAGCCAGAGAATCCAGAAAGCAGGTTTACTCATCTATAACCATTGATTCAACCTGTTTCAAAACTGTTGCTGTTTTTTTTTTTTTTTAATGAAATGTAGGGATGAGTGGAGACAAGCGCAGTAAATACCCTGTGATGCATTTATCCCGCAGGAGGAAGACAGGGCTGCCCTCAGTGCTCAGCGTGCTCCTTGCCAGCCATGACCTCTCGCCGCCATGGCTGCTCTCCCTTTAATTTTATTGAACTACTAACAGTCTAGTTTTATGGTGGACATGTTTAAGCTTGATTATGACTCAATGAGGGTGGCATGCCTTCTCAAACTTTTCTTCTGCCTGCATTTAGTTAACTATTTTAATTAAAATTTTTTTCCCAGTTTCATTGGGATATAATTGACTTACAACTGCTTAGCTATTTTTAGAAGTTAGATTATGTAAGGCCTTTGCTTTTCATTGAAAAGAGAATGTTGACTTGTAAACTAATTTATTTTTTCTTGTCTGCCACCCTTTAACTCTAGATTCAAGGAATGTCCATTGACCAGGCCTTGGCTCAACTGGAATTCAGTGACAAGAAAGGAGCCCAAATAATTAAAGAGGTAAAATCAGACTTGGGGCAAGGGGTGCATAGTTGGCATGCAGGTGTTAAGCTCAGCCTAAATTCTGAATTTCCGGGTGTTAATGCATACGCTGTAGGATACAGATTTAGGTGCTTATTTTTATTAATGTTCTCATGCCTTTGGGATGTGGTGGGCTGTAAGCATTTTTTTCCTGAAGTACTTTTATTTGCACCAGACATTTATATTTGAACTGATAGTGATAATTTTTATTTTTAATGGTTTGGGGCTTGACATATTATTTATTTGTTTTAAAAAGATTTTATTTATTTATTATTAGATAGAGGGGAAGGGAAGGAGAAAGAGAGGGAGAGAAAAATCAGTTTGAGAGAGAAATATTGATTGGTTGACTCTTGTATTCCCCCACTGGGGACCTGGCCCGGAACCCTAGCATGCGCCCCGATGGGGAGTCAAACCTGCAGCCTTTCACTTGGCAGGATGACACTCAGCTAACTCAGCCACGCTGGTCAGGACATTATATTTTTTAGAACACTTTTCTTTCGTCAGTTCCACAACTGAGAGTTGATGGTTTTCTGACTAGTCGAGTGGAGAGAACATGAGACTGGGAGTCCAGAGGCCTGCAGTCTGGTCGTTTCGCTGATGTTTCTGTTGTGACCGTTGGCAAGACACTCTGTGTGTCTGGTCCTGTTTTTTGAAATTTGTAAACTAGGTGAGATTGGATTGGATGATCTTTAAAGACCCAGCTCTAAATGTAGCTGATTCTGTGTATAAATGTGCTGACGGTAATTGCGCTAGCTCTTGTTTCGAAAAGCTGGCGTGAAGACATCTAGGGGTATCAGCATTATTCACTCTCCCTCAGTTAAATCTCTCACCTAAAGTCAGATCTCATCCTTTAGTTTAGTAGGCAAGTGGATAAGACTGATGGATTCAGGCTTCTAAGAATTCCCATTGTAGCGACTCTGTTTAATTCAATGCAGAATGCAATCACTAAGCCTCTGTTATGCACCCAGCCTTGTTCTGCGCTCTTTTTCCTTTAAAGGAGTGAAAGGTCTGGTTTCTCTTGTTTCTGACAACAGTTGTCCTATTTTTAAAAATGTGCTTTGGAGGACGTTGACTGAATTCAAAATATGTATGGAGTTTAAATTTAATAATTCTTAAGGGAAATTTTGTCTGATGTTGTTAATGGTTATGGTGGATCTGAAGTTTAAGTATTTTCAGTAAGATTTACCTCTTGAGCTTCTTGAACTTTCCGGCCAGTCGTAGACTCAAAGACATGACATTCATTGCCAGGGGTGCTGCCACAAGGACTGCTGCCTCCTCCCTCACGGCACTCATGCCACTGAAAACTCAGCTGATGGGCTGTGTTCCTTGCATTTGCAACTCTTGCCTGAGGAAGGCAGGCTTATGTATCCATTTTCCTTCATGCCATTATCATTGATACTCTCTTTTTAAAATTGACTATAAAATGGAGGCATGTGATTAGCAGTCACATAGAGATAACAAGAAATGAGAAATTTAATTCCATTTTAGTTCAGGGTCAGCCGTATGAATGCCTTTCTTTTCCTTGTTTAAGATTCTGTTAGAAGCACAAGAGATGGCAGTGAGAGACCACAATGTGGAATTCAGATCCAATTTATACATAGGTAAGATCTTTAAATTTTTTAGTGTTGGACAATTTCCTTTAGCAGCAATGACAAGTTCTTTATCTAGCTACAGTCTTTGATATCTAATTACTTAGGACTGGGTTTGCCAGTGAAAACCGCTGGTCATAGCTTGTTCTTCAGCCTCCAGCACACTAACATTAATCTGTTCATAAATGGTGATAACCTTACCACCGTATTGCTACCTGTTCTCTGAGGAAACTGAGGCTACGAAACCTACTGCCAATGATTACTGAATAATAGATACTGAGATGTTACACAGAGCGGTCCTTTAATCATAATAAAACTAAGAAAGAACATAACTGATTTTGTTTTAAATGAATTATTTCTCAACCTGAAGGAGGTAAATAAAAGAATCATAGGTGGACTTAAAAAATCTTTATTTATAATATGACTCAACCCAAAGGAGGTAAATAAAAGTATCATAGGTGGACTTAAAAAAATCTTTATTTGTAATATGCTGAGCCTGGTGCCTAATCTACGAAGGTGCCCTGTAAGTTAACCTTCTGGTTGCCAGAGCGGAACATCTGTTGAATTGTAAACGTCAGGGGGCCTTGGGAGACGCAGGTGGCCCAGATGCATTTGCTGCCCTTTGGCGTTACACCTGAAGCATTGTCTCTGGTTCTGTGCGCTTGTTCCGCGTCAGATTAAACTCATGTCAGTGAAGTGCTTCGGGAAGCGTTTGCACAGAATATAAGAGGTTTTTTGTGGCATACCTTCATGCAGCTCTTTTTCCAGAAAGAGATCAACATCCATCACAGAACTCTCTTGCCCCCTCCCAGCTCCGCAGTAATGTGGAGCAGTAGTTGGAGTTAATGCTTTTCTCTCTCTTCAGCAGCAGCTAACCTCAGCAGTTTTGTAATCAAACAAAGATGTTGATGTCGAAGCAAAGTTTTTCTATCTGCCAAGCCTTCATAAAGAAGGATTATTTTATCTAAAGATACTTTAAATTCAAGATATAGGGAGTTGCTAATCGAATAGAGGACAAAAGGCTGAATCACTATGGGTGAAATTGTACCTTACAAGTTTTCAATAATTAGAGTAAAAAAGTATCTGAATGCCACTTTGTCATAGAACTGCTGTGCTAGTGGAGATACTTACTCTCGTTCGGTTGAAGTCTTGCCTCAGCTCACCTGGAATCAATGCTTCATCCATAGCAACTTCTGAAATTCAAATGAGATTTTCAGTCGAAATATCCTATTTTAAAGCTGAAACATGTATAAGTAGATATTTTCTGATACATGCATGCAGAAGGAAATCCACATGGCAGCCCAGAAGACACAGGGCTGTAGTAGTTAATCATGGGTATTTTCTTCTGGGGGCAGCACGAAGAAGTAACACTGGGAGAGCCCAGGGTGAGTGCAAGACACTGAATGGATGAAGAGCAAGAGCTCCAGACCTCTTGGTGACCTTTCCTGTGCTGTGGCTGAATAACAAATCAAATTTGATTAATTTTATTCTGTTTCTTAGGAACGTTTGGACTTCTTAGCTGATAGACAACACTTTGTAATGGAATTCAGACACAAATGAAATAGAATTTGTCTTGAAAAGTCCACTTTAATATTGTAGTAGAGAGAGAGAAGGTGAGGAGCTTAATCCTGTCCCCCTAAACGAATGAGCAATGTCCATTGTTGCCATTAAGCAAAAATAAACTTAACCAATCCTATGTGAATGGGCCTTTAATTCATTGGTTTCCATATGTACATTTCTGCTGAAAAATCTCTGCCCCACCTGCACCCTCTTTTCATGTAGTTCTGTGTGAAAATCTCTCTTTAAAAAAAATATTTGATTTATTATTTATTTTTAGAGATCAGGGAAGGGAGGGAGAAAAAGAGGGAGAGAAACACTCTCGCACGCCGTGGTCGGGGGGCCTGGCCCGCAACCCAGGCGTGTGCCCTGACTGGGAATCCAGTCGGCGACCTTTCGGTTTGCAGGCTGGCGCTCCGTCCACTGAGCCACACCAACCAGGGCAAAAACCTTTTTTCTTAAGTCAGGCAGGTAGTTTGGATTTGTCTTATGATTTAAAAACTCATTTGCTAGGTATTTTATTGCCTAATCTCATTATGGATGAAAAAGAGACGAGTATGCTCAGGAAGGTGAAGTATCTTACTGTGACGTATCAGACATTTTATCCTCGTTTTGCCAAACTTCCCTGATGAAAATCATTTGAGGTTCTTGTTAAAAATACAGATTCCAGCCCTGGCTGGTGTGGCTCAGTGGACTGAGCACCCGCCTGCGAACCAAAGGGTTGTCATTTCGTTTCCCAGTCAGGTCACACGCCTGGGTTGTGGGCCCGGTCCCTGTTGGGAGGGTGTGTGAGAGGCAACCACACATTGATGTTTCTCTCTCTTTCTCCTTCCCTTTCCCTCTTTCTAAAAATAAAGAAATAAACTGTTAAAAATAAAAATACAGATTCCAGGGCCTTACTACAGACTCACTGGATCTGAAACCCTAGGGCCTGGGTATGTCCCCTAGTGATTCTGACCTGTAAAATGCAGGTGACTATAAAATGGTGTTGTGTTCTTGGAAAAGGGCTAGATAACTTATTCCATAGACTTCTCTTACGGTTTTGAAAGACTGGCTACTTGTTGGCTACCGTTTCATCTCAGCAGTGGCTCTCTCTGTCGCCTGCAATAAGCAGGCACAGGTACTTAAAGGAAGTGCTCTTCGGTAGCATATGTTCTCATTACACAGTGATTCCTCCAAGTGCCTGTCATCAGTCTCAAGCTAATACCTGGTGTTGCGTGACCACAGACTTTGAAAGTTCATTTCCCTTTCAAACTTATAATGATGACAAACGACACTGTGAATAGCCTTAACAAGTGGACATGGACTAATAAAATGTCACTGCTCGGTGATTCACAGCCTCTCGAGTGACTCAGTAGAGAAGCTGATCAACTGACTTTGTAAATTAGTCTTCTGGGCTGAGCCTGATGAGGTGGGGTGGGAGGGTTACTAACGTTAAACCCTCAAGGTTCTCGTTTCCCTAAATACTAATAATAGAAATATTGACATTACTTTAAATCCATGGTTTCTTTTGGGCATTGCCTTTAGAAGGTTGTTTCCATTTTTGAGATGTCTTACTGTTTCTTGCGTTCAAAAGGTTTTTGAGTGCCTGCCTTGGGCACACGACGTACCCGTTAGGTGGTGGTGTGTCTTTCATTTCAGACGTTCAGCATGTGTTGTTTGTTCTTTCGCAGCAGTGACCCTTTGGAGGGATGCATGAATAGTCCTTCTGAGTTGGAATAAAACTCTGTACAGTCTTAGTATTATTTGTTCTTGGAAAACTTTGAAACTTATTTTAGAATTTGAGCAAACTTACCAGAGATGTCTCTATTGAAAACAAAGTCATTTCTATTTCTTGTGGAGCCTGAACTTCTGGGGCAGTACAAAAGGAGTAGGAGTTTGGGTGCAGAAGGGGAACAGGGCACTTCCATGGTCTGGGACCAGAAGAGTAATAGAGATAAATGGAGTTGGTGTAGAGAAGAGGAGTCAGTATGGATTAGAAATTAGACTTTTGGAGAGAGGCCTTGGGGGATCCGAAAGAGTGTTCAGGAGAAAAGATGACCGTTGAAGTGAGGTGAGCACACGGGCAAAGGTACATGGTGTGCCAGGAGCCGCAGTTGGGTGGTACGATGCGTAGAAGAGTGTGAAGGAGTAGAGTATCCTGTCGACACTAGATGGAATCAAAAGGGCGGCCTGGGCCTAGGTACCAGAGGCGAACGTGGCAGCCTGTGGCATTTGGTTAAAATCATATCGAAGGAGAAGCACAGAAAGGCTTTGGTTAAGAGCTTTACGTTAGTAAGGCAGTGCTTTAAGACTGTTCACTGTAAGCGATGGTTTTGAAATTGTACTGTGTGGCCTCCAGGGGAGGGGCCAGTTCAAACAGAAAGGCTTCTCCAGATCTTGTTCATTATTGCATCCTTGGAGCCCAGGACAGAGCCTGGCACCCAGTAGGAGCTCTGGTACGGCTTCGAATCTGTCCCCACCCGTGTTTCAGCTGGAACAGACCCACCTGACAGTGGGCTGCTATGTATCGTTTCACTTTAGCTGGAATGGTTCCATAAAAATGCACTTTGAAACCCTCATGTGCAGAATTAGCGGAGAAAAGACTTGAGGAGGGGAGACCAAAGACCATTTGGAATCTGCATTCTAAGTCCTGATTTCACTCAGACCGCAGAGCGACTGTGTTGTGTTTTCACGTTAGAGCATATTACAGCATCCCGGTGTTCCAGAAGAATTTATATTTTTGTTTTGACATAAAAAATGATGGCATTATGTGCCATAAAGATAGGCAGATGATATTTCATGGCCTGAGGGTGCACTCATGACTGGCATTTAGCAGGTAATGAGCATCTACTCTTCAGTGTTTGGGGGAAGGTGGAAGGAAAACGGTGTCAACATAGACCCGACAGTGTTGATGACTGTGTTTTGATATGCTGTGGAGTGTTGCACTGTTAGCTCGTGTGGAAACTGCTCTCACCGGAGCGGTGTTCCTTTTCTGAGAGCATTCGGAGATGGGTGACCACACTGGGTGGCGCAGCAGTTGCGGATAGAAGCAGCCCTTATTTTTGTGAAGTGCTCTATAGAAGCTTCCCACACTTTTCCCAGCGTCACCGTTCTCATTTGCAGGTTTCCTCCTGACAGGTGGGTCCAGGGAACCCCTGACACTTCATCATAAAGTGATTTGTGTAATGCTGCCTTCTCTTTGGAAGTTCTTTAAATTTTTTTATTGAGGTGTAATTGGCATACAGCATTATGTTAGTTTCAGCAGTACAACATAATTCACCATCTGTGTATATCGGGAAATGATCACCACACTAAGTCTGGTTGACATCCATCACCATACATAGATACAGACTTTTTTTCATACTTTGAGAACTTCTAAGATCTATTCACTGGGTAACTTTGAAATACGCAATACAGTATTATTAACTATAGTTGCCATGTGATGCATTACATCCCCTTGACTTACCTTTTTTATAACTGGAAGCTTGTGCCTTTTGACCACCTTGGAAATTCTTAAACTCGTTTCCCTAGTGCCCTGTAGATGAAGTTGATGTAAGGGCAGTGGTTTTCCTTATCTTCCTGAGGCCCTTGGCAGTTTTCACAGTCCCCTGATCCTTAGCTTTCCCTTTGGCAGAGCGAGGGTGCTCCTGCCAGGCCGTCCTGTGGGCGGGTTGTAGGAGAGGGCTGCCTGGTGTGCGCTCTGGTGCCACCCCTGTGTGTGTGAAGTGATGGCACAGTAAGACCGTGCACGTGGAGAGTGTTGCAGTGGACTCAATTGGTAGGTAGTCTATAGATTTTGCCTTTAAAAAGGCTTATTAAATTAACTAAAGAAATAAATATCAATAAATTCAGAAAATAGCAAAAGGTGGTTAGTACTCTGATTTATGGTGGGTGAACAGGTGTCTTCTTCTGTACTAGATTTCTTCACATTTTACCAGGTCAAGCTTTGACATGCAGAATGGGGAGTGGGCGGTGAGGGGGTGGTTGTGAAGCCGGAGTTCCTAACACTGTCTGGGAGCCAGAGTGGGGGTGGGTGGGAGTGGTGGCGTTCACTCGGAATGTATTTTCCACAGCCCGCCTCGCGCGTACTAAATTAGTGTCCGGGGATGGGGTCTTAGCGTCAGCATTTAAAATGCATTCCCTGGGTTCGTTTGATGGAGCCAGCTCAGGGACCAACGTTTGCGAGCCATCGATTCCAGGGGCTCGTTATCACAATTAGAATAAAATCAAACTGCTTACCTCACTCCACAGGGCTCCATGTAATCATGCCTGCATTTCTGGTCTCTTTCCCCTGTTCTTATCCCTCTTTGCCTTGCTCCCTGTGGGTCAACAGGATGGTCCTCTTTCTGTTCCTGAAACAGCCAAGCACCTTCCCACCATTGGGCCTTTGTGCTTGCTGTTCCCTCTGCCCTGACACCTTGCCCCTAGATCTTTGCATGGATGATTCGATCTGGTCTTAGCTCCAATGTGTCCTCCTCGAGGATGCCCCTTGTCACCCCCTCCCATTCTGAAATTCCCCCCTGCACCCCGTCAATCTGTCACATCACTTGTATTTTAGTCATAGTCCCTGTCACTAACTGAAATGACATGTTTGTTTTCTCTCCTCTGCAATGTGCCCGGCTTGGAGGCAGGGTCCGTGCTAGTCTGGTTCACTCTTGTTTCTCCAACACCTGGAACAGAGCCTGGTCCACAGTAGGTACTCAGGGGACCCGTGTTTTGAGATAGGCCTGCTCTCGCCAGCCAGAGAGCTCATGTGGTCTTAGAGTCCAGTCGGGGAAGGACACAGTACTGAATGGATCAAGCTATGTAACCTTGTGAGTACGGTCATTTCCTGTAACTCTCTTTTTCTTCCTGTCTAGCTGAGTCCACCTCAGGGCGAGGCCAGTACCTGAAACGCATTCGGTACCACGGCAGAGGTTACTTTGGAATCATGGAGAAGGTGTATTGCCATTACTTTGTGAAGTTGGTGGAAGGCCCCCCACCTCCCCGCGAGGCGCCAAAGACAGCGGTCGCCCACGCCCAAGAGTATGTTCAGGAGCTCCGGAACCGGACCATCATTCACACTCTGTGATGGGGACTCCGCCTCCACAGTGTATAGAGCTTGCCCTTTATTTCCTGAAATCAAACAGTAATTAAAGACAAATGCTTTTTATGACTTGTCATTGAGTTATTGAAATATGAAGTACGACTGCTATTTTTTTGTAAGGTTGCCCATCTCTCTGAGCCTCTGGGAATGTTGTATGCATTTGTGATCTGGAAGGGCAAATCAGCTTTAAACTTGGTAACAGACTTTCACTAGGCTTTTTTGAGTACCTTTAGAAGGGATGTTAACTTTTCAACTAGTGTCCTGCAGGTGGAAGTGTTGCTGCTGGACATGAGTAGAGAATAGACAAGAAGGCTTCTCCTTATTTCACTTGGTTTCCCCTGGGAGTGGGGAGGACGTGTCGGAGGTGAGCACGGCTGCATGCTGTCTCATTGCAGATTTCAGGGCGTCCTGTGGTTCTGGTTTTCCTTTTACTGTCAGTGTAGGCCAGTGGCTGAGGGGCTTTCTTTTCCTTGACTGTTTTAGCAGTAACCTGAAATTACAGGAGTTTATTAGATATATTTAATCTAGAACTCCAAAACCCTTTAACTCAGAAAGTTTTATTCTAGTTATTAATAAATACTTTTCATGTCTCATTCTAACACTATTTTCTAATGTGTGGATATCTTGTTTAGGATTGAATCATTTTTCAGAGTGAATTCAATTACTGAGAGGAATTGCACACACCTCAGTGTTGCATTCTAAAACAAGGCAGCAGGTGGCGCCCATTTACTTCTTGTTAGCAGAAAATTGTTAGTATTGAGAGTGTTCAGTACTACAGGGCTTCCCCTGATATATTCGTTTTCATTGATAAGAAGCTACTCTGTCCACAGCCCTAAGAAGCTACTCTGTCCACAGCCCTGGTTCATTGTTTCTCAGACTTTTGTGTGCAGAGGAGTAGTCTGGGTGCAGACTTCCAGGTTTTGCCCCAGTGATTTTGATTCACTAGGTCTTGTTCCAGAAATCTGTGTTTTAAGCAAGCACTTCCACGTGATTTTGTTGTAGGGGATCCCACTTTGAGAACACTCTTCTAATCGAATGAAGACTTTTTTAGTGCCCTGTTTTAAGTTGACATTAATCATAGCTATTTACTGGAAACTCATTATTTGCCACGCTCTGTGCTAGTATTATTTTACATTATCTTCACAACATCTTGCAAACATATAAAGGAAGAAACCAAAGCGCACAAAATTCAAATAACTATCTCAGGTTCACAGAGCTTGTAAATATTGGAGCTATGATTTCAACTGGGTTTCTAAAGTATAGCTAATGAATACACTGATGGGTTTTCATGGGTCCTCACTGAGCCCCACGTGTGGGTAAAAAGGCAGAGGGCTCACTGGGATAATCCTCTGAGGTTTAGGACAGATTCATTCTGGGGCCCTAAGCTACTGTAGCACTGAATCGTGGGGAAACACAAGTAGTGAAGGTGATCTTCTGTCCAGTCCTGGCACCACTCAGTACCGAGAAAGGACTGGCAGGTCCCTTCCTTCCCTGGCCTCCATTTCGTTCATCTGTTAACAAGAGGCTCGGTGTTCTCTGTAGACGACGTCCTCCAGAATCACTTGAATAACTTGCTAAAAGTTCGAATTCCTGGGCCCTACTCTCGGGCTAAATGAATCAGCACCTGGTGTGGGATCTCAGGGAACTTGGACTTTTAACAAGTGCCCCAGCGGTGTGCATGCTGGAGAATCCGGGGCCAGAGGGTCTCTCTGCTGTTTTTCGTGCAGGTGCTCCACGATTCTTGGCCTGGCTTGGAGCTCTGACTTGCTTGGGTGTGACTAAAACAAGCCAGGCAGTGATGTGGCCGCCATAGCTATGAATTATGTAAATGAAGGTACTGCTTCAGCCAGGCTGTTAAACTATTCTGAAAAAGTTAGGGACAAAACAGGTCTTGAATTTTAATGATGAAAGTCTGCTTGTGACCTAAGCTGAAGCCTTCATTTGGAATTGCTTCTGGTGTATTAAAAAGTGTAATGACAGCTAACAGGTAGCAGCGCATACACAGCACTGTTTTAAGCATGTCAGTGTACCTCAGTCCATGAGTCGTATCGTGCCTGGTGCAGAGTGCGCACATCTGGCTAGTTTCCATGGCTGAGGGTGCACTTTCCAACCCGTCGGAACGTTTTTGGATCTCCCTTTTGAAGTTTAACTTAACATGGCTAGAAACTAATGTTTATTAATTATTCTTAAACCAATGTTTTAAAATTATAATGGCGATCTCTGAGTGCTTGTAATTTCCTTCTTTCTTTGTCAGAGAATTATGATAGACTTAAACCTTTTTGTTGGAGCAGAGCACCTTGAGAAAGTGCACCAGTCGAAAGTATGTGGCTTAGTGAGTGACTGCGTAGCCCGCTGAAGAAATAGAGCATGATAGCAGCCCTGAAGCCCCTGCGTGCCCTTCCCCAGCACTGCCCTCCTCTCTTCCCCAGAGGTAACCATTGTCCTGACTTTCAACATATGGGCTTAAAAAAAGGTTAGCTTTTGTTTTTGTTTTTCTATCCTGCATAATTTATTTGGCAGCCGTTATATGCCTGGCAGTGAGAATGCAGGCAGTGCAAGGGGAACAGCCCTGGCCCCGTGGAGCTCACGCTAGGATGGGAGAGAGACTGTGAATCAGTGATTGCACGTGTTTACTGTGCTTAGTGTTATGAAAGTACAGGGATGGAGCTCTGGGACCAGGTATCAGGGCGCCCTGCAACATAGTTACTGTTTTTATCTGGGCGGGCACTTAGGTCCTTAAAGAGATAGAAAGAGGGGAAAGGATAAAAAGGACAAATGTCTGTATGGAGTAGTAGAGAGTTGTGTTAACAGCTTGGGTTTTGTTTTTAACAGTATAAACATTAGGATCACTTCAACCTTCCAAGAGCTAAGATGTATGTGGGATGCGTGATGTGGATGGGGAATGCACTTTTTTTGGAGCTTAGACCTTTCAAACTTTATCAGGTTCCCAGTAAGCCCAAGGGGAAAGACATGTGAAGTATACTGCAAACATCACAAAATAAAATGGGTATATTTTTCTGTAAGTGATAAAAAAATTAGAGTTTTTCCATGCATTTCTTTTTAATACAGTGGTTGGAATAACAATTTTAGTTACTGAAGCAGAGCTCATCACGTGTGTGTTTAAAATGGGAAATGTTTTTTGCAGTAGGTGAGCTTCCAGACAGATCCCAAAGCAGGAGAAATTTGCAGAGGTGATATTATTAACACTTCTAGGAATGGGTCTCTCTTCTTAAGCCTCTGTCTCTGAAGTAACTTCTAGGGGTGGATCTCTACATGAGAGTTTAGCCTTCATTCTTAAGTCAAACGAGCCTACTGTAAATTCTGTTGATATATAATGTAGGGTATATCATAGAATTACAAATACGTTGGATGGGAGAGAAGAAATATTGGTAAGTGAATCACATCATACTTGTCCACTGACGTGACATATTTTGTTTGTCCAATGGAAACTTGAATGAATTATTTATTTATTATATTCTATTGATTATGCTATTACAGTTGTCCTGATTTTCCTCCTTTGCCCCCCTCCATCTAGTGTCCCCCACTTCCTCAGGCAATCCCCTATCATTGTTCATGTCCATGGGTCATGCAAATAAGTTCTTCAGCTACTCCATTTCCTATACTGTACTTTACATCCCCATGGACATTCTGCAACTACCTATTCGTACTTCTGAAGCACCTCACCTCTTCACCCATTCTCCCACACCGCTCTCCCATCTGGCACCCATCAAAATGTTTTCTCCATATCCATGATTCTGTCTTTGTTCTTATTGGTTGCTTAGTTTGTTTTTTAGATTCAGTTGTTGATAGATTTGTATTTTTTGCCATTTTATTGTTCATAGTTTTGATCTTTTTCTTAAATAAGTCCCTTTAACATTTCATATAATAATGGTTTGGTGATGATGAACCCCTTTAATTTTTTCTTATCTGGGAAGCTCTTTATCTGCCCTTCAATTCTAAATGATATCTTTGCTGGGTAGAACAATCTTGGCTGTAGGTCCCTGCTTTTCATCACTTTGAATATTTCTTGCCAGTCCCTTCTAGGCTGCAAAGTTTCTTTTGAGAAATTAGCTGATAGTCTTATGGGAACTCCCTTGTAGGTAATTAACTTTTTTTCTCTTGCTGCTTTTAAGATTCTCTATCTTTAACCTTTGGCATTTTAATTATGAGGTGCCTTGGAGTGGGCCTTTTTGCATCCATCTTGTTTGGGACTCTGTGCTTCCTGGACTTGGATGTCTATTTCCTTCACCAAATGAGGGAAATTTTCTTTCATTATTTTTTCAAATAGACTTCCAATTTCTTGCTCTTTATTTTCTCCTTCTGCTACCCCTATGATGTGAATGTTGGACCTCTTGAAGTTGTACCAGAGGTTGCTTATACTATCCTCATTTTTTGGATTCTTTTTTCTTCTTATTCTGATTGCTTGCTTTTTGCTTCCTTATGTTCCATAGTATTGATTTGATTATTTGCTTTATCCACTCTACTGTTGTTTCCCTATAAATTGTTCTTTATTTCACTTAGTGTATCCTTCATTTCTGACTGGATCTTTTTTATGCTTTTGAGGTCCTCACTAAGTTCCTTGAGGATCCTTATAACCATTGTTTTGAGTTCTGCATCTGATAGATTACTTATCTGTCTTTTTAGTTCTTTTTCTGGAGTTTTGATCTGTTCTTTCATTTGGGCCATGTTTCTTTATCTTCTCATTTTGGCAGCCTCCTGGTATTTGTTTCTATGTATTAGGTAGAGCTGCTTTGACTCTGTGTCTTGGTAATGTGGTCTAATGTAGTAGGTGCCCTGTAGGTCCAGTGGCACAGCCTCCCCTATCACCCAAGCTGAGCATTTGAGGTGTGCCCTTCGTGTGGGCTGAGTACCCACTCTTGTAGTTGAACTTTGCTGTTGGCAGATCAATGGGAGGGATTTACCCAGGCCAGTCAGCTGTAAGGATTAGCTGGGACCACTGACCACCAACCTCCACCCTCTGTGGAGAATCAGCTGTGTAGGGGCAGGGTAGTGGGGATGCAGTGTGGTCTGTAGCTGTCCCTGCAGTTTCACATGTGGTGCAGGCCAAGGTCAGCCCCCACCTTTGTTCTGCCCCGGGATACCCTGCCTGAGCTATAAAGCAATCTGAGGTGGCTGCTTCTTATGCTGGCCTTGGAGATGCCCGGGGAAGCCAAGCTGTGAATCTAGGCTGGCTGCTGCTAGTGCTGGGCCTGGGGCTCACTGAGGCCAGTGTTGCTTGTTTGATAGGATTTAGGAAGTTGTGAAGCAGGAGCCAAGACCAGCCATTCATATGGAAAAGCAGGTTGGGTGGACCCTTAAGTTGAGTGGGATGGAGTCTCCATGCATCTCCAAGGTGGGTCCAACAGTGTTAGCCAGGTTGAGGGAGTCTCAGATATGGCACCAGCTTGCAGGCTCAGTCAGGATGGATGTACTTTCTTTAATTCCATAGTTGTCAGACTACCGTGCAACTTGATTTCTGATAGCTCTGAGTGATGGTTGTTCTATATTTTAGTTGTAATTTTGATGTTGTACAAAGAGGTAAGCCATGTCTGCCTCCATTCCATCTTTGAATTATTATTATCATTTATGGCTCAAGGAGACTTATAAAAATTCCACTCTGCAAAGTAAGGGATAGTAATATTAGTATCAAACAAAGTGGAATTTAAGGAAATTACATTTAAGTGAACCTAAAAGAGTCGTTCATGCACATATGGAAGAACACATTCTACAGTCAATTTGAGAAAATTTCTAAACCTCCTGAAGGTCATCTATAACTTCCAACTATCCATAGTACCCCAGGGTAAGAAATTCTGATTTAAATGTGTTTATCTATCTTCCCTCTTTGTATGCTTTTTCAATGCAACTTTCCAGTTCTTCTAATTAAGAGGTCGAGTCTGTTTTGACTTCTTGAATTTGGGTTGACTTTGTGACTTTTTGAGCCTCTAGAATATGGCAGAAGTGACAGCTTGCAGGTTTTCAGCCTAGGCCTTGCTCGCTTCCTCTTTCTTGGACCTCTGCTTCTACAGTGTAAATAAGCTCCAGCTCACCTGTGGGAGGATGAGCGACCATGTGTGTGGAAGAGAGCCGTGTGCCCACAGCTTACAGCCAGCCAACCACTAAAGACACGAGAGCCCCGCCTACAGCAGCACAGCTGCCTGCCCAGCCCAGACTCCCCAGGCACAAATGAGCCTGTGGAGATGGAAGAATCACCGCACACTGACCTGGAGACTCACGGAGAAGAATGTGCCTGTTCTGTAGGTCACTGAGATTTGAGGTGGTTTCTGACATGGTCTAATGGCTGTGATAAATGCTTCAAGTTATCTGACAGAGAATACCTGTGCTTTTCAAATGGCTGTAGGAATTTCTAAGATTGATTCTAGGCTTATCATGAAGAAGACCTCAGTAGATTCTCCCAAATAATTATATAGACCAATTTAAAAAATTATACTGCCTTAAAACCAGAAATTTATTCTGAAAGTAACTTTAAACATAATCTGCTTGAAAACAGAACACTTCTAACTCTTGGTTCTTTGAAAAATAAATTGAAATGGGCAGATCCTATGAGCCCAATTAAGAAATACCATATGATCTCACTCATATGTGGAGTCTAATGAACAAACTGAACTAACAAGGAAAATGGGGACAGACTCATAGATGGAGAGCAGGATGACAGCTGAAGCGGGGGAGTTTAGAGGGTGGAGGGACTGAGCAAAAAGGAAAAAGAACTCATGGACATGGACAACAGTGTGGTGATTGCTGGGGGGGGAGGAGTTATAAAGGGACCAAATGGTAATGGGGAAAAAATTACAATAAAGATTAAACTAAAAAAATACAAAAATATTAGTTATGGTCAAAGTGCATAAAAATACAAAAAAATTTAAGAATCCCGTGTAGGAATGTGCTAGATCATTCTATTGCTCACTTGGTTTACTTGGAACTACACTTTGCAGCATCCCCTTGTCTATATGATTCTGCGTTAGACGTGGCCGGAAGATGAGTGTGAACAATATTTGAGAGTTGGAAGTGACACTCTTACATCATTTTGGCATCCTGTTACCTTTTACCATGGTGCCTCAGTCTAAGACTCCACACTAAGGCAGCAAGCTTCTCAACATCTCGTAAGGCCATATTTTGCCATGTATTATGTGTACGTTTTTGCCCAAGTTTTTGAGGGAAAAATAAGGATGCACATTATACATGGGTATAGTGACTACTTAACCCCATGTATAATGCACACAAAAATGTGGGTGTGCGTTCTACAGGACAAAATATGGTAATTTAAGCAGAAGGGAATTATTTAAAAATATTAGATAGCTCAAGGCAAGGACTTCCAAGTGGGCCCAAGAACTAGATTTTAGAGCTAACGTAGCCAGAACAACACAGCCAAGATGGCACAGCTAGAAAAAATTTTTTTTTCACAAATACAGTACTGTTCTGATGGCAAGACCACCCACGATGCTCTGGGCTTGATACTAGGATTCCACCTTAGCTGCTCCAAAGGGCCAGACCCCTGTGCTCTGTGCTTGCCAGCGTATACTTGTATACTCTCCCAAACCGTGACTACCTCCTCACATTGTTCTCTTCCTTATCTGACCCTTGCATAGGTACAAATGATTGGCAGAATGGTCATGTGACTGAACCTGAGCTTTAGGGGAATCTAGAAATGGACTTTTTAGTTTTCTAGACTCTTGAAGTATGTCAGTTTCCCACAGCCATCATGGGGGACCATGGATTGTCTCAACAAGAGGGTGTTTGTGCCTGTTAAAGATCTGGGTTTTGATAGGTTGATTTGTGGACAGTCCAAGGAGGCAAGGATTTGCTCTAGGCTGGATGCTGTCAGGAAGTGTGTGGGGGGTGAGAATTCTGTGATTGAGTATCAATAAATATATGCTGGGAAGGCCAACTAGGGTGAGAAAAAAGTCACCACTGGTAAAGAAGTAACAGTCAGTCATTTTAACCTAGAGAGGGGGTGTTCGGTGTTTTGTGAGTGGCACAGTGACCCTGTTTTTATCTGCACCAAGACAAAACCGTGGTGTGGACTTGCTTGACCTTGTTCAATCAGGGCTCAGAGTGACCCTGTCTGAATGGGTGTTCTGCGAGCTGGTTTATGTCCAGCATGAGGAACAACATGGCCTAGCTGCAAGTGCCTGGCCAGTTTCTGAACGTCAGGGGCTGCTGTTTCATCTCTCGGTACAAGCTAAAAGGGGATCGGAGTGCTTGTTGAGTAAGCGGGTCTGTTGGTCGGCCTCAGGCATCATCATACTCACTGGAACCACTCCAGGGTTCCCACCGAAGTCAGGTATGCCTCCTGTCCATGGCCGTTCCATATTTCCTCAAAGTTTAGTGAACGCAGCAAGACAAAATGAAATGAGAGAAAAATCTTTGGCAAGCAGGAGACAAATTATTACTTGCATATAATTGCATACCTAGGGACCCAAGAAAATCAACTGAAAAATTATTACAGGTAAGGAGAGCTCAATAAGCAGTTGGTTACACAATCAGCGTGCAAACATGCTTAAGTTAACAACGATCAGAAAATACAATTTTAAAAAGGCATTAAAATAGAGTGAAATATAAAATATCTAGGAATAAAATTGACATAAGAAATGTGTGGAGGACCCATATAAATAAAACTGTAAACCTTTATTGGGGAACTTGAAGATTTAAACCAGTGGTAAGGCATACCACATCCTTGGATGGCACAACTCAATCATTCAGCCATTTCGATTCTAATAAAAATGTCAAAAGTATTTTTTTTAACCAGACAATA
>PVIA01002594.1:107642-201544 GCA_004024845.1 Tonatia bakeri
AAAAAAAAAAGAACAACACAACAAGCTCTCAGCAAACTGGAACTTCCTGAATCTGATAAAGGACACCTACAGAAACCTGCAGCTAGCACCGTACTTAGGGTGAAAGATTGAGTCTACAAATCGTGGTGCCTCCGCACAGCGGAATGCTGCTTGCCAGGAGAGAAGAGAAGACGAGTGTCTGATATGACGACATGGGTGAGTCTCAACAGCATATGCTGAGAGAGAGAAGCCAGACTGCAAAGGCTGTACACTGTATGATCGTGTTCGGTTGATGTTCAGGAAAATGCACAATTATGTATAGGCTGCCGGGGGTGGGGGTGGGGGTGGGAATGGAGAATCGACTACAAAAGGGCCCAAGGGGACTTTTGGGGGTGATGGAAATGCCTTGTCTGGTTGTGGTGGTGACTACATGATTGAGTGTGTTTGTCAGAATGTATAGAATTACACTCTTAAAAGGATGAATTACATCTCAAGATACTTGACCAAAAATTAAAAAAAAAAAGAGGTTCAGAAAGACAGTTCGGTGCTATAAACAGTGCTGAAATCGTTGGTAAACCATTTGAGGAAAAATAGCTTGATTCTTTACATCATGTAGTAAGATAGATTCCAAATGGATAATAGGTATGAATGAAAAAATAAAGCCATTAAAAACTTAGACGCAGGAAATGCAGGTGATGAATGCGCAGGAGATAAAAGCATGAAGGACACACAGAAGTCAGGGTGGTGGTGACCAGGAGGTAGGAGGGGTGAGTCCCTGAGGAAGGGCCCGTTTGTAGAAGTCCCCCTCTCCCCTGCCCCTTCCTCGCCTTCGCCGTCTGCCTGTCTTTCTTTCTGTCTGTCTCAACAATACGGAGGATAATTACATGGACATTTGTTTTGTTATTACTCATCAACCATGCAGCCCTCTGTATAAGGACCAGTAGAAAAAAGGAGGTAAAAGGGGAGTGCGAATGTAATTTCCTACACTTTATACCCACAGGTGAGGCACAGAAAGGCTAAGTCCATTGGTGAAGATTAATATCTGCCCTCTCCTCCTCCAGTTCCCCACTCCCTGCCCAAAGCACTCAGCCAAAGCAGCCACATGATACAGCACAATGAACAGACCCTGAGCCTTATAAACCAAGGCCAGGTTAAAAGAACCTAGGTCTCAGGTATAAGATATTTAATAAAAGGTTTAAACAAATGTGGGTGAATTCCATCTGACATGCAATGGAGAAAGCCCTTTCACATATCAGAGTAAATGCAGGACCCATGAAGGGAAAAGATCGACAGATTTGACTACTCCTAAGTTAAAGATGATGTACAGGTTTTAAAACATCAAAGCAGAATTGAAATACAATATGCAATTGGGGAAAATACTGTTAAGATCCACAGCAGATAAAGGGTCAACATTCTGTAAGTACAAAGAGCCCTTGAAATCAATAAAACCAATAATAGCCCAATACTAAAACAGGCAAGGAATATGGGTAGGCCCGTTTTAAGGGAAGAAATACGTGTTACTAAAAAGCATTTAGAAATAGTCACTTTCTCTAGTCATCGAATAGTTGCCCACTAGAAGTGTGCACCTGTCCCACACTCACTCGCCAAGGTTTGAAAGCGAGGGAACCCTCTGGCACTGGGAAGTTGTGGGGAGCAAGTTCAGCAATGTTAACAAGAGCCTCAAAAACGGTCTCTTCTTTGATTTAACAAGATGTGCACAAAGATTTATAATTGTGACAATTGGAAATGACTTAAAGCATTCTCGTGACAGGAAACTGGCCAGGTTATGCTACCTTTGTATGCCTGGGCATTCGCTAGCCAAAGTAGCACCACCGTGTGACTTAGAAAGGGTGCCTCCTCCTTCCCCAGGCAGACCCCACCCTGTGCCAGGCCCATGGCTGGTGCGGGGAACAACCCATACATTGGGTACTGTGGTCCTGGTGCACATGATGGGATGTAGTACTGTGTAGCCATGGAAACACGTTTTTATAATTTGAGTGACATAGGGATGTGTTGACAGTACACTGTTTGTTAATCAAAAGCACATGGAGTGCTAAGAATATTTTCTATGTAGGAATAGCTGTTTTTTATAAGGTAAGTTTTTAAGTGTGTACAACGTGAGCCCCACTTAAAAATGAGTAACTCAGATATGCATAGAAAGAAAACCGGGAAAACAAAACCCTCTAGGATATATACTAATATTTTAAGATAATGGGCAATTTTTATTTTCAATTTTTGTGTTTTTCTATACTTTTGCTGTTTTCTAGGTGGAATGTGTATTACCTATGTAGTCAGAAAAAAACCCTAGTGAAATAAAAAATAAATCTCATTTAGAGGACTGAGCAGAACCAGATCAAGAATGCAGCTTTCCCAGGAGAAATGTGTGCTTTGGGCTTCTTTTCCTCTCCTCAAGCTTTCACATAAAAGCTTAAGCTTTGTAGATGCAGAGAAAAACCAGTGGAGAGCAGCTATCGAGAATGGCATTCCCTGATGGTGGTGCAAACAACCACGTTAGCAGGTCCAAACGAGATGAGGCTGTGAGACACAGGCCAGCCTTGTTCAGGTTGTACTCTGAGCAAAAAAACTCTTCTGACCCAGCCCTGCTCATCACAGATGTTCGGGGTCCAGAGAAAGCTTGGCACAAGGCCGGGGACAGATGGAGATGCAGTGGGGAGCTTTGGTTAAGTCACAGAAGCACGGAAGCCCCTGTCCCCTCCACCCAGTGATTCAAGTGGGGGCTGAGGGGAGAGCGTCTTTCTGGAGTTCGTGCTTGGATGTAACTTGACTTTAGTATGCAGCCAGTTACCTTGTATCCAGTCCCCTCTTCTGAGTGTTGGGTGCAAAGTAAGAGTGTTAAATGTGGCATTCCCTTTAATGATTTGTTTTCCCTTAAGCCAATGGTGTTAATTATCTGTGTTAATGGAGAGGAGAAAGCCCATTACCGAGTGAAATATACAGGCATCTATGTCCCTAAAACTGAAGCTTAGTGTCTCCTGCCCTCCTCTCTCTGCCGCCTCCTCTAACATTTCCCCGCACTGTTCACAACTTCCAGTGACCTTCCACAAGCATCAGGACAAAGTTTAAACTCTTTATTTTGGCATAAAAGACCTGATTTTCATTCTAGCATCACTGCTAATCACCACACACGCCAACCATACCGAACTAGCTATAGTTTTCTGAACACACATACACGTGGTATGCTATTTTATGTCTCTAAGCTTTGATAGTCTTGCTTGTATTTTCAAATGCCTACAGTGTGCCAGGTACTGTGCTAAATATATTACCTTCCTCCTCGGCTTGAGTAGGGTCTGTGTTTTACACAGCTAGTAAGTGGCAGAATCAGAATAGGAACCGGGTTTGTTTAAACTGCTGACACGGTGGACAATTGTAGGCCAGTCATATTGAGATATGACTGACATACAAAAAGCCATAGATATTTGATGTACAACTTGATGTGTTTGGAGATAAGGACACACCTATGAAACTATCATCACCATCAGTGCCATTAACGTATCACCTCCAAAAATTACCTCCTTCTCCCTGTTCGAGGTTTGACTTGAAAGCTCGAATTCCTTTCTTCACAGTGGTAGAATATATACAACATCACACTTAGCCTTGTAGCCATTTTTCAGTGTGTACTTCTGTGGCATTAATTACGTTCTCTTTGTACAAGCATCCTCACCATCCATGTCCAGAACGTTTCATTTCCCCAGTCGAAACTCTGTCCCCATAAAACAGTATCTCCCCATCCCTCCCTGACCCCCGCCCTGACAACCAGCATTCTACGTCCTGTTTCTATGAGTTTGACCACTGGGTACCTCATACAAGTAGAATCATGCAGTATTTGTTCTTTTTGGTGACTGGCTTATTTAACTTAGCATAGTATCTTCACGGTTCATCCATGCTGTAGCATGTGTCAGAATTTCTTTTTTTTTTGAGGCCGAATAAGGTTCCATTGTGTGTATATTCCACATTTTGTTTATCCATCCAGCCATCATTGGACATTGGGTTGCCTCCACTTCTTGGCTGTTGTGAATAATGCAGCTATGAACATGAGCGTACAAGTACCTGAGTCCTTGCTGTAACTTCTTTGCAGTATTTGCACAGAAATGGAGCTGCTGTGTTGGTGTTTTGTGGCATGGACACGGTGGACATGGACACGGTGGACAATTGTAGGCCAGCCATTTTATAGAATCTTCCTTATTTTGGTCTTGATCTCTTTCCTCACGGACAGACTCAGGTTATGCACATCGTGGCTGGGATGTCCCAGATGCTGTGTTTTCATTTTTTTGTCACACCCCATGCGGTGGCACGTGATGTCTTTTGGTTACTATGTTTTTACTCTGGGGCATGTATGTCGGGGTGTGCCAGGTGTCTTGACTGTAAAGTGACTGCGGAATCTTTTTATAATTTTAATAGTGTCTTGTGAGGAGATCGTTAAGACTATGCAAACGTCTCTTTCCTTGCTAACTGTTCCCCCACTAGAGTTGAACACCCGCCGTTGTCTGTTGGCCGAAGTACCACTGTAATGTCGACTAAGGGTGACTTCTCATACTGTCATCATTCCTTCCACGTTTGTTAGTTTTCTTTCTACTATAAAGAAGAGCTTTCTCTCCTTTCTTATTTATTTATTTCCATTAGTATAGGTACTGACACTGAGTACTTTACTCAATGGGTTATAATCTGTTATGATCACTATTTGTTTTAATGTGCAAAATCTCCCAGATTTGGCCAGTGGGAGCCTCTTCAAGTTGGTCCCTGTGTCATTTGGACATTCCGTCGTCATTGTTGGAGTGCTTCCTTATTTGTTCCCCTGGATTCAGTGATTTGAAGAGAGCATATTTTATTTATTTATTTATTTTTAAATTATTATTATTATTTTTTTTTAGAGAGAGAGGAGAAGGGAAGGAGAGAAACATCAGTGTGTGGTTGCCTCTCACGTGCCCCCCACTGGGGACCTGGCCTGCAACCCAGGCATGTGCCCTGACTGGGAATCCAACCGGCGACCCTTTGCTTCGCAGGCGGGTGCTCAGTCCACTGAGCCACACCAGCCAGGGCTGAAGAGAGCATATTTATGTGCAGAAATGAGGCTACTCCTAAATGCGGAAACAAGGCTACTCCTAAAATACTGAAAAGCATGAAAGAGTGCTATCCAGGCTGTTTCACGTGAGCCCACTGGCCACACAGGTTGCAATTTCACCCTGGTCTGTTGCCAATTCGTTCGGTGTCCTCCGACAGAAGACGTGCGCACTGTAGGGCCAGTGAAGTGTCAGTTGCCACCTTGAGCCTCCCTGTGGCGCACGGAAGGGAACTGGCCGACCTGTGCTGCGAGGTGGTGGGTTTCTCCGCTCAGTCACTCGAGGGTCTGCCGGCACGGGAGCTCTGTCGAGAGAGAAAACAGTTTTACCTATTTCTCTTCGGTGGTGATAGAAATGAGACTGTTGTAAAAAGACACCAAGCTTAGAGGATAGCGTACGCCAGGGGTGTCAAACTCATTTTCACTGGGGGTCACATCAGCCTCGCAGTTGCCTTCAAAGGGCTGAATATAATTTTAGGATTGTATAAATGTAACTACTCCTTAACTAAGGGCAAGGAGCTTGTGCTGCCATTGGGTAGAAACAAGGTGCCAGCTGGATAAAACAAGGTGGAGGGCTGGATTCGGCCCGCGGGCCTTGTTTGCCGCCCATGCCATATGGCCTCGAGAGGCATTCACCACTACAGCTTCTAACCACCTAACTCAAAACTGCCCGTATTTCTGTATGGATGGAGAAATAGCCCTTGACTGCCAGGAAACACCCATTGTAGCAGCTCTTCAGCTGTGTAATTTAAAATAATTACTAATTAAATGATAGTAAAATAGAGTCCGTAATAACAATAATAATCACTGTAGCGCTGGTCATTACCCGAGTTACCGTTTGTTGGAGCATGACCTTGGAGAGGACGGTTTGCCAGGGGAGAAGAGCTGTGAGGGCCCCACTTCGTCATTCCCGCTGTAAGGGTAAGGGACCGGGACTGAGCCGCCCCGGGGAGCCTGGCAACAGCAGGCCTGATTCTGCATTCCAGCTGTGTCACCGATCTCAGGTCGTTTCGAGGAATTGGTTCACTCACGCAGCAGGGTGCGTGGCATTGAAAACCAAGGAGCTTGAACAGCTGCGTGGCATTTGTCAGTGGATTTATGTCATTGCAGGAAACAACTCAATCAATTACAGTGCCTTGTCTTTGACAAAGCGTCACTCTTATCCCTATCTTGGGCAAAGCCAGGCCCTTTGCGAGAGGACCATTGGGCGGGTAGGTCCAGCACCGAGTGGTTGTGAGCTGGTGGGTGGGACAGTGGGGGTGGAGCAGGCGTCAGGTCCCTGCGAGCTGTCAGAGCCCCTGGTGCCTAAGAACGGAAAAGGTGGAGGCCATCTGGGTGCAGCGAGGGGTTTCTGTTTCTCGTTGTTGTGACCTGAAAGAACATGCATCCCTTTACTCACTCATTCCTTGGACAAATGAGTACCTACCCTGGGCCAGGTATTGGACTTAGCGCTGGGAGTATTGACCAAAGTGGACAACAGGCACCGACCTCGGGGATCTGACAGTCTCCTGGCTCAGGCTGGGAGGATACAGAAGTGTGACAAATGCCCTGGAGGCGAGGAAGAGTGCTTGGGACAGAGCAGAGGGACGCTTCGCAGTGTGGCACCCGAGAAGGACCCTCGAGGAAGTGCCACTTGTGCTGAGGCCTGATGGCAAAGGAGTCTTTGGCCAGGCCAGCGACGAGGGGCGGATGTTCCAGGGAGAGGGGTGCTGTGGGGCAAGGCCCTGCATGGGGATGGAACCTAGTCAATCTGAGGAGCTGGAGGAAGGACAGAGTGAGGGAGAAGTGGCACAGGGGAGCTAGAGAGGTCCGCTGGTTCAGCACAGATAGGCTTGGGAGGAGTCCAGATCTGATCCCAAGGGCGAGGGGAAGTGTTGAAGCCAGGGAGCAGCAGGACCTGGTTCATGTCTGTAAAAGCTGGGTCTGGTTGCTGGGGGAGAATGGCCTGGGGGGGTGGGCTTTGGTCCTGAGCTGGCTGGGGAAACGAGGTAGGAGATTGTTTGAGAATCCAGGTAAGAGGAGATGGCGGGGCCTGACAGGAAGTGGACTGGGCATTCATTTGGGAATGGGGGTCTCTCAAGTGGGCAGGTGTCAGGGCTGGTGCCAGACGTCTGGCTCGAGCTGCTGGATGAATGGATGTGCTGTATGCTCAGATGGGAAATACTAGTGGATAACCACACTTGGGGGTTGAAACACTCAGATTTGTGTGTGTCAAAAATATATATCATAAAATTGACTGTTTTAGCCATTTTAAAATGTACACTTTGGTGGCGGTAAGTACATTCAGATTGCCGTGCCACCAGCGCCACCATCCGCCTCCAGAACTTTTTTGTCTTTCCCATCTGAAGCTCTGCACCCATTAGACACTCACGCCATGCTTCCCGCTGCCCTGCTCTTGGCAGCCACCATTCGACTTCCTGTCTCCGTGGATTTGGCTGCTCTGGGTGGGTGCCTCAGGTCATTTGGCTGGCTCATTTCACTCAGCACCATGTCTGCAGAGTCCGTTCACGCACGTGTCAGTTTCCTTTCTAAGGCTGAAGCGTATTTCATTGTTTGTATACACCCCTTTTTAAAATCATTCATCCAGAGTCCACATTTTGGCTATTGTGAATAATTGTTATGAACTTGAGGTACAAATATTTGTTCAAGCCCCTTCTTACACTTCTTTTGGGTATGATGTACCCAGAAGTGGAATTGCTGGATCATATGGTAATTCTATGTTTAGTTTTTTGAAGGACCATCAGCCTGTTTTCCACAGTGGCTGTATCATTTTACAACCCCCACCCCCCCGCCCTGCCCCGCCACAGGGCACATAGTCCCAGTTTTTCCACATATTCACCAAAACTTGTCATTTATTTATTTGATAATTGCCAATCTAATGGATGTGAAGTGGTGTCTCATTGGGCCAAACAGTCCGATTTTTGGATGAGAGATATTCCCATGATGCTGTCAACTAAATGTTCCAGTATACCAGGCAAGATTTCCAAAGAGAGGTCTTCTGGCCCACAGGTCAGTGGAAATCCCACAGTGGGTTTTTGTAAGTCGTGGACCTCCTGTGTTTGTTCTAAAGGTATCTAGTCCCCGCCAGCATGCCTTCTGGGTGGGGTTGTGAGCATCTGGGCGTTGGGATTCACTTGTAGTGAACAAGTTTTGTCTTGTGCCTGGTTCTCTCTAATCCACGTTGCAGCTCCAGTGGAAATTAACCAAGATTAACTAAGTGTGAGCTGCAAATAGAAGTGGTGGAAAACCTCCAAAAGAGGGAATTTATTGGTATGGTCTTCGAAGGTATATCTAGCTGAAACCAGATAGGTTTGATGATCTTTTAAAGCGAATGGAAGGCATTTTTGTTTTGTTTTGTTTGAACAAAGAAAATGCAGCTTCAAAGTGTTTTTCAATTTCTCTCTCAGCTCCCTTTCATTCTCCGACTTCTTCACTCTTAATGGGGTAATATAAACCAGTTTTCTGTTGTCTCTTATTCATCAGAGCTGTCGATTTACCCTGAACAGAAAGAAGGCAAGGATGTTATTAAAATAAAACAACTTCCAATTGAGCTGCTAATAAATGCTGAAATGCATCCACATTTCTCCTATTGATTATCTCCCGCTGACAAAGGCAGACACAGGCTTGCATTGCATGCTGCCTGGTGGAAATGAAAGATTTAATTAGATGAAACCCAAGGAGCTGGAAGATCAACTGCAGTCGGCCGTCCCACAATTGTTATTCATAATTGGCTGTTTGCAGTGTCTCTGCTTCTTGAGCCTTTTTCACTTAAAAAATTCCCTACAGTGCATAAAGATGAGCACAGTCATTAGTAAATTCTCCCCCCACTCCCCTGTGCATTGTACAAGGTCAAGGTTGTGGGCTAGACTGAGCCCTGTTAGGCCATAAATCAGATGGAATAGAACATCTTGCAATTGAGAATTAGCAAGCAAGAACAGGAAGGCAGCAGTGCCTTCTGGGCTTCAGGCCATCTCCAAGTGCCAGAGGTGGGACAGAGGTACCGGTGGGGAGGATGTGAGAAGAGGTCCTCAAACTCAGAGTGGGAGTCTTCAGAACTCACTAGCTCTGTGAGTGTGTGCGTGTGGAGTTTACTGTCTGGTAAATGCACTGGTGCTTAGTGATGGGAATGTATTCAAAAGTTGGTATTCACTTTGCCAGGAGTGTTTCCAGCACCTAGCAGGTGACCTGCTTTTTAAGACACAGTGGAGAAAGGAAAGAGGGACAGAAATCATTCCTGTGACAATACGTGGCACCTGACCTATACAGGTATTTCTTTTTGGAAGCCTGAGCAAGGTATTACCATTTGAAGACTTTGTTTTCTCACTTGCACAATGGGATATTAATTGTACCCATCTCCTTGATTTGTTCTGAGGATTAAATGAGATAAAGTAGACAAAGCTTTCAGCACAGCGGCAGGCACGTGGTGCACACTAAGCCGACGTGAACCGCTAGCGATGCTAATTCACCTTCCACATCTACGAGACCCTGAAGGGAGACGCCACTTCCATTGCACTTCCCAGCATCTAGCCCAGTGCCTAGCACCCTGCTCTCAATAAAAGTTTTAGTCTGAATTAAAAGATGTTTCAATTTCCCAATCTTGAGGTTCTTACAGATTCAGATGGGAGGTGACAGTCACTCAACAAGCGTGTAGTCAGCATCTTAAATTATTTTAAGTGACAGCTACTCCTTGGCAGAGGCAGCGAGATGAGAGCGGCTCAGCGGGCAGGTGCTGGAGCTGCCCTGCCTGGGTGCACATTCCTGCCCCTCCCACCGTGGCTTGATTGGACTCCGTGAGGATTAGAGGAGTTAAGACACAGAAGACACATGCAACAGGGCCTTGCACAAAATATGTGCTTGATAAATACTTCCTACTATTAATAAAGTACAGTAAAAAACAACTAAACAATCGCTCGTCCTATCGCCCGGAGATAACCAGTAAGTGGAAGGGTATTGCATGATTAACACAGGGGCAGGCATGGTGGGCATCTAGTAATGGCCCATTTATTGAGCTCTTGTTGCCACCAGGCGCTGCACCAGTCAGTGCTCAGCACATATTACCTCATTTAATTCACACAACAGCCTTGTGAGGTGGGAGATATTATTATCCCCCCTTTTTTTTCTGAGATAAGGAAACAAGGCCAGTGACATTGGGTGTCTTCCCAAGACCATACAAGTGGTAAACGATGGAGCTGAGATTCCAACGCAGGTCTCTGTTCCGAAGTTAACCTTCCCGCTGCCCAACCCCGAGAAGCCCAACAGTGACGTGACCCTGGGCAGCCCACGGGAACAAGATAAGCATGGCCTCAGTGAAGTGGGGAAGCTGGTGGAGGACAAGGAAATGAAATGATAATTTGCTCCATGCTATGACTGGGACTCTTCCGATCAGGTCTCTGACTCTTTCTCAGAACAGAGCTTTGGGCATTAGCACACAGCTGGCACATGAGACGAAACCCTTCTGTACCCCCAGCATGGAGTTACTATTAAACAGGGACTCGGGAGCCCCAGATGTGTTTTTCCCAGATGGCTTTACTGAGCTCTGACCCGACTGGGCCAGAGTCTTCGTGTCATATTGTACCGAGTTGTTGCTGTACTGGAGACTCAAGCTAGAAAGTTTTTCTTTAATATCTGGCCCCCTGTGGTCACCACTTCTGTACAAAAGTACTGTGGTGTGTTCTTGTTTCTCAAGTGTAATTTGGAGGCAAGTGGAATAGATAAACACTGTCCATAAGAATACCTTGTAGATACAGATAGGACTTATCTGTTGAGAAACAAAGAGATAAAGGACACATGAGTGCTTAAGTTTTCTTTGTGTGTTAATCTAACCACTGAACACCCCTGACCCCCAAGCAAATTAATTGTCCCAAGAGTGAGTGTACATGACACGGGGTCTGTACCGAGCTGTTGTCTGGTTGGAGTAGCCACCCCTCGGCACAGTGCAGAGGAAGAGGCAGGTCTCTGCAGCCAGGGTGCTGGAGCAGCTGTGCTGGATGAAGCTACCTGGGGACTCCTTAGGAAACTCAGGGCGCTGACCTTGTGGCTGGAGTTGGCTGTTGGCAGGGGGTGGTTTCTCCCTGAGGACAGGCCCAGAGAGGGTCTCAGAAGTACCGATGTGAGGGCCAGCTTCTCTGTGAGTGACAGCCTCTCTGAGCTTTATTTGGCTCCTGTGCAAAATAGAGTCGTGGCTGTTAAATATGAAAATATTTGCCACAGGTTTTATACATATGAAATTTTTATTTTTAATTGTGATAAAACACACATAAAAGTTACCATCTTAACCATTTTTTAAAAAGATTTTATTTATTTTTAGAGAGAGAAGAAGGGAGGGAGAAAGAAAGGGAGAGAAGCATTAATGTGCCAAAGAATCATCAGTCAGTTGCCTCACGTGCACCCCCACCTGGTGACCTGGCCCACAACCCAGGCCTGTGCCCTGACTGGGAATCGAACCAGAGACCTTTTGGTTTGCAGGTCAGTGCTCAATCCACTGAGTCACACCAGCCAGGGCTTAACCACTTTTGAGTGCACAGTTCAGGAGGCTAATAGATTACATTTCAATATAATTATAATGCTAGCAATATTACCACCGTTTGTCCAGTGGAGTTGTGAGGATCAAATGAGAAAATATGATGTGAGTAAAAGGTGCTTCCTACACTAAAAAGTACTTTGCAGATATCAGTTGCTGTTCTAATGTGATGCCTGTCACCTCCCTGGGCTCTGCTTCCTTGGCAGGGGCTTGGACTTCAGATCCCTTGAGTCCTGACACTCTGTAGAAACATTACACCTACCTGCCATGGGTTTCCATGTCACCTGGGAATCAAGCCTTATGCTAAAAGGCTTTTTCTCTAGCAAAACATCAGCCTCATAATGCACATAGAGGCGCTGTCACTTATCACTGTGGAAGGAGGTCATTGGTAAAGCCTGTTTGACTTGCTGGTGACACCAATATATCTATCGGTGTATTCATATCTGTATCTATATCCATGCCTCTGTCTATCTTTTATTCATTCAGAAATATTTGTCCAGAACCCACTCATTGCTGGGCACCATTTGGGGTGCCACTGGTACAGCAGTGAACAACAGACACAGATTCCCTGTCTTCCGAGAGCCGACCTTTCATGTGGGAAGGCAGAACATAAACCAGTGGACACAAGTAGGATGTGATAATTGCCATAAAGAAAAGCAACGCCAGGCCCGGGGATGGCGGGTGACGGGGTCTTCTCTTTTAGATGGAGCAGTCGTGGAAGACCCCTCGGAAGAGATGACGTTGGAGCAGAGACCCCAGGGAGGGAGAGGGCTGGCCGTGTGAAGGTGCAGGCCGGCGGGCTCCAGGCAGCAGCCGTGGCGAGTGTGGAGGGAGAGCGTCCCACAGAGACCCGTAGAGACTGCTCCCTGCCCTGGGGCTGACCAGTGGTAGCCCCCGGGCCCAGGGACTCTGGCTTCCTTCTCTTCTCCCTGAGTTTCCAGACGTGAGATTATTTCAAGAGCTTGAAGCTGTGAGTTATGGAACTCCACAGTGTCTCCAGGGAGCTGGGAACCCATGTTGGGAGAACCAAAAATCTTGCTGGTGTCTTTGTTTAATTTCACACTGTGACTGTGCTTCACTTTGAACATATAAAAAAAATCCAACAGTTTTTTTTTCCTGAATGGGGCATACTTATACTAAAACAATGATTGGAATTTTAATTTGGGGTATACTGTACTAAAAATTGGTTGTTTATCTGACATTCTGTGAACTTGGCATTCTTCGTCTCATTGGCAACCTTAGTTGGCGCAAACCTAGTCAAACTGGCACATGTAATTGTAAGAGAGTCTCGAAAACTTAGCCTTGAGGTGGGTAGTAATGTGTCCAACTACAACCCGGGGTTTTAATTACTAAAAGGAAGGAGGGCCAAACGGATATGGAGAACACTTAGCAGTCTTGGCCAAAACTTACATGGTCTCATTCATTCGTTCATTCATTCTACTTATATTTATTAAGCAACATCTATATGACATATGAGGACTGTCCAGAAGGTGTCCAGCCTTGTAATATGAAAAATAGAGACATTTATTGATGAAGATACAAGAAACATCGTACACAAGACAGTGACACCTCAGTCCCCTTCAAGGTAGGCACCTTGGGACCTCACACACTTCTCCCAATCACCACCAGCTGCCCTGTCATATTTTCCTGAATCTCATCATGAAATCTCTTCTCTTTCAAAAGTGATTTTCATTTTGGGAAAAACTAAATTTATTCTCTTTAAAAGGTGCTTTTAGTTTTAGGAAAAGCCTGAAGTTGCAGGGCACCAAATCTGGGCTGTAGAGGAGCTGAGTCACCTGGGTGATTTGATGTTTTGCTGACAGCCTCTGCACGAGATGTGACCCATGAGCAGGCGTGTTGTCATGATGAAGCTGCCGATCCCATAGCCGCAGCCTTTTGAATCATCCAAATAGTTTCCATGGAGGAATGTTCAAACTTAGTACAAAATTTGATATAGATTCGTTGCTCTACTTATTCATTTTGAATGCGACGACCGCACAGTACACATGCTCATTCAATGGCGTCTACCATTCTCACTGTGAAATGTTTCAGGAAATAGAAGGTGCACGTGGTTGGTATGGAGGATCAAGGGGGAGAGTGTAAGGGATGCAGGCAAGGGAGGGCCTTGAAGACCACAACAGAGATTTTTAAACTGTAGTAAAGATGAGAGGCTACTGAAGCTTTTTGAGCAAGACAGTTACGAGACGAGTATTTTGCATTTTATGTGGTCGCTGTGCCTACTGGGTAGTGGATGTGGCCAGTGGGGGCATGAGTGGAGGAAGGGAGGTTAGGGGGTTATTGCAGGGATTTGGGCTTCAGTGGCGTCCTAGGGTGGCGGGAGTGAGACGTGTTGGGAGTCAGGGTGCCTATGAAGGCGGTGTGAACACCGCCCTCACCTTACAGATGAGGAAGTCTTGTTGAGCCGGGACTGGAAATCAAGGTCTGCCTGACTTGGGTGCCGGCGTGGGGGGCGGTGGGGGAGAGAGAGGGAGGTCTTGTAGCTTTAGGAGACTGCAGAGATCATTCAGCTCCTGATTCTGACTTTGCAGCAGGAGCAAGAGGCGGGGGGACCTGGGGTGAAGAGGGCCACCTTCTCCCCTTGCTCCTGCATCCTTCTCCAGCACTGATTCTGCCCAAGACTCGGATCTAAAGTAATCTTTCTGGCTTTACTGGAGTAAAATCTTGTCTCCTCCTCCATGAACAAAATAAATGAATAAAAAGAGTACATTCTCTTGGAAGCTGGCAGCTGTGACACCGATAGCAACGTAAATTCTAGAACTCGGGAGGTGACCGTTTTATTCTCTGTGATCCTTGGGCCCCTGGGCTGGGGAGCAAGGAGGCTTTGGAATCAGCCACACTTGGTCCTGAATCTGGCTGACCAGCTGGGCCTTGTTTCTTCGCCCTGCAAAGGGGACCATCACACAGCCCCCCACAGAACTGCCGAGAGCACTGCCAGTGAAAATGCCCGAGCCAGTGGTGTCCCATCAAAGCCACTCACTGTGGGATTTGGGGATCATTTGGCTCCAGCGTGCACTTAGCACTGTTCTTTGTCATTTCCCCAGTTAGGGTCTCCTTCTGACCCTGTCATTCCCCACCGCCTTCCCTTGCTTCCCTCCTGCCGTGACCTCTAGAGCCCTGCAGATCACGTGGCCTAGAGGGAGAATGCCGGTGGCGGGGATTGGGAAATACGGAAGGCCCTTCCATCAGCCTGCCTTCTAGAACTGGAATACGAACTATTCATTTAAGTCAAGTGAAAGACATTGCAAACTTGATGTTCTCGCTCAGGTCCAGAAGCACACTGCTGTTAAGAAACAAATTAGAAATGCAAGGGTTTTTCCCCCAAGTGCTGTAAAGATGCGTGCGTTGACGGTGGAGCTGGAATTTCCCCGTGGGTCAGTGAGGCTCTCCTTGAAGCAGAAAGGCAGATAACACTGATCACTGCCTCTGATGAGGCTGTCAGAGCCCGATACCAGAAATTTGGGAAAGGTGTTTGACGTCCTATCGATTTGAATCTTTCATAAACACACCCAGTAAGTTGTTTGGCTGCTCTGGGGGAGGGGTGGGGAGGAAGCAGGGGTTTCTGCAGCGGGTTCGCAGGTAAGTTGGCTGGCCAGAGAGATTGGACAAAGACTCGAAGCAGCAGCTTCACAGCAGGAACAGCCCTCGGAAACCTGGGGGGGCTTTGGTTGTTGCAGGTAAGGGTACTGAAGCCCAGAGAGGGGTGCCTACTCGCCCAATGTCACACAGCTTAGCGTGAAAGTCAAGTACAGAAGAACTCTGGTGGGCTTTTGGGGTTAGAGAGAGTCTGGTCAAATCCTGGACCGATCATTATATTCCTTGGGTAAATTACTTATTTTTCTAAAGCTTCAATTTCCTCACTTGTAATATGGAGCTAATAATAGTCCCTGCTTTATAGGGTAAGTATGAAGATTAATAAGAAAATTCATATAAAATAGCACAGAGTTTGGCACTTAGTAAATGCTCAGTAATTATTGGTATTGATGATAATATATATTTTTTGGGTCACAGGGATAGACAGTAGAAAAATATTTGTATTGTTAACACACCCCTAGTTTGTCCTTATTAGGACAGGCCTCTAGTTTGGTCCTTGTTAGAGGGTGTGGTGGGCTGAATTGTATTGTCCCAAAAGATATGTTCCAATATTAACTTCCAGGACCTCTGAACACAACCTTATCTGGAAGTAGGGTCTTTGCAGATGCAATGAAGTTAAAGTGAGGTCATACTGGATAAGGGTGGGCTCTAGTCCAATGACTGGTGTCCTTATAAGAATAGGGAGATGTGGACACAGACACACAGTGGGGACACCATGGGAACACAGAGGCAGACACTGGAGTGGTCCTACCACAACTCAAACATCAGAGGTTACGGGCGCCCACCCGAAGCTAGAAGGAGCAAAGAAGGGTCCTTTCCCAGAGCCTTCAGGGGAGCACGGCCTTGCCAATGCCTTGATTTTGGAATTTTAGCCTCCGGAACTGTGAGACGATCATTATGTTGTTTTAAGCCTCCCAGTTCGCGGTCACTTGTTGTGGCAGACCTAGGAAAGGGATGCAGGGATGTCCATGGAGGGGGGGTTCGGGCTCCCAGCCAAGTCTCTAAGGCGAGGGTCGTTAGCCACAGAACGTTCATGTCCTGACTTAGGAGTGGAACTGCTGCACACTGAGCCCCCCAAGAGATCCTGAGTATTCACCTGCTGACTGGGGGATGCTGGAGGTGTGCGTTTTTAGGGGGCTGGGGAACACAAGAGCCACGACTAAGGAGGGCCAGGATGCCTCACCAACAGGAGTGGACATTCAAGGCGACACTCGGAGGAGGCAGGAGGGGACACAGCTGGACAGGGGGCAGAGGCTGCTGCGTCTCCTTTGTTGGTGTTCTCCCATGAGCTTGTTCTCTTTCCCTGTCCCTGGTCCCTGCTGTGTGAATAGGGGGGGTTTGCTGCTGGGCTGAGAGGCAGAGAGACTGGAACAGACCTGGGAGATGGTTGGGATTTATAAGCCCTTGGTGAGTGCCGCTTTCTTCAAGTCAGGCGAGGACCGGGGAGTATTGCGAGGGAGGTGCCCTGTGTCCGCATGGTTTTCCAAAGGCAGCCAGGTGGTCTCCATCTGGACGCACGTTTCCGCAGGGTGGTCCCGAGAGGACGCGCAGGCCTTCTCCAGCACTGCAGCCCTGCCTCCCCTCGGTCGTTCCTTCCCAGCCTCTCCCTCTCTGCGCCCCGACCCGTCTCACTGCTCACCGCCACAGGGACCAAGGGAGGTACTAGACTTCGGGTGGAAAGAAGAGCTAACACACGACGATGAGGATGGAGGCTGTTTTCAGAGGTCCTGTGCCAGGCTGATGGGGTAGGAGAGGAGGCGGCCCTTCGATCGCGCGGGTGACGGAGGAGCCCCAGGCCCAGGCGCAAAGCTGCTGTGTGGCCTGCCGGACCCTCATCAAAACCAGTGCCATTTGGTCTCGGCCCTCTTGAGCCAAGATGGAAGGGGCTGAATCCCCGGATTTCCTAGGTCACCTGCTCAGGAGGAGACAGCTCCTTGCTCATTGGCTGGGAAGTGCTTTGTTTTGTTGTGTTAGAGTGGTGTGAAGGGGAGACTCAGGAGAGAGCGGGCCAGGGAGGCCCAGAGGCCCGGAGATGGCCCTGCGGGAAGTCAGGGGAGGACGGGAGAGCAGAGGGATTCTCTCTCCTCCGCTCCGTTTCTGCACGATGAGCGCGGTGTGAGCTGCTCTCACCCACGCGAGGTCTCCTGGTGGTGGCGGCAGGTGTACGAAACATTCAGCACAGGTGAATCCGTGGAGACAGCAGATTGGCGGTTGCCAGAGCCTGGGGGCGGGGCTGGGGCTGGGGAACAAATGCCGAATGGTGTTTCCTTTGGGGGCGATTAAAAATGTTCTGGAACCAGATAAAGGCGTGACTGTGCCAAATGCCATTCAGTTGTACAATTTAACATGCTGAATTTTATGTTATGTGAATTTTACCTCAAAACAGAAGCCACTGCCCCCCAGGTCCCTCGAAACCACACTGATGTGGTGACGTCAGGGCAAGGCCGTGGCTGGGCTCCGTGCCTGGTGGAATGACTGGGGCTGGGTAAGTGTGCTGGGGGCAGGGGCGCCTCACACCCTCCGGCCTGCCCACCCCCGTCCCCTGGCGCCCCCCCCCCCTTCAGGCCCCTCCATGCCCCAGAGGAGCCGCAGGGCTGCCTGCACCAGCGCCAGGGGGTTGAGAGAATGGGCTCCCTGGGACCTTCATCTAAGTGTGAGTCTCAGCCTCAGTTTCCTCATTTGTAAAATGCAGATGACAACATCCACTTCATAGGGTTTTGTTAGCATGAACTCAATGTTAAAGCATTTAACACCTTATTACCCCTCAATAAGTGGTAGTGGCTATTATCAATAATAATTCTGTTGTCTGGGGTATTGGTCCAAATATAGTTCTGATTGCCTAGGTGCAGAGGTGGCGAGAAGGGTCACCTTCAGCTGAGCCCGCTAACAGAATCTCAACCCCCAAGTCTGCTTGTGGGATGGGGAAGAGAAGAGAGTCAGCCGACAGTAGAAGATGTTAATGACCTGGCTATGGTTTTGAAGGGGCCGGATAAATAGCATCCTTCCTCCCTGCCTGAGTCCCAGACCAGTGGAGAGATGAGGCAAACCTTAAGGAGACAGGTGGCCAAAATGTCACCTTTACACCAATCCAACTGACTCTGAAGATTAATGGGACTTCTTGTCCCTGAACCCCAAAGTGAGACTTGTCACCCTGTCGTGGACACAGACGGGCCACTGCAGAGCTACCCAGACTGGGGCCTGTTCCTGCCGAACTCAGAGCATGAAGGAACAGAGGGTGCACTGGCCCTCGGTAGGGGGGCTCCTTCCCAAGCCCACCCATCCGGGCGGGCTCCCCCTCGGCGGGGAGAGAAGCTGACAGCGCCTCAGTGGAGCTCCAACCAAATGGAGGAAAAGTTGTGAGAGGGGTGAGGGTGGCTTAACATCAGAGAGCTCTGTGCCCCGCAGGACTTGTCTCCACTGCAAGGCCGGGCTTCCTGGTGTGGGGAGGGTGCCCTTGCCTTCCCCGCGGTCTGCTGCTGTGATGGGCTCTCCAGGGCTGGTGGCTCCTCCTGTGCATTCAGCAAGGAGTCCTTGGTTAAAAGAGACAGAATAGCAGAACAACTAAGCACGCAGATGAACACCCCTCTCCCCCACTTGACCTCATTTGAGGACTGGCAAATTACAGAATATCCATTCAATGGAATATTAAGTCATTTTAGAAGGCTGTTTACAAAAGATTTGTACCAATGTGGGAATTAATTACATGGTAATGTCAGGTGAAAAAAAACGTGATACAAAATTGCACACACCATATGAATTCAGCTGCATGGAAGCCTCCCTAAGATTATGCATAGAAAAATGAAAAACTGAAGAGGAAATTCCCAAAATATTAACAATGGTGGTCTTCCTATTTAGTTTTTTTCTTTTAGTTTACCAATTTTCTGTGATGAGTATGCATTTCTTTAAAAAAACCCCACTTTATTTTAGTTTTAGACAGGGGCAGGGGAAAAAAGAAAGACAGAAATATTTGTGTGTGGTTGCCTCTAGTGTGCCCCTTTCTGGGGACCTGGACTACAATCCAGGTATGTTCCCTGACTGGGAATTGAACCGGTGACCCTTTGGTTTGCTCAGGTTGGCGCTTAATCCACTGAGCTACACCAGCTGGGGTGCATTTCTTTTGTAATGGAAAAACTCAACTTTATTAAAAAATAAAACTGTTCCACTACGGCAAGGATTACAGTATGTCATCAGTCAAACCAGAAATTTAGAACTTATAGATTCATACAATTACAGAATGCTAATGCTGTAAGGTACCTTAGAGGTTTTTCTAGTTTAAGGATTTTAAATCTTTTTGTAGATCACAGATTCCTTTGAAGATCTCCCAGAAACAATGGCTTCTCTCCTGAGGACATTTCACAAATAAACATACTATCATTTAAGCTGGTCTTTGTTTCAAGTTATAGAAAGCCCTATCCAGAGCAGCTTGAACAGTGGAGGAAATTTACTGGTTTATGTAACTAAAAACTTCAGGGGAATCAGGTAAAGCTTGATCCAGCACTTGAACAATTTCACCAAGACTCTCATTTCTTCACATCTCACTGCTCTGCTTCCTACAATGTCAGCTTCGCCCCAAGGCTGGCTCCCCTGTAGCTTTCAGGACAGCTGGCGGAAGTTCCTGGTATTTCATTCTTACTCATTTATGTCTAGCATGAAAGAGTGTTTCTTATTCTCAGCAAAGTTCATAAGACTTGATCTGATTGTAAGGTTGAGACACATGCTCCTCTCTGAACCAACACCTCAGCTGGGAAATAGAGAGTACTGATTGTCTTAGCTGGACCACTTGCTCTGCCCTGGGTCGATATGGAGTTAGTGTCTCTGGGACCACATTATTCTCTAAATAGAAACTGGGGACACGAGTGTCCCTCACACCTAACTTACTGCATATGATTTAGGCTAGTGCTGAAATTCCCCAAGGCTTGCCTGTGTGCCCCAAGTTAAGGATTCCTGGTTTAGTCCAATCCCCCTATTTTAGAGCTGGGGATTCTGAGACCCAGAAAAAGGCCACTGGTGCTCACAGCCACACAGTTAATTGTCTCACTGTTAGTCTCCTGCTCACCCCCCGCCAGACTCCCTCCAATTTCACACACAGCAGTAAGTTAAGTGTGAGATGAGTAAGTAATAAACAGGACCCCTAAGCGCCTCTTGGACCCAGGACAGATGTGTTTTGATGAGGAGACAGGGAGACAGGGAAGACCTTATACTGAGGGGACAAAAGGGTCCAGAGTGGGACAGGTGGCTGCACTGAGCTGCTACTGGCTGGAAGCCTCCCATCTGGGGCCACACAAAAGGGAAACGGGGAGAGGAGGAATGATTGTATTATTCATATCTGTATCTTGAAGATAATCATTGCAATTTCCCCTCTAAAAACCCTGCTTGCTCAGAGGAAACGACTGTATTCTAATAAGCACTTGTTTATGGAACTCGCAGTAATTGGATCAGCATGTGAATTATTAAACTGTATGCGGGGCTACCTTTCTCACCAGGTGTGTAATGATCATGTTCAAATGCACGGGGCTGGCCTGTCGACTGGGAAGGTAATACTCCCAGGAAGGCAATTGTTTAGCTCTGAGTCAGGGCTGGAGTGTCTTGCACAGGTTTTTCAAATCGCTGGGCTGCAGAGACCTTCGCAAACCACATAGTTCAGCTGACTCACTTCAGAGATGGGGAAACGGAGACACGGCACACGAAAGCACCTGTGGAAGGCTGTGCAGGGACTACACTGACAACTAATTCTTCCTCTATCATATTCATCATATGCATTCATCCCTCGTGACAGAACCTGCGACGTGCCTTTCTCAACTGCCATTTCGTCTTCCTTCTACCTGGAGAGCTTGGCAAGCTAAGCCATCTTTCTAGCAGCTAGGATTTCAGATACAAGGTAAGTTCCACCAGTTACTTGCCCTTGCATGAGATCTGCCTGCAGCTGCGGCTGTTGAGAGAGGAGGCGGTGGAGATGTGTTAACAGGCAGCATTCCAATGACCAGCCACCAGCCTCCAGGGTTTTAGGAGACAGTGGTGGCAGCAGCTTACTGACCTTGGGATTCTATCTATGGCAGCATGGCCTTGAGCTCCACAGTCCCTTGGAGATGCCCCAACTGCTGCCCCTTCTGGCCTTCAATGCTGTTTTTCAGGAGTAGTTAATTCCCTGTACTAAACCTCTTGCTGCTTCTAAACAGAAGTCTACGGTGACTTCTGTTTCTGGCACTGAACTCTCACATCTCTCTGTGTTCGCACAAACCACACTCAGGACAGGTGATAATCATTTCTCCCCTGGATCCTATTCTTAGGTTTCCTGCATCCTACAGAATATAGCCCCATTCATGTCACCCTAGAATCTTAAGCTCAAGAAACTCAAAATTAACCTCATTATTTTTCCTCCAAAACGTACTTTCCTAGAGATTTCCCTCTGTCCATTCTTGTGCTTACTTTCTGCCAGTAACTCAGGTTGGGAGGTAGCTCTGGCTTTCCTCTTACTGCTATCAGATACTTCCCAAGTCTTATGGATTCTATTTTCTTAGGGCTATTGGCTTTAAGTGATCTAATTGTGTTGGATTAATAAACAGAATGTAATAATCTGCATGACTGGAAAGTACAGCATCAGGCATGGTTGGATCCAGGGGCTCAGAGAATGCTATCAGTCCTTGCTCCATTTCTCCTTCTTTAGGCTCTGCTTTCTGCCAGTCCCTTTCTAGTGGTGGGCTGGGGGGCCCTGATAGTTCTTGGTTTACATAATCTTTACATCAAACCTGTGGGGATAAGGCTTGTCTTTCCTATTATTTCCAGAAAAAGTTCTAGATAGAGTCTTTTTGGATAAAACTGAATCAACTGTGTACTTTAAAATGATATGAAGTCCTAACCTCTAGCACCTCAGAATATGACGTTATTTGGAAATAGTGTTATTGATGTAATTAGTTATGAGGAGGACAAACTCGAATAGGGTGGGCCGTGAGCCCAGTGTGGCTGGTGTCCTCGTAAAAAGAGGAAGAGATGAGACAGGGAGCGCCCCCGTGTGGAGACACAGAGATGCAGAGACACAGAGAGAAGGTGGCCAGGAGGCAGAGACGGGAGTGATGCTGCCACAAGCTGAAGGACGCTCGGGGCCACGGGGAGCTGGAGGAGGCCAGGGCGCATTCTCCCTTGAGGCTTCTGCGGGAGCACCGCCCTGTCGACACCTGGGTTGCAGACTGCAAGCCTCCGGAACTGTGAGGAACTAAATTTCTGTTGCCTGAAGTCACCCAGCCCTGAGAAACCAGGACAGCACCGTGGCCACGAGAATGGAATCAGGAGACTGACCGGGCCTGGGGATGCTTCCGTCACGTGCATCTTTTTCCCTCTGACAGCTCAAGCTATGATGAAGGCGGGAATGCTGAGTCCCAAAGGAGAATCGGGGAGCATTTATCAGAAAAGGGGACCAAAGGCTGCAAAGGCAAGGACTACAGGTGTTCATGGCAGCTTTTAATGCCCTGTGGCAGGCCCCCAGCTCTTTTTGGCTGAAGTGTTGATAGAATCTCCCAACTGTCCTTCAAGTTTTCCTCCTCTTCCCTCCCATCCCACTTTACACAGGCTGCCAGATGACTGCCCTCAGTGTTGGTTTTGATCTGACCACCGCAACAAAATGTGATCTGTTCTTTAATCTGGCCTTGAAAGGCAGCATCAAGCTGGCTTCCCCCTCCCCTCCATCTACACATATCAAAATTTGACCTGCCATTTAAAAACCTAAATCAGCCCTGGCTGGTGTGGCCCAGTGGATTGAGCACCAGCCTGTGAACCAAAGGGTCGCCAGTTTGATTCCCACTCAGGGCACATGCCTGGGTTGCAGGCCAGGTCCCCAGTGGGGGATGTGCAAGAGGCAACCACACATTGATGTTTCTCTCCCTCACTTTCTCTTTCCCTTCCCTTCTGTCTAAAAATAAATAAATAAATAAAATGTTTATTTAAAAAAAAACCCTAAATCAAACTCAATCTGCTTTAAGCAATTGCCAGGTTTCTCCTTTGCTGAAAGTTTTCACTGGTCTCTGAACTGCTTTCTCCATTTCAGTTAAGGCATGAGTATTAGTTTGCTAGGGCTGCTGTAACAAACTACCACCGACTGGGTGGCTTCAACACAGAAATGTATTTTCTCAGTCTTCTGCAGGCTAGAAGCCCAAGATCAGGGTGTCAGCAGGTTTGGTTTCTCTGGGGGCCTCTTCCCTTGGCTCGCAGATGGCCTCCCCCTTGCTGTGTCCTCATACAACTTTTCTCTGTGCACACGCACCCTGCTGTCTCCCCCTCTTCCAATAAGGACCCAGTGCCGTGGATTAGGGACGCACCATAGGGCCTTGATCACTTCTTTGAAGGCTGTATCTCCGAATACTGTCACATGGATTGGGGCCCACTCACATGACCACCCCCAACCTTAATGACCTCTTTGAAGGCGCTGACTCTGAATAAAGTTACATTCTGAGGTGGCGGAGGGTCAGACTCCGACATGTAAATCTGGTGGAGGAGGCACAGTCCATAGCGGCACTTAAAACCTTCTGTTTTGTATTGATGTTTGCGTGCTTATTTTAACTCCCTTAGAAGACCGTTAGCTCTTTGCAGGTGGGAAGTATATCTTGTTTACATCCTTCTATCTACCATAGTGTGTAATATGCTATGTAGACGTAGTAAGTGCTCAGAATTTTTGTTGAATGAATGAATGGCACATAAAGTGAGTCTCGATTCATGAGAATTTCTCATTTCCCCAGCTTTTGCTATTAAAAAAGCTATGTGATGCAGGTAGCCTTGGACTTGGACTGGGTCAAACACCCAGGTTCTTTTCTCAAGTCTCTGTTTCTAGCTGTGTGATCTTGAAAAAGTCACTTAATCACTCCAGTTTCATCATCTGTAAAATGGGAACAATAATGCTTTCCTGTTTGTTTTACAAAGTTGTTTATGAGTGTTAAGGAAGTGGTTAAGTCACTCAGAAGATGTTTTGGGGCATCTGCTGTGGCAGGTGTGTGAGGCAGGAGAGTGAACAAGTGACTCTTGTCTGTGGCTCTCATGGGGGAACAGGCCATCAACAGGATCCCTAACACGGAAAGTGATCCCACAGAGTGCTATGTGGTCCATGTTCGTCTACGTACACAATGAAGCAAGTGATGCCATAGTGTGGGCAGTCAGGGCAGACCTCTCTGAGGAGGTGGCCTTGGAGCCAAGACATGAATCCTGAGATAGAAGTGGCTGTACCAGGCGGAAGGAGGAGCAAAGACCCTGACGGGGGGACTGCGAGTGTGAGTGCTCACCGAGATAGCAGAGTCACCACATTAAAGCGCGCGGCTCTTGCATCATAGAAACGTACACGTGAAACCTCTGTGCTCTGAGTAACCAATGTCACCTCAATAAATTTAATTAAAATAAATTGTGAGGCTCAGTCAATGTGCAAGGTTTCCCGGGCATCACAGAAAGACCCTGGAAGTTGAGGGTTTGTCCCTGACTCAGCCACAGAGTGCAGTTGGGACATGGCGTCTGAGGTACACAGGCTTGGGCTCGGCCCAGACTCCAGCGCCAGCCTGGGGGCAGGATCACGTGAGACTGTGCTGGTGGAGGCACTTGGAGAATACAGGGTGCGGTGCCATTTCCAGGTGGCATCATCATTTGGAAACATGTTTCCCCTGATTAAGGGGTTTGGACTCCGACTTCCACAACAAGCTTGCTGATCAAATTTTCTGAGGGAGCTGCAGTCATCCTGGATTAGGGCTTGAAAATGCCTGTGTCAGGCTTTTTCGAAGCAAATTGATAAAAATTAAGTAGATGCTGCAGCAGTGATCTGCAAGCCGTTTTTATGGGGGTTGAGTTCCAACTTTCTTTGCCACTGAGCCTCTGTACGTAAGGTCTGGTGTGGCCAGTCCCCTCGGTGGGGCTTTTGGGTGCCTGTGACACTATCCTGGGGTCAGGTCGCTCGGTGTGTGTGCGCACGCACGTGGCCACACGTTGCTTTGCATTGCAATAAACCACTCCAGAGAAAAGCCTTCTACTCAGATATTTTAAGCATTCCACTCCTGCTAGAAGTGATGTGATTGAACACTATACACATATTTCTTGAGTAGTGAAATTGGACCCAAGGTACCTATAAATGACATAGTAACAGAGCATTCTTTTAAGAAGAGCTGATTACTTCAAAGTTCTTGGTAGTCAAGTCTATTTCCTTTGAACTCATTCCCAGATTCCCGCTCCCCACCCCTCACTGCTACCCACCCCACAAACCACCTTTTCTGCTTCCTTTCCCCCATTCTCATCTGCTTTGCTCCTAAGCCTCCACAACGCAAGCATCCTCAAGGGCACCGTGCTGCCCCGTTTTGGCTCACTCTGAAGGTTGCTGGATGCTGAGGCCTTTAGGATAGTGGAGAAGTGAGCTGGAAAGGTCACTATTTCTGCCAGCGCTCTGGAGCTGACAGGGAGAGGGAGTGCTGCTTCCTATTTTTATCTGTGGTGCAGCAAGGAGGAAGCGCCTTGGGAGTTTCACCGAGTCCGAGTTCAGGAAACAAGCAAGAGGGTTTGAAAGCCTTCCTGGCTGACACTTTGGGTGTTGGGGGTTTGCAGAATTCATTCTCTCTCCGTGTCTTCGCCTCCCCCTTCCCTGTGTCTGTGGGTCAGACTCCAGGTCTCTGTCTCCATCTTCTCCATCTCTCTCTATTTCTTTCTCTTGCTCTTCCCATGCCCTGCTCCCAGCCCCCCCTCCATCCTGCAATGATTCGCCTCGTTGGAATAAAGTTTTGTTCAACTAGTGGGGCTTCCATAATTGAAGCTCTGGGGCATCTGAAGTGGAACAGCTCATGGTGACTTTTTTTTTCAAGGCAGGTTATCAGTGAAGAATGGCCAGGCAAGCAGAGATCAAAAGAATCCTGTTGTCCCCAAGTGAATTAGTGGATTTTTAGAATGAGAAGAAATGAAACAGAGTCAATAGGCATTTTTTTTTTTTTTAAGAGAAGGCTGAGGAACTTGGAGTTGGATGTATGAAGCCCAAAACTGTGGGGACTTCTTGCTTGCAAAGTTTTGGACAGCTCATGTGCAAACCCAGAGGGCGGCAGTGTGCACTGCAATGACCCGGGACTGGGGAGGATTGGCAGGCTGGCGGCTGTGTGAATGGCCTGGAGTCTACAGGGCAGCCGCGAACCTGCCTTCATGGCTGGGACTGTGTTCTTTCTCTGCCTCAGCTCCTGTTAGCAATCTCCATGCCTGCCACGTGGCCCTGGACTTGTACGTTCTGGAAGAGAGTGATGCTGGGGAGGTTTTCCAGACACACCCGGGAGGAAGCATGATTATCGTTGCTGCTTCCCTGGGCTCACTCATCCAGAGAGATTTTAGCAGATGTGATTAGTCTGTCTTTGTCTGTCCCTCTCCCTGTCTTTGCCTCCTCTGTCTGTCTGTCTGTCTCACACACACAGAGAAAGACACACACCCTACACAGTGGCTTCATTTCCCAGCAGAACTAGAAGGCCACATATTCTCAGCTACGGAGACAGAAAACTCTGGGAAGCACATCAGGCTAATTAATAAGGGAAAGTGACTGGTGACTACACCTTCCATAACTTTCATGAGTTCACTAGAAGTCACTAAATAATATGTTCAACATAGAAAATTAGAAAACACAGATAAAAAAGAAAATGAAGTTTACTCAATGTATAAGGAAGTTCATTTTTTATTAATTGAAAATGAAATCTATAAGAGCAAGAAAAATTCAAACATTTCAGAAGCATATGCAGTTGAGTAAGATCCCCTGTCACTGGGTCCCCAGAAAGACAGAAAACCCCAGAAGTTTACCATGGCTGTACAGATATATATTTCTGTGTATGCAAAATAAAAAAAAATGGGATCATAATGTACATATTGTTCTGCACCTTTTTTTTCTTACGTAATGAATTTTGGCCATCTTCCCACGATAGTGTGTACAGATAAATTATTTAGTATAGCAAATATGCTTAGTCACATCTACAGTCATGAATGCACATTAATTTGTACATACCCCTGGAATAACATATTGGACAAAGAGAAGCAAAAAAACCAAAAGAGTGGATACTCAGCACTACTGGGAAATGATGCTTCATTATTCAAGAGTCTATCACATTTATGCTATCTTAGTGGAAAGATTAGACAAATTAATTAACTCGTCTCTGCTCTAAGCTAAGCACTCCCACCACACAAATCCTCCTCGCCATCTGCATCACCGTCTCTAATATCAGCAGACACAGCCCACAAGCCTCCGTGGTGCTCAGACTCGGTCAGGTTCTGTTCAAGGACACAGGGCAAGGGCTGAGCAGAACGGCTTTGCTGGGGCCTGTGAGTGTTGGTCGGATAGCAGGTGTTTAGGGGATGGGCCATGCATCCTTGTGTGGAGCCCTGATGGATGAAGGTGCCTATATTTAATGAAGGTATTTTAAAATGAATATATATATATATAGTGACACGTGAGATCTTCTAAAATGTGGGGGCCGGAGCAGGAACCTCTCCTGCACAGGTCAGTGGGTGGTACTGTGCACTCGTATGACCTTCCTGGTTGTTAAAATATTGAATTACCTCCATGCAGTTGGTAATGGGTGCTGCTTGGAGACTCGAGTGATCCCACCCCAGCACTCCCGCTGCCCTGGCCCTTCCCATGATCTACAATTAAAAGGTCAATGCCAAGCACAGGGAAGCCTCCGGAATACTCCCCGAAAGCTGTTGCCTGCACCTGTTCTGACTGGGTGGTAGATGTGTCCGTCTGGTTGTTAGCTGACTTACTGTTACTCCTGTTTATGGGTGGACAACCAGTGAACACTGTGTCCTTGCTTCTGTAGAGATGATCCGTGAGAGGGAGACCAGTGATGCTGGGAGCAAGGTGGGCATTGTGAGAAGACAAAGCTCAGATGATGGGCTGCGAGCCATAGGTCACAGCCATTCGGTCAGGTGGCACAGTGAGGCCACCTTGACCACTCTGGTTTCCCTTGAGCAAGGATCTTTGGCAGGAACCCAGCGGTGAGGTGAACTCTCATATTGCTTCTCTTTGCCCGGTGTGAATGTTGCAACCGCCCCCAGCCACGTTAGCTTGAGGATGGTGCTTAGAATCTTGAAAACATCCTGCTGGGGCCTAGACTAGAACATCTAGAAAAACACAGGGTTGGTGCCAAATCTTTATTTGTCTGCAACTTTAATAAATAAATCCCATTTTATTCTTAAGAAACCCGGCATTTCGTGTAGACTTTGGGTGGATCAGGTGGAAGTGGGGAGTGTGGTCTCCTTGTCCTCACTCTGGCTAGGTAACCAGGGGACCAGCTGTGGTAAAACCACAACCTGGCTAACTGGAGATGACGTCTGTCAGCATAGTCACTCCTTACAGGCTTTTTCCTGTGCAAGAAATGTGACTATGTATCCAGATTTTTACAAAACTGGGACTATTATGTTTGATGCAGTTTTACATTGTGTTGTTTACTCACCGTTATACTGAAAGCGATAGTCAAACCACAGAACAGTCTTCTCTGTGAGTGAAGTAATGACCGTGTCTGGATCTAGGGGGCAGGAGTGGGTTCTAAGTTGCCGTCCAGGCGAATGACAAAAAGGGGTCAGAGCAGTCCTGTCACCTGCACCGGCAGCTGTGTGAGACAAGCCAGCTCTGGCTGGCAGAGCAGTCTGGATGGTTGAGGAATTCCACCTTCAGGTGGAAAGAAGGTGGGAGCAATGCCAGAAGTACCATGTATCAGTCAGAGTTCTTAGTTGCAAGCAACAGAATCCACTTTTGCTGGCTTATTAGAGGAAGGAATTCACTAAGGGGTACAGGAGGCTCACTGAATCTTCAAGAAAAGGCCAGAGAGGAAGCTTGAAGCAGACTAGTCATTCAGAAGCAAAGCCGGCTCACACCGTGGAAGTGCTTCAACAGGGCCACAGCACTACCATTCGGCATAAATACTGGTGCTGCTGCTGATGACGTTAGTGACTGGACCACAGAATCGCTGCCACTACTGACCCCTGAATCTAGACACTTTCCTTACCTTTCTCACTAAAGCATGGATCTGGCTTAGTGCCTGCTTCCTCGTGTGGTTCATTTTCAATGCGAAGTCTTGCTTATGTCTGATTGGCAGAGCTAGGTCACATGCTTAAACTTGAGCTGCAAGGAAGGCTGGGTGAACGCTGGCTTCATCCTCAGAGAGGATGAACAACAACTACTACTACTACTACTTCTTCTTCTTCTTAAAAGATTTTATTTATTTATTTTTAGACAGAGGGGGTAGGAGGGAGAAAGAGAGGGAAACATCAGTGTGTGGTTGCCTCTCGTGCGCCCCCTACTGGGGACCTGGCCTGCAACCCAGGCATGTGCCCTGACTGGGAATCAACCCAGTGACCCTTAGGTTCACAGGCTGGCACTCAATCCACTGAGCCACACCAGCCAGGGAAAAGATAGACTTTTATAACATGTTCACAAGATACTGAGTGGCCAAAATGACCATTATATGCTGTGATATCGCTAAATACTGCGGTTAGCTGAGATCAAAAGGAGAGTGAAAGCACTTTGTGTCTCTGTGTTTCTTGGAAAATTAAAAACAAAACAAATAATTGTTTAAATACAGAGGGCAGATATGTTCCTAATTTTGGCAGGCTCTAAATGAGATTGTGTGAATATATTTGACTATTTGTATGTGGTTTTATAAATTCACCTACTTGTCTACACTGAGCTAGCATGCTAATAGCGTTGTAAAATAAAAGAGGCTTTGGTGGCAAGCCTGGGAACCTCACCCTCATGTGTAACATTGTGCAGTGAATGGAGACAGCAGCAACATCCAGGACAAGACTTTCCACTTCATGATGGACACCTTCCTGTTGCAGCGGTAGCCAGGCTGGCCCCAAGAAGCATCTTGGCAGGACAATGATGTCATCTCTGGCTTTATGGAAGTCTTTACATTGTAATAAACATAATCCATTCAAGCTAACTTATATCAAAGAGGGAAATTTATTGCAAGGATACAGAGTAGCTTTTGGAATTCAAAGTTAGGAAATACAACCTGGCCCTATGAGGGACTGAGCCAAGGCTCTGGAAACCCTCATAAAACAAGGTGTAGTGTTTCTGTCTCTCTCTGTCTGTCTTTTGGTCTGTCTCAGCGTGTTTTGCATGATTTGTTATCTCCGTTTCTAAAGATCTGCTTCACTCTTTTCCTCTCTGCAGATTGACTTTCTCTGCTTTTGCATGCATGGCAGATAATGGTCATCTCGGCGTCTTAAATGTCTTTCCTGTTCAAAAACCAATAAAGACAAATAGGTATTTCCAAGTCTTGATTCCAAATGCTTGGAACAGAGAATCATGGTACTGGGTTAAGTAGTTGCCCCTCAAAACGCACATGAACCTGGAACCTCAGAAGGTGACCTTATTTGGAAATGGGGTCTTTGCAGATGTAATTCATTACAATGAAACCACACTGGATTAAGATGGGCCCTCATCCAATGACCGGGGTCCTTATAAGGAAACAGAGGAGAAAGACACTCGGGCACCATGTGGGGACAGGTAGAGACTGGAGCCATGCTGCCGTAAGCCAAGGATGCCGAGGGTTGCCAGGTACCACCAGAAGCTGGGAGAGAAGCGTGGAACCAGTTTCCCTGGAGCTTCCAGTAGGAACCAGTGCTGCTAACATTGTGATTTTGGATTTCTAGCCTCTGGAACTGTGAGAGAATACATTTCTGTTGTTTCAAGCCACCCAGCTGTGGTACTTCGCTACAGCAGCCTCAGCCAGGCAGGATCAATGGCCCATCCTGTCCATCCATCAGGTCAGGGGAGAGGGACTGGGTCAGAGGTGCGGGGAAGCGAAGGGAAACTGAGGAACAGATGTAATGATCTTCTTGCTTCCTCACAGCCAGAGGTGTCTGTGGGCACCTGGCAGGGACTAGAGGGGAGGCAGACTCTGGGCATCATTCCTGATCATTAGCTCTTTGGGGGCAATTCACCTCTTGCAGTGTGTGGAAACGTGATTTGAGTAGATTGCAGACGTGGCAATAATCCTTCCCTCCTCCCTGTATTCATGACCTTGCAATGTGTCTTTGTACGCCTTCCCATCATGAAGTAAATTTCCATTTTCCTTCCCCTTGATTCTGGGCTGGCCGACAGAATGCAGCAGAAGAGGTAGGTGCCAGTTCTAAGCTGAGGCCTCAAGAAGCATTGCTTGCTTCCACTTGCTTTCTTAGAAACTTACTGTGGCCATGTCAAAAATCCTCTGCTAGCCTATTGCATGATGACAGACACATGGCCCAGTCACTTCCTTTGCCCAGCCAGTAGTCAGCCCATCGCCCAATGTGTTAGTGATGTCACCCCAGATCAGCTGGATCCCTGCGGACCAGCCAGGTGACTGCAGACACATCAGTGGACCAGGGAGGATCAGTTGAATCTGGTCTAGGTTGACAGCATTGTCCAGCTGTCCCATAGATTCATGAGCAAAATCAAGGGTTGTCTGTAAATTTTGGGGAGGTTTGCTATGCTTTGATAGGTAACTGATACAGGGAGATTGGTAATCTGGGTTTGGTAAAGTAGATGTTTGAAATGTGGAGAGATTTTCCCATATTGTAAAGGTAATTCCTAGGTCCCATATAAATAGCCTCGTCCACCTGGGGTGAGTCATTGTAACTCACTGTGTTTCAGGGTCCTTACCTGGTAACTGAAGGTGGCAAAACCAGTTCCTCTGAGTGGATTGCTGGGCAAAGCAAGTCGGAGAAAAAGCAGGCAGCAGGTCATAAAACATCAAGTGTGTACCATACCTGCCTGTGTGTTCTGCATTTCGTTTCTTCACCAAAGCGTGAATGACCTGAGGGACTCATAGAGGTGAGGGCACCTTTCTCCTCACTGTGGACACTGAGGCCTGGGGTGGTCTCAGGTCTGCATTCTCCTTGTTCTCCTTACCAACCTCTCGCTGCATCCCGTACTGTGGCTCCTCCCCGTTCCCCACACAGGCCATGCCCCTGCCCCAGAAGAGCCCGCCTCCGCGCTGTCCCTGGCACCTGTGGTGATCTTCCCTGCCCTCTCTCTGTCTGTCTCTGTTTCTCTCTCTCTCTCTCTCTCTTTGTATTTTAATCAGAATTAAGGCACCGTTTGTTATAATACAGACAAGATCGGGTTAAGTAGCATGCTTAGTAATTAATATATGTTCTTTGTTTTTAATCAAAGCAATCTGAAAGATAAATGAGATAAAAAATGCCTGTCCTGTTCTATAGGATTCCTCTAGTTCAGGGATTAGAATGTGGGCCAGCCCAGAGGCACTGGGAGAGCTCGGTGAGGGCTGGCCAGGGGCTTGCAGAGTGGACTGCTCCTGGGTTCCAGTCTTTGTCTCTCTCTCTCTGTCTGTCCTCTATCTACCTAGTCATCCGTCTGTCTATTTCTGTCATTATCTATTCACCCCTCCATATCTCTTTTTCTCTCATTTTACTAAGATGATTTTATAACATAAAATTTACCTACTTTAAATATACAATGATTTTAGTATATTTACAGAATTGTGCAACCACCAAAAATAATTTTAGGACATCCCCATCACCCCCCAAAGACACCTCATGCTCATTTGCACCCACCCCCATTTCCACCGCCCAGCCCCAGGCAGCCACAGTCTCCTTGCTGTGTCTACAGATGTGCCTTTCCGGGCATTGCACGTACAATGTGCAAGGATACAATGGACTGATACAATGCCACATCTCCGGTAACAACATTCCTTCCTTGTTCTTTGGGTCTCAGCTAAAATGTCACCTCTTCTTTCCTCAGACTTCACTCTTTTTCTCCATGTCAGCTCATTTGTTGCCTTCGCAGAACTTCTTGCAATTAGGAATTATTTTATTTCTTTGTCTACTTGTTTTATCTGCCTGTGCCACTGGAATACAATTTCCCTGAGGGTAGGAACCATTTCTCTCTCGTGTGCTGCTGTAGCCACAGGCTCCAGCTTGGTGCCTGACTCAGGGCGAGTGTCCAGTAAATGCCGAATGAATGAAGTTTTAAACAAGCGCTGGATTTTAAAGAGCAGCTCCAAACCTTTCCCTTGCACAGGTCATAAACCATAATACATGGGCTCATGACTTGTCAAAGCTATTTGGCCATGTCTCTCATTTCAGAAGGTCCCGTGTCGCACACGTCACTGTGCTAAATGATTTGGGAAACTGCAAAGATGGGGGATTGATTTGCAGGCAGCATTTTTCAGCCTGCTGTCATCCAGTCCGTGGTGCTCTTGGTCTGGGGCTTCATCTACCTTTGGCGAGTGGGGAGTCACGGTGCCTCCCATGGTCCCCTTGGCTCTCCCCGAACTGCTGGGCCACCCACTTGGCCTGTGCTGACCGTCAAGCTGCTCTCCTACGTGAGCCCCTGGCTCGGGTCTTCAGAGCTGTTGGTCAGAACGAAAAGCATTTCCTTTGTTCATATGCAAACTAAGGATTAGCAGCATCTAGAGTTTTTCATACACCAGCCACCTGGAAACTGTCCAAAGTGGAATAAAGGGCAGAGCTGGTGGGAGTTGAGGAGCAGACTTGGAACCTGGGAGAGGCTGGGAAGGAGCCTCTCAGGGGCTTTGAATGGGATTAGGAATGCCTCCCATCCAGGTGGGGACCAGACTGTGGGCATCTGAGTCTTAGACCCCCTGGTTCAGCGCGTCTGCCCCTGAGGAGGAAGTGGGAAGAAGCCAAGCTTCCTTCTTGAGGCCTTCACCATTTCCATGGGTGCAGTGGGGTGGCCTTGGCTGCAGGTGCTGCATGGGCAAGGCCAGGGTCACGCTGCCCTCTACGTGCAATTTGTCACTTGGCCCTAGCCTCCCTGGAAGTGGGGGCTAGCATTTCCTTTTTATAAGATGGAGAAATACAGGAGGAGAGCCACCCTAGGTCCCTCGGCCAGGAAGTGTCAGGGGTGGAACTTGAACCCTCTGATTCCAAAGCTTTTTTTTAAAAAATATTTTTATTTATCATTAATAATAATTCTTTAAATTTTTATTTTATTTTATTGTGGTAAGAACCCTCCACATGCGGTCTGTCTACCCTCCTAACAGAATTTTAAGTGTACAATAGTGGTCTCGTGGACGATAGATGTACAATCTGTACAGCTGGTTTCTAGAATTTATTGGTCTTGCTGTACTGAAACTTTATGCCCATGGATTAGTAACTCCCCACTTTCTCCCTTTCTCCAACCCCCGGCCACCACTGTTTCACTCTGTGAGTCTATTAATTTGACTCTTTTAGATACATCATGTAAGTGGAATCGGGCAGTGTTTATCTTTCTGTGACTGGCTTATTGCACTTAGCATGGTGTCTTTAAGTTCCGTCCATGTTGTAGCATGTGACGGAACTTCCTTTGTAAGGCCACATGATACCTCATTGCATGTACATGCCACACTTTTCCATCCATTCATCTGACAGTGTTTCTATATCGTGGCTGTTGTGGATAGTGCTGCCGTGGAGATGGGAGTGCTAATATCTTTTCAAGACCCTGATTTCAATTCTTTTGGACAAATACCCAGAAGTAGCATTGCTGAATCATATGGTAGTTCTATTTGTAATATTTTAAAAAATCCTTCCCTGAGGATGTTTTTATTGATTTGAGACAGAGAGAGAGAGACATCAATGTGAGAGAGAAACATTGATTGACTGGTCACCTCCCACAGGCGCGTTGACCAGGGATCAAACCCACAACACAGGCATGTGCACTGACTAGGAATTGAACCCACAACTTTTCAGTGTAGGGGACGATGCTCCAACCAACTGAACCACACTGCCCAGGCCTTAGTCCACTGGCTTTTAAACTTGAGTGTGCATCAGGATTACCTGGAAGGTTGGTTATAACACACACTCTCAGAGTTTCTGATTCACAGCTCTGGATGGAGCGTGGAAGAGTTAAAAAATATTTACTGAATACCTACAGGGTGTCAGGCACTATTCTGTGCACTGGTGATGGAGCAGTGTGGAAAAAGGCAACACTGTCTGGCATAATAGAGCTTCCATTCTACCTTCTCTGGGCGACAAGGACAAACGACATCAGAGTTACAATTAGCCCTAACATATTGGTGATTCTCTTCTGTGAATGGAAATGCGCCCGATCTAATGTAAGATGAAAGCAGAGCTTTCTGTTTCTGGGACAGGTGTCTATGAGGATTTCTTTTCCCGCCGACAACTGGATATTTGGCAGTTTCAGTTTTTGTTTTCTTCTGCTGAGAACCTTGAGAATTCAAGAAGGACAAATGGACAGAGAGAGAGATTGCGCTGAAGCTTGTGTGAGAGCAAAGCAGAACATACTAATGGAGAGTGTGAATGACTTTTACCCACTCACAGGGAGGACGGAGAGGCAGAAAGGGTTTCAAAGAGGTTTCCCCAAATTTATCACAAAGCTCCCCTGAGGCTTTAAGGCAGATGCTTCCTGTTGTTCTTCAGAGAAGCATCCGAAACCTAAACTCTGATACCACTTCCCACTTCCCTGTTCCCCTGGCACGCCTCAGATTTCTGTCTTTAAAGATCTCCAGCCACGATGATGGGATATGGATTTGTCAGCATGCTTGTGTCAGAGCTCTGTGAACTTGCTGGGCCGGGCGGCAGCTGAGGCCTTCTGGGGTTAAGCCTCCGGTTTTAGGATCCTGGAAATGGTTCCCAGGAGCCTGCATGCTGTGTTAGGAGATAATTTAATTCAGGGGCAGGGAGAGGTAAGGAAGCAGAGACCCAGCTGGGTCAGGCTGACTGCTGGCAAGTTATGAGGACCTGCTGGTGGCTCTGCCCTTCCCCCTCCTCACGGCCACTTCTGTCCTCCCAAACAAGTCAAGGGAAGCTGGCTACTGACTAAGGGCATGGAAATTGGAAAATGATGCTCTGCCATTTGCTAGCTATGTGAACCAGTTTTATCTCCTGGAACTTCAGTTCTGTCCCTTATGAAAGGGCAGCAGTCACCTCTCCCCACTAGGGTTCTTTAAAATGATGTGCAAATGTGTCTAGCACTGTGTCTATGCTCAGTAAATGGTATGTATTCCTCGGCGGGGCAGGTCTGAGATTCCCAGCTTTGCAGATGAGGAAGCCGAGGTGCACACACTGTCTCTGCACCCTGCTTCCCCACTCTTTCTTGCCTCTTACGAGCCTGGGTTCTTCCCAGGGTCTGTAGGATTCAAGCTGGGGCTGGCCTTCGAGTGCTTTGCTCCTCCTCACTGAGTGGGGAGAGGCTGTTGGCAGAGACTCTCCACACCTCCGTCCATCCAGTCCAGCTTAGAGCTGCCCCCTGCTCTGGTAGGGAGCGGACTGGGTCGGAACTGAGAGGGAGCTGGAATGGGGCTTCCGGGGAGGCATCCAGCGGGTAAGTGCTGACCCGCTGGTGGAAAGCATTTGAAGTGATTCTCTGGCATTTCCCTAAAAGCATTCCTATGCAATCCAGGAGGGAGTATTTTCTAAAAGGCAGGTGGAAATGCATCCCTGCTGTTCTCAGGAGGCCACATTTGGAAGGCTCTTGTCCAATTAAAGTATTACCAAGCCCAACCACTCCTCAAGGTTATTTCCAAAGAGGGAGGGGTTGATTTTTGTCTCCTTCTAGGGTGGAGAGGCAGCAGAGAGGCCAGCACCTGACAAAGAACAAAAGGACTCCTATCTGTGCTGCTATAGCTGGCCTGGATTTTCTGTGTGTGTGAGTGTAAATGCTCTTCATGGCTGTTGAGATTCAGACTCTCTACATGTGAATCCCGTGTGTCCTTGAGCAAATGGAGGATGGTAATAGTACCTGCCTCATAGGGTGATTGTGAGAGAAGGTGCATGTAAAGCACTTAGCAGTGTGCCCAGCACATAGTAGATGCTCAATAAACTGTATATGTTTTTCTACAACTTTTCCTTCTGTGTGTGCATTTCTCCACACTGGCGCCCTGGGTTGCAGATGACGGAGCTAGTTGCAGGTCAGCTCCCTGGGATCTGAATGTGTGTAGTGTTCACCACAGTTTTTCCAGCACCAAGGACAGCGTGGGTGCTCAAGGAACAACAGGTGACTGAGGAAATGAGGGATTCTGAGTGGAGCTAGCTATTGCAGAAAACAATGCTGAGGACCCAAAGTGTCATGTGGAACTCAGGGCGGGGGCAGGGGTGAGGAAGTCCCCAGGGATTTGGCAGCACCTCAGGGAGGGATGTGAGCTGGGGTCTGGAATGCCACGGGGACATGCTTGTCCTGTCTCCACCTGCGTGCTGTTGCAGTTGCTCTGTTCTGTTTTTCTATAGATTAGTTTCTTCTGCTCGTCAGGCTGTCTGGTGAATTCTGGCAACCGCAGCATGATCGCTCCAGCCAGTTTCAGATGCTGACGGGGAGTCTCTGAATCCCAATTTCAAATGCCCAGGAGTGAGTCTGATTGGGTGATCTTGGGTCAGGTCTATTCACATCTGGTCTAACCTGAAGGGGCAGGGAGCAGGGTTCCCCCATCTCCTCCCATGGGGGAAGTGTCTAGAGAAGCAACTTGTGAGTGGCAGATGTCCAGACCAGTGGCCGCCTTGCTTTCCTGAGTCTGGAAGAAGGGGCCCATCCACAAGAGGGTGAGAGTGGCCTGGGGCGTCGTCTTTGCTGTCAGAACACGGGTGAGAGGAAATGTGTGGGTAGGGTTTATGGGAATAATGGATCCCCTGGTCCTGTGTTGGTGGCTTATATTGGACTAGTATTTGGGGGCATTTGGGGGAAGTCTTCCCAATGAGGCCTGGAATTTCCTAGGCCCCAGCTATGTAACATCTTCCATTCTAATGGGAAAAAAATAAGTGCTTACAGGTGTGAGAGTGAGCAAGGTATGCCACAAGAACTGCACCCTTTCCCGTGAGACTCCTGGCAGCTCACCCTGGGGGAGGGATTCCCTGTGCAAATCTCTGACTCAGGTACCTCTTGGCCCTTCCTACTGAGCTGCGTCTTCCCTCATCGAGTGGTCCTCAGAGCATCGTCTGCCACCCACCACAGCAGCATTCCCAGGGAGTTGTTTGAAATGCAGATTCCTGGCCCCTACTGCAGACCACAGAGTCAGCCCTCTGAGGGGCAGAGCCCCGCAGGCTGTGTCAGCAAGAAGCCTGTCGATGGTTCTGCCTCCATTGGTCCAGGGAGAGGTTTGGTCCCTCGTTCAAGGCTTCTTACGAGTGTGTGGTCGGCTTTTCTGAGCAAGCCTTTGGGAGTAAGCCCCGAGGAGGCTGCGAGCAGCTACTGCTGTTAGGGCCAACCAGCTCCAGCCTTGGGAGAAGCTGTAATTCCTGAAGAGATGTTGGCCTGGGAACTCCTTACAGAGGCTCAGCTGTAGAAGACGACAGTACTCTCTGTCCTTCATCCCTCAGGAGAATCAGCCATGTCAGCATGAGGTTCATGTTCGGGCAATTGACATGCCCCACCCCCATGCAGAGGGTGGTGTACAAAGCGTTCTGAATCGAATTACAATGGACCCATGTCCAATTCTGGTCTTTATTTGTAAGCGTAATGGAAAGGGACGAGACTGATTCAGCGTCCATCCCTCTACCTCACTCAGTTCTTGCCATGACCCCTGAGGTGGATGCTATTGTCCTTGAAGAAAAGTGAAATCGTCTGACCTCTCTTCGTGAGGGGTGGAGTGGGGACCCAAGCCCAGGCAGTTGTGTGCCCCTAACCAAAGGTCAGCAGTGCTGCCACGTTTGCACAGGGCATGTTAGTGTCTTCTTTTTCTCGTTTACATTTTCTCTTCTCCTGGTCCCCGCAAGGCATCCTACTGGGCCCCCTCACTGTGTTCCCTCCTCCCAGCAGAGGTCGGGCAGACCCTCCAGGCTTCTGTGCTCCCATCAGCCACCTCCCGTCATGTTGGAAGACAGAGGTGTTTTCAACTCCCTGCAGCCCTACCCAGACTCGACTAAGACCCTGTGTAGAGAGGAGCACTGAGGTGGTGATGAGACCACTGCTCTCTGTGGGTCTGGGAGAGGGACACTCTGTATTGGGCCCCTGGGCTCAGCACAGCCAAAGCAAAAAGGGGTGTGGCCCATCTTGAGAGAGCTGGGGAGAGCTGCTGGGCTTGGAGGAGCCACGTGCAAAGGCACAGGGGCATCTTATGGCAACCTGTGTGGGCCTGGACCCTAGTCCCAGCATCACAGCTCCCAGACACCCCACCCCACCCCCACCCACGAGCTTGGACGAAATCCTCCTGTGACTCTTGTGTAAATGCACACATCAGGAGTGGGGGTGGGAATAGAGTTGGTGGTACTGTAGCGACTGAAAACAAGTTTCTGCCAGCTCAAAACAGAAGTTTTGATGAGTTATACAAAAATGAGAGAAACTGTGTTTCTTGCGCAGCAAGTGTGTACACTGGGAATCATAGCCATGACACGCACTGGGCTCATTCTCTCCTCACAGCAAACTGCGAGGTAAGTGGGGCGCCCCAGGACCCTTTTAAGTCACCAGGCATCTCATGGCATTCAGCTAAGCACTCCATCGCGTCCACCCTCCTTGTGCAAAACAGTGTATTTCCTTGAGGTTTGGCGGCTGGAACTTCACTGTGTTTGCCGCTAGGTGGGGTTGTAAGTTGCAGAATGCTTGGGGTCTTGCTGGGACAGGTCGGAGGTGAGAGGATACACCCATTCAAATGACAAGAAGTGAAGGGCGACTAGCTCTTGCCTGGTGCTCAGAAATAGCACTCTTTTCTTTCCCTGTCATAGCATTTCACACTCTTTAGTGTGCTAAATTGGGTTTTGAAAATTACAACAGTAATGTGACTTTGCATGTAGTTCAGAAGTTTATCAGTTTAAACCATTACCATTCCATTCCTCAGAGAGATTCCCTGGTGACAGTGTGGTCTGTATCCTTTCTGATTTTTTTCCCTTGACTTTAAAGTTGTTTTTTTTTTTTAAATCCTCGCCCAAGGATACATTTATTGATTTTAGAGAGAGAGGAAGGGGGAGGAGGAAAGAAATGTCGATGTGAAAGAGAAACATTGCTCACTTACTTCCCATATGCACCCCGAGTAGAGACTGAACCCAAAACCTAGGTATGTGGCCTGACCAGGAATTGAACCCACAAGCTTTTAGTGTGCGGGACAATGCTCCAACCGACTAAGCTACACCAGCCAGGGCTCCTTTGACTTTAAATCCATACTCATATACATGCCCAGTGTGCCTATTTATAGGTATAGCTAGCTACATGTTCTCATACACAGATATGTGTAATACATACACTGTTTTCCAACTTGCTTGTTTTTGCTTAACATGTTTTATAAATGTTTCCCCAAGTCAGTACAGAAAGATATATCTCATATTTTTGACATTATAATACTCTATTGTATGAATGTGCCATAATTTAGAAAACCTGTATTCCTCTCTTCCTCTCTCTTTTCCTACTTCCTTCCCCCTTTTTTGCTGTTACTAACAATGTTGAAATGAATATTTTTTGAATATTTTCCTATCTGTAACTTTATGCCCTTGCGTAGTAGCTGATGTTTTACTTTAGTTTGTTTTGTGTCACTTTTGCATCTGCCGGGTCCTAAGTGATGCACATGTAACATTTTTATAGCTCTGACTAGAATTGCTCTTTGTAAAGGTTGTGCTACTTTCAACACCCACCAACAGTGTTGCAAAGAGTGATGTTTCTAAATTCTGCACTGTACTTACTCATTGAATAGCCATATTGTCCTGCAGACTGTAAGACCCCCGAGGGCAGGGATCTGCCTGCCTGGTCCGCAGCTGAACCCTAGCACTCAGCACGGAGTCTGGCCAACCTGGGCGCTCAGTGAGCATGCGCTGAGTCCGAGAAAAGATGTACAGTGAATACCTGCCAAGGACTCGTTCTCAGAGGGATGCCTGGGAAAATTTTAAAACAAGAACTTTAACTGACAAGAAAAGCAGTCAGGCTTGGAGGGTCATATTTCAAAACCACTTGGGACAACGAAGGTAAAAAAAAAATGTTTCATTCCAAAATTTTAACTTGTTGCTTTGGCTTGATCGTAATGCAAAGAGGAAAAAAGCCCTTTGGCTTCTCCAGGTGAGCTGGAGTTGGGTAGGATATTTGTATGCATGGGGCACCTCTGGGAGGCTGACCATCCTCCCAGTGGATTCCAAGGTAACCCCCTAGCCTGTCACCTGTGTCATTTGTTCTACTGAGTGTGAGACATGTCTCGAATGCATGGCCCGGTCCTTGTGGCTGAGAGGCAGTGAGTGGGGCTAGTCTGTGGCACAGAAGGCCTGGCATCTGTCCTGCCTTTTTTCTCTGTGACCTTGGGCATCACTTTGCCTCACCTCCAGAGCAGATGTGGTTCTCCCTGTAGGGCCTGCCTCTCCGCTGGAGGTGAGGCCCAGAGGCTGGTCATAAAGATGTATCATCCTGTGCAAATGTGAAATGTTACTTGCTACCTTCTTGAGAAGATAAGGTACAAACTAGTGACAAAGTCACTGAGAAAAGCAAGAGCTATCTTGTGCAAACAGAACAGTACTTGAGGGGCCCCTCAGGAGAATACCTTAAGGGACAAGATGGAAAGGGTGAGAGGGGTCAAGGGCAGGGTGGGGAGGGCCCCCAGCACTGAAAGCTGCTGCAGGGGGGAGGGAAATGCAGCCAAGCCTTCCAGGCACGTGAAGGAGTTTGCCCTACCCCCACACCATGCAGGGACCTGTCCCTCTGGGGCTGCTTTTGTTTGATTGGGTGTGCTGTTAACCTTTGATCAGCCCCAGGCTGTGGGTAATGTGGGGCCCTGGGCAGGGGGAGAAGGTCACAACAAATTTAGTGAGAGGCATTTTAAGTATCTAAAACAATAAATCCTTCTGCACCTGGAGCCAGCCCAGGCTTCCCCAAACCTGGGAATTCAATTTTGTGCAGCGTACACAGTTTGCCAAGCGCGCTAAGTCATCGGGAGAACAACTTAACGTATCGCTGGGGGGAAAATCGCGTGTGCCTTTCTTCACTCACATTAACACCTTTCCAGACTGGGCTGACAGGTGATGGATCACCTGAGACTGTGTCCTGGCTCCGAGTGATGTGATATCTCTTCCTCTTGGGTTTCCCCGACTTTATTTCCATGCCTTCAAAAGTGGAGAGAAAACGTTATTATTGTTATTGCTATGGAATCGGTACCTGTTTCACAAGTCCTAAGCCCGGGGCCTGGCATATGGTGAAGCATTAATAAATGATGAGCGAATCGGTGACTGGGTTCGGTTGCTGTCTGCAGACTGCCCTTTTTCCTTCCCCGAGGGCTGGAGTGTGTGTGTGTGTGTGCGCGCGCGTGTGTGTGCATATGTGTGTGCATATGTGTGTGCACGTGTGTGTTTGGTGGATGTATTTGGCACATTGTGTGTATTACTCTGTCACCCCTCTGCTGGAGGACTTGTCCCGTCTTCTGGAAATGCAGGTGACCCTTGGAGGGACTGCCCAAGTGGCAGAGAGTCCTCTTAGCCAAGGTCAGTCCCTCCCAGGGGTATGCATCCAATGACCGACCCATGGGGGGTCGGGGATGAAGTCCTGATTTCTGAACAGTCATTTCTGAGCAGTGGGTTTCCCCTCAGCTCTTACCCTGTGGGGTGGCTGCCGCCAGGCTGCATCACAGCTGGGCTTCCTCCCTCTTCCTTCCCTTCCCTCCCACCCCTGTTGATCTGAAGAGCGTCCTCATTAAACCTCCTGCACGCTAAACTTCATCTTGGAGTCTGCTTCCTGAGGAGCCTGACCTATGGCCTTTTGTTCTGCTTTAAACAGATTCCGCTCTGACTTCTTCCTCCCTGGCAGCCATGTCAGCCAGCGCCGATGGAGGGCGCACCTGAGCTGGGCACTGGAGCGGTCTGTCACCCTCAGTCCCCACAGCAGCCCTGTGAATTAGGCCCTGTTGGAATCTGCATGTTACGGGCAGGGAAGTGCAGCCGGGGATTCAGTGACTCATCGAAGGTCGCAGCCAGAGGGCGCTGGAGCCAGAGCCTACACCCGGAGGACTGTGGAGGTCAGGCTCCTCACTCCCGTGCCGTCCCTGCCGGTGACTTCAGATGAGTGTGAGATCAGGAGTTCGATGAGCCCAGACAAGCATTTCCCAAAGCGTTTATAAAACTCCAGTGCTTCTTGTCAAAAGGGGTCCTGGAATCAAATGGGGGAGAAATATTTCATGTTGCGGTCCTCGGTGCCGCTCGCTGAGCGCATTATTGCAGGGAAGGCTCTGAGAAGCCCCCTATAGGACAACCTGTTGGTGTTTCCCACACTTATCTGACCACAAAAAACCACACGGTAGCCTTACAAGCCCTGGCATTCTGTGGGGAAACAGCCATGGGAAACACTGGCCTAGAACTGAAGTGTTTGACTTTACAGGGGACTGGGACACGTCTGTGGGTTACCTCTTCGGTCCTGACTAATCATAATGCTACCAAACAAGTAGCGTTCCAAGTCTTCCAAGTAAAATGAAAATAACTTTTTACCTCGTCAAACTCATGTAGCAATCAGATGAGCTAGTAGTTAGAAAAATATTGAAGGTCATTAATAACTGCACAGCACTAGGGGTTCCTAAGGTATTAATATTTTCAGATTCAGAAAAGGGGGCTCGTGTGTCAGAAACGTCAAATCCAGCTTTGGGAAAGGCTCTGATGGGAGTCAGGTCTGCACCAATGTGCGCCAGGGGCTGTTTGAAAGCATCACTGTTAGAACATGCGGCGGATGCTTTAGAGTTAGGCCCTGGTTAAAATGGGGATGCGCAGTCATCGGATAATTTCTGAGCGTGCATTGTGTGCCCGTGCAAACGCTCCTGGGAATGTAAGGAGGTGAATGTTGTGGACTCTGCCTTCAAAGAATTCATATACCGTACATCTTTTATAAACCTGGCTCTGCTCATTGCAGACCTTTCTAATCAGTCACTATGCTCTTAACCACCAAGCCCAGACATAGCCTCAGAGTTCTCCCTGCAACACTCTAGGCAGCCACTAACTGATCAGAGTTAGCACGAGATGAAACTGTTTCTATGAGAAGCATGATCGAGAGTCTAGACATAAAACACAAAGAACCAGGGAGAAGTGACAGTGCCAAGAGAACTGTGAAGTCAGAGAATACACATCATAGGGTAGGGTCGTCCGGGAGGGCTTCCTGGAAGAGGCAGGGATTAAACTGGGCCTTGAAGGATGGGAGGGACTTGGATGGTGGTCAGAATGGGGGAGGGCATCTCAGGACACCCCAAAGATAAAGTAAATCCCAAATGACCAAGAGGCAGGCTGGGTCTAAAACCTTTGCTGAGTGCGCACACTGATGTTTTCTTATCCTAGATTCTAGAAGACCTGATACTTTTCAGAGTCACTTCGACCTTCTGACTGGCTGCTGGTTATCAGATGATAATTTCAGCCTATTGCCGAGTCAGAGATGGAGAACCCACATTCCAGGGACCTGTCAATTACTTCTAGTTATTGCAATGACAAAGGTCTCTCCAAAGGTGACTTGCTCACTCCCTGTTTTAGAGCCTCATACATCAAATAAGAAGATGGAGCAGAGCCCATTGCTACGAGGAGACCCAGACTGCAGCAGGGGCCGCGGCAACTGTCTGTGAAATTGAGCACTTTCTGTCAAAACTTAATTGAATTACCCCTGATTCTATAAATAACAGAGCAGAGTTACCCTCACCTACCCCTCCAGAACCCCCTACCTTCTCCCTCTACCTCTTGATAGAACTGGATACTGAATGTGTTGTACTAGGAGCCAGTTTATAAAAATTAGTCAACGATTCATTTAATTCAGCCTTTGCCGTTAACTTACAGGAGCAGAATGGGCTTCGGGTTGGAAGGGGCAGTGACTTGCAAGATGTGCTGCGTGTGCAGTGAGGCATGGAGGACGGGACTAGCTGCGGAGCCAGCGACCCAGGTTTTGGCTCCTTGGTGCATGCAGGCGGCCGGCGCTGTGGTGTGGGGCAGGGCCCTTTCCTTTCGGCTCCTCAGTTTTCTCGTGGTTACCTTTAAGGCTTTGTATCAGCCAGGCTTATTTCTCCTTTGTGCCTCATGTCTCCTGTGGGTCAGTGCTTGTTTTCACGTCCCCTTGCGCCATGGAGCAGGATGATGGAGCAGCCGCCTGCTCTGTGGCTGCGGATTGCTGTGGCAGAAGGAAAGAATGTTCTTGAGGGTTCCTTACTGGCCACCGGTTGGCCTAGAAGTGACATGAGTCCTGTCCTCTCACAGGTCATTGGACAGACCTGGTCCTATGGCCCCACCCAGACTTAGAAGGCCAGGAAGTGCGATCCTGCTGGTGCCTGGCATTTGGTGAACAGCCTATCTCTGGCCTCTTCCAACGCCAAAGTTGTATAATTCTTCAGATTTCCTAGAACTTTGCATTTTCATTTCTACATTTTACTTTGATTAGGATTCCTGTCGACTTGCACTCCACCTGCAAATGCTGATTGAGCATTCTTTAACTTCCTCACGAATGGTCTGCTCTATTTCTATGGTCCTTCTAGCTGCATGATCCTGGGCAAGTGATCTGTGATTCAGTTTTCCCATCTGTACAATAGGGTTAACAATGGTACCCCCCTAATGAGGCAATTGTGAGGATACGGTGAGTTGGTGTATAGAACAGTGCCTGGCATCTGCTGAGTGCAGAAGAGGCATTAGAGATTACTGAGCAGGGCAATGCAGTCTGGAGGCCGTGGGCACCACCAGCTCTAGAGTTAGACCACCTGGCTCTGAACCCCTGCTCCTCCACTTACAATCCATGGGACCCAGAACACGGTAGTTTTATTGGTCAAGTGCAGATAGTGTCTACCTCATGGGATTGTTGTGAAGGTTAATGAACTAATAATAAACACAAGCATTAGAATGGGACCTGACATTTACAAAGTGCTCAAAAATATTAGCCCCTGTGGATGTGTAACATTTGACACCAGTAAGTTTATCTTATGCTTTTTGGAACCTTTGCACTCATTGTTTCCTTGGCTTTATTCTTTCCCAATTTTCCTCCAGCCTTGATTGATTTATTTATTTTAAAAGAAGCTTCCCTAGCCTTACAGGTTGAGGTCTCCAGGCTTCCATTCAAAGGCTGTCTGCCCCTCGCATTCTCTCCACGAGCTTGTTCATTCTCATGTCACCAGCTTCGACTTTGGCACCAGCCTTTCTCCGTGTCCACTGGATCTGTCCATTTGGATATTCCGCTGTGTCCCACGCTTCTGGAGGCGAACTTATTGTCTTCTCCTGCCATCACTGTCGTCCATGTAGCCATGCACCTTCTTTTACGGGTTCTTAGCACAATGGCTCAGAGGACAAGCTTGGGTGTCGCGTGGGACTAAGTTGAAATCATGGCCACAGTTGTGCCGTGTGACCTTGGGCAGGTGACCTAACTCTCCTGAACCCTAACCTCAGAAATGGGGATTATAAGAGTACCCACCTAATAAGGGTAGTTTGAAGATTGAATGGGGTCATTGTGTAACTCACTAGCAAAGCGTAGGGCACATAATAAGTGCTTAGTAAATGGTAGCTACCACCAATACCGAAATGGTGCTGATGCTCTCCATCCCTTGGGGACCTCTTCCTTAGTTTAGGCGTTTATGTTCTCGTGCCCAGACCACTGCTGCAGCCTCCTAACTCTCTGGCCTCCCTGCCTCCTCTGCTTTTGCTCACCCCCACTGACTCTTATTTCTGCCAGAATTTCCTTTCTAAAACACAGCTCTGATCACATCATCCTACCACGTAGGACCCTCACATATCTCCTTGTCACCTAAAGGATAAAGGCCAAACTTACTGGTTTCAGGTGCCCTAACAGTATAGTGAGGCTCAAATGTCTGTTGGAAATGAATTTGTTTACTTCCCTGTAATCCACTGTGGACAGAGGCTGGCTCATTAGCGCAGGAGGGCTCGCAGCCACCCAGTAAGGGTTTGAGCAGGGCTGGACCCCTCGCAACTCCAGGGGGCACTTTTCCCATGATGCTCTATGTGAATGGCACTCCTGGCCCACAGTGACGTTCCCTAGAGTGGGACAGGGCAGTGGTCTGGAAGAGTCTAGATTCCCCACCTTGGGGAAGTCACTCGGTGCCTCTGAGCCTGGGTTGGAAAATGAGTCTAGCAAGGTCTGTGCTCCTCTCCCTTATGGCTCTTGGGAGGCATGTGAATGAGAGGGAAACTGGGAAGTGCTGTCTCCCCCAAATTCTCCTGCGTTCTTGTCATCAGCAGTGACTGTGAGCAGTAAAGACGAGAAAGAACCTAATCACCTACAGTCAGTTCCTAAGATAAAAGCCTCATTTTGAGCAGTGGATGTGGGATGGGCCCAAGGATATTATTTATTTATAATTCAAACTACTTCATTTTTCTTATGTCAGTGGCAATATGCATAATAGAAGAAAATAATAGTCTAGTAAAAAAAAAAGGAGAAAATGAAAATACCCATAATCCTGCCCACACAGGAGCAAACATTATTAATTCCTTGATATATTTTCTTCCAGAACCTCCCAGGCATATGCGATATACATACCATTTTATAGCCTGCTTTCCTCTCCACTTACTGTGCCACAAGCTTCTTTTTGTGTTAATAAATGCACCTTCACAGTGCGATTATTAATGGACGCGTGTTATTCTGGTGTGAGGACACACTCTGATTTATTCAACCAGCACGCTCTTGCTGGCATTTCGGTTGATTCTTACTTTTTCCTGTTACAAATGGGTTGCGAGGGACATCCTTGTAGCTACATGTATGCATACACCCATGCGTGTTTTCTCAGGTGAAATCATAGCAATGGAATTATGGTGTCGAAGAGGGGAGGCCTATTTTTTTTAGAGACTTTTTTTTTTTGCAAAGAACTACCAATTGCCTCTAGGAACATTGTATGATCAATTGGATTTTGAAGGTCATTTCTAAGAGTGGAATGTGCAAAATAAATAAACTTCAAACTTCCAAATGAAAGTAGTCTCTGTTGGCCTGTAACATGGGCTTAGTCAGAAGTGTGAGGAGTGGCACCCAGTGGTGGAGTGGTAGGAAAGCCCTATTAATAGGTTTTAGGCAATATTCTTCAGATCTTCTTAATATTTAAACTTTGGGGTAGAATTTTTATAGAACACAATTTTATTTTAATTGATTTTTGCAGGGACAGTTAACTTACAGGCATATGGAAGATGACATTCCCCAAGCCTTTGCAGTAGGTGGGGCTGGCATCTGGGTCTGGCTAGTGGGCCATGAGCAGAATGACAAGGCCACTCGGTCACTCAGGAGTGAGGACCTTAACTGCCAGTAGGAGACCCCCCCCTCCAGGGCTGCACATCACAGAGGGTGACACTCACCTGGGTCTGAGCTTCCGAGCACAGTTGCCCTGGGGTCACCTGTACTGTGGTGGACTTGGTGTGAGTGAGGAATAAACCTGTGCTAAGTCGTTAAGATTTGGGGGTTACTGTTTTTGGAACTGAACCATAGTCTAATTAATCCCAGCTAATAATACATTGACATAGTTTCATTTCACAGCTAAGTTATTAGTCACTTCAGAAATACTCCTTAGAGTGTGTGGTGGGCAAGGGAGTGACCCTGAAAGGAGTCACTCACACATGCTGGTGTCTATCCACAGTACCAGGTTTATTAGAGGAGAACCCCAGTAAGTCAATAGAGTCACACTCAGGTTATACATGGAGAGGAGCTTACGCGGTAGAATCATGTAAAACAAGCATTCGAAATTCCAGTCACTGGCGGTGTCTGCAGGTGGAGAGGTGGGTGTGGGTTTCAAGCCAGGTGGCTGCAGTGGCTGCAGGTGTCATGTGCAGTAGAAGTCTGGCAGTGCTCTGGGCATGACCTGTGGTATAGCCAAGCTTGAGCCTTGGGTGGCTGGAGCTCTGAGTCCTTATATCCCTAAGAGAGGAGGTCCCCCTCACATCGGTGTCCAGATGGAATCTGGACATCCAGGGTGCAGACTTGTGGTTTTGGGGTGTTCTGGGCCCCTCCTAAGGGCATTCCCATTACACCCCATTACCTCAGGCTTGACATAACTGTCATGGCTGACAGAGACTCCATATTGGATTTTCAAAGGTGTCTGAAACATCCGTTCTACTCTTGCTATATACTGAGTATCTGTTCTATGCTGAGCACTGTGAAGGATCAAAGAAAGTATAAATGTAATCTCCACTTGCAAAGTGTGTACAACTTATGGTTCATCTCTACTGTCTGTTGAATAATGTGTATAAATTGAATATCAGAGACCTACATAGTTAGTGTATACTCTGGTTCGCATATTAAGAACAGGTATAACAAACATCTATTCTTCCAGTCCACCTAGAGCAGTGCACCCTTCTTCCTCTGGAAAATTTCTCTCCTGCCCAGTGTGGTTCTGATGAAGTAGCTGATTATAGCACCACCCCACCCCCCACCCCATTCCCTGGCCACAGGGAGGGTGGAGGTGGTAACTCCATCTTGCCCCCTGTGTCATTAGTGGTGGGATTTGATCCCAGAAGCCATGTCCCCATGGAGGCCGAGACAATGAGGACACTCACAGACCCAAGCCAGATGAAATCCAGAGTGTTGGGCAGAGATTCTAATGCTGCTGGAGCTCCAGGATGCCTGGCCTGGGGCCAGTACTGCCTGTGAGCCTCCAGATGCATCAGCCAGTACATTCCCTTTTGTTTAAGCTAATTTCAGCAGGTTTCTGCTCCTTCCAATAGGAAGAATTCTCATTCATATAACAAATGTATTTGCCAACAAAAATAAATAATTGCATGCTGATAACCACTAACACATATTGGAAACTTTATACAAATCATCTGTCCTCAGAAGGATTCTACCACATCTGGATACTTATGATCCTAACTTTGCAGAGGTGAGTGAGGCTGGGCCAGGACAGGTACTTGCCCAGGCCACACAGCTTGTAAGTGGAGGGATGGGAATAAGACCCGGGCAGCCTGCCTCCCCGAGTTCACAGTCTTAGCAGGTGAGGATGGGTCTCAATGTCATGGTTTGTAGGAAGTTTCTGTACCTGAAATTATCATCAAAAGATGGTGGAATAATTTGTCTGTTTTGCAGAGATATGTACAACTCCTTCTGTTCTGCAGAAGTGAAATACAAATCCTTTTAATTTTTTCACTTTAAAAGTGTCTAGAAGAAGCATTTGAGTATTTTGTATAATTTTATTTTATTGATTTATTTAAAATTTTTTTATTTATTTATTTTTAGTGAAAGGGGAAGGGAGAGAGAAGGAGAGGGAGAAGGGAGAGAAACATTAGTGTGTGGTTGCCTCTCATGTGCCACCTTCTGGGGACCTGGCCTGCAACCCAGGCATGTCCTCTGACTGGGATTTGAACCAGACCCTTTGGTTTGCAGGCTGGTGCTCAATCCACTGAGCCACACCAGCCAGGGCTATTTTGTATAATTTAAGACTTTGCTTACCAATTACTGAGTTTGGAAAAGTGAGAAGTTGTGATAATAAAAATGATGAATTAATAGGTGAACTGATTAATGTTTTCATTATAAAGCCCCCATTTTTCTGCTGTATTATCCCACATTGCCCATGATTTTTATTTTATTGTTTCCCCTACTTTTGACTGTCAAGCCAGCTTAGAGAAACCCAGGGGTATTTCTGGTGAACTGGCCGTGTGCTTGCCAAGTGGGTTTAAGACTTCTGTCACAGATGAACTTGGCTGTCTGCCCTCTGCAGTGGAGCATGAAGCGGGGGGGAGAGGTAGGAGGCAGCCACTCAGGCACCGTCAACATGGAGCCTGAGGCTGAGAGCAAGGCTGTCATTATGCTAATGACATCCTTGGAGCCAGCCAGGTAACTCCTTGGGAGAAGCAAGAACTCTTGAAGGTCCATTTGAAGTCTCTGCCACTATTGGTTTGAGGGCCTGTGATTCTGGTGCTTGGCACCTCCTAATGGATTTTATTTTACATTTGTATGGAGATCATTGCTCCATTAAGGTCCATAGACCTTGCAGACCTAGCAGAAGTTCAAGGCAGCACATTGCAGGTGGCAGTAGAGGGAGGGCTCAGGGTCACACTGTGGACACAGGGTCTGGATCTGAATCTCAGGCTCTGCCTCACTGGTCATGTGAGTTCAGGCAGGTGACTTCACCTCTCTGCTTCCCTTTTCCATCTCTCCAGCGGAGGTGAGAGCAGTGCCCTCTGTGGAGGGTGTTTCGAAGAATAAGCTGAATTAGTACATGTAAGAAGCTGTTCGGGGAGCTGGTGATTGCATGTCCTGAGTGAGTCTTGACTAAGCCCTTGGCAGCCAGACCACCCTGGATAAGTCACATGCTCTTTTTTGCCCTTGAATGTGATACCTGAGAAATCAGAGGTGTTTGGTAAATGGCACTTCCTGCCTGCCCCCCAGCCTCAGTTTCCTCATCTGTAAAGTGAAGGTGTTTGAGGCACTTCCTGTCTTTAACTGGTCAAGAATTTGAGTCACATATCAGAGGTCCTGATTTTAAAAAAAGGGTCTCCTTTTTTTTTTCCAACTGGTCAGGTGGGCTGGTGCCTCAAGGTGAACAGGGCTTCTTCAGTGTTGAGGATCATCCCCCAGGAGAGCTGCCATCCACTGTTGCCCATGGCAGAGCGCACTGAGGGTTGTGAGGGACCAGGCATGGGGAGGAGGCCACATAGGGACTATGAGCTCCTGGCCATCTTTGCCACTAATTAGTTGGGGGGCCCTGCTGTGTCCCATCCCCCAGCTTCTGCAGCTGGAAAAACAAGAGGGACCCTCTTGAGGGCTCTAAGGAGTGGAGACTATAAGGCCCTGAGGCCGAGGGGTCTGGGAAATATAGGAGAAAATGGGGGTTAGGAAGGAGAAGTCATCCATCTCATGGCCCTTTGTTTGGGAAGATTGACAGTGCAGATGCCATCAGCCTAATTCTACAGAAGGAGAAAGAGGTTTAGTGCCTCTTAAGGTCCCCCAGTGAGTTGACAGTAGAATTAGGTCTTAAATCCAGGTTTGCTGACTCCCAACCCAGTGCTCTTTCCCCAGAAGACTGGGCTCAGTCTTAGGTTAGCTGGATACTGATACCAGTTTTGCCAGAAACAGGGACTTATACATTGAGGATGACCTCTTGGCCTCACCAAGACTCAGTTTTCTCATCTGTGAAGGGAGGTTTCCATGAGCTTGCCTCTAATGTCTTTTTCAACTCTGAGGTCTAAAAACCTCTATCTGCCCATCACACTCATCTCTGTTGCCTTCCAAAGAGCAAAGCTGAACTTGACAACGTCTTTCCATCAGGGCCCCATTTGCTTACCACTTTCTTGAAGACAATGTATGAAGATTGCTTTTATTGCTGGATAGGGAAGTTGGTAATAAAAGCCAACTCCTTGGGTGACCTAATTCCATTTTAGGAAGAATGAACATATTGTTTTAATTAATCATATGAAAGCAAAATTAGCACGATTATGTGAAAGGTGTTGTAAATCATCCTGATCCACATCACTGAGCAAAGAGCACTTAGTTATTCAGGAGTTGTTAAAGATTTTATCTACCCAAGTGAAAATTCAATTAGTACTAGCTTCAGCTTATATAAAACTAAGGATTTTCCACTGTGGGAAAATACTCTTTGTGTGTGTGAATACCACCTTGTGCCACTTTGATAAATTACTATAATTAACAGTATCCTACGCAAGCTAAACAAAATTTACTGAACTGTTGTTGTATAAAAGGGATATCTTCTCTTCTCTTGTTTGGGAGATTACTTTAATCTATACATGATATTGCCTCAAATAGCCTGCTTTTTATGCTGAGGTTTGAAAATACCTGCAGAGTTCTAGCTGGCACCGGTACCATGCCATTAGTTTTTATCCTACCCCACCTTTTCCCCTCCGGGTGTAGAGACGTCAGCTATGGGCTTCACTATGATTCAATTAAATGTGCTATGTTTAATTAGCTAGCTGGGGAACGCTGCAGGCAGAACCAACTTGGAACATCCTGATAGCTTAGCCATAGGGCTGAGTTATTTTGGGAAGGTCAGGGGATGATGGAGAAGGCGAGGAGAAGGCGGCAAAGGAACCTTTGCTCGCAGTGTCCTGGCACAGACTCCTTGCTTTGGCGATGTGCTCCTCCTTGTCTTCGTACCTGGCTCTGCTCTGCCTCTTTCTCCTACCCAGATCTTCCCTATACTTCAAGGCCAACCCCTTTCTTCTTTCAGAAGCCTTCCAAAGAGATTGGTATGTGTGTTTTGCTTGTAAATGTTTACTGTGCATGCCAAGTTCTCACCCCTGATTTATCAACATGCCTCTTTATGGGTTCTCTGACCTTTTTTTCTTCTATGCCCTCCATAAGGTCTAATCCTTGATGAGGGAGCCCCGCAGAAGTTGGCAGCATTTCTACTGGATTGGTCCAACTTTCATCCTGAACTTGATCGCACTGACTGCCAACTCTCGACTCTGTGGGCAAAAGTCTAGGAGCAAGGTCACTCAGAGCCAGAGCTCGTCCAGTGCGTTGTGGTCATTTTTGAAAGAGCTTTCAAGTAATTTCTAGTAGCACTACTGCTGCTATAATTAACCAGCAATTACGGAATGCATGCTGTGTCCTAAGCCTGTTGGAAAGAGCTTCATATGTACATATAGTCATGTATCCATTAATGACAGGGATACATCCTGAGGAGTTCATCAGTAGGTGATTTCATTGTTGGACAAACATCTCCAAGTGTGCTTACTATACAGACCTGGATGGTGTAGCTCAGTACACATGTAGGCTATCTGGTATACCACCATTGTATCTGTGGTGTGTTGTTGACCGAAATGCTGTTATATGGGACACAACTGTGTTATCTTATTTATTCTTACTGGGACATCCTCTGAGACGGGTGTTATTATCCCCAATTTACAAAAACTGAGGCTCAGAGAGGTAAATGAACTTGCTCAAGGTCATATAGCTAGAAAGAATTACAACTAGTATTTGAAGCCATGTTCTGTCACTAAAGGCCATTCTCTAAAAGCTGTGCTCTTAACCATCATGCAGAACTCCTAATGCTAATACTTGTGACACTCTCGAGGTATTCCCATGAGTTACTTGCTCACTTTCTGGCTTACTTGTGCTATAGGGTGCTTTCTAGGCCAGATGAGAGAGTCATGCTAGTGAGTGACCAGGAACTCACTGTGTGTGACCCTGAGGATGTTCATGGATGTGTGTCACACATGCGTGTGTCATCCATCCTCTGTGTCTCAATGGGGAAAAGCTTGAGAACTCTTTTTCTTTTTAATTTATTTATTGATTTTAGAGATAAGCAGTGATTTGTATTTCACTTATTAATACATTCATTGGTTGACTCGTATACACCCTGGCCATGGATCGAACCCACAACCTTGGCCTAATGGGACAATGCTCTAACTGAACTAGCCAGCCAGGGCAGCCTGAAAACTCTTGCACTAGCCCATTGAGTTTCATGATCAGGCTGTTTGTGTGGGTTGGTAGTTTAGCCTTCATATCGCCGTGGAGTTGTGGGAACCCATCTCTGATGACCTGGCTAAGAAAGTTCGTGGTGCAGCGTTCTTCCCAGGAACACAGTCCTGTGCCACAGACATCACCACCTTCGTTGGTGCATCACTGGTGCACAAGGGAAGAATGAGGTCAGTAATCTCTCCCAGCTGGGTTACGTTCTGTGACGCGTGCAGGACACAGCCAAGGACCTCACAGGAGGAGCTGTGAGGGCTGAAGGAGACCACATGTGTGAAGCGACTGTACAAACGCTGAATCACTGCACGTGTGAGTCGCTGCTGTGGGAAATCGCGACGGATGTCGTGGCTGTGGTGTCGTTTCTGGCCAGGCGGCGGGCAGTTTCTCCCTTCATCCGTTGCCACACCCTGATTTCCCATCCAGGGAACCACTTATGTCACGTATCTTGGGTGTGACCCTACTGCTGATGGACAACTACAAGGCCAAGTTTATAAGGGCTCAAAAGTTTATGCTGCACCCTGCTTCCCACCTCACCATGCCCTCGCTGGCTCTAGAAATGCATCAAAAAGCCGTTTATTCTGCAAGCACCTGCAAGCAAATGTTTGACTCCTTTTGGGGCATTTCAACATTGCGCCTAGATTAGTGTTGAAAAGCAAACTGTGATTGTTGAACAAACAGCATCACGGAATCAGAAGCAGAAATGAAAGAGAAGAAAACCAAATAACCACGGTCCCACCACCCTACTACGTCATTTGACTGTTTTTAAACTTCTTTGTTTACTTTAAGTTTCTGACCCAGAGAGGTTGAAAGACGTCTCTGAGGTTCCATCACAAATCAGCATTTGGACGAAGGAGGAAGACTGAAACCTGCACTACACCTTTGCTCTCTTTGACATTTTTCTGCAAGTTCCTCCAAATGGAAGTCTGGAGGCTTTATTGGTTTCTGTGCAGAAGGTTTGTGCTCACACACTGTGTTATTCCCTAGCCAACTGGCTGTGTTAAGGAGACTGTGAGGGGGTTGGAGGAGAGAAGAGGGTTGAGTAACCCCGGCTTTATTAAAAGTACACAAATTATTACCTGGTTGTTGTTTTAGAGGGCTAACAGCAGTATCAGGCTGCAAACCCAGTAGGATTTCGAATTTGTCAACAGAACCAGCCCTGAGGGGCAGCCCTGAGGAAGGAGGATTTTAAATGGAAAGAAAGCGGCAGAACTGAGGGACAAGAGGAGGTTGCTCTGCCAGTTTGCAGCAGAACAAAAGGAACTTCAGGCTTATTTCAGGAATGCTGGAAAGTGACAAACTGTCAGGGTGGGGACAGTGTTTTAGAGTTGGCTCTGATGACCCAGTCCTGTGCTGATTACCCAAACTCTGTCCCGATGACTCCAGCCAGGGTAGGCAGCCACTGCCTCTGAAGGCAGCTCATTCCAAGGGCCACCCACTGGGTCAACAAATATTAATGAAGCACCAGATAGCAAGAGCACCTGCCAGGCCCTGGACTAGGTGCTGGGTGCTGTGAGATGGTGGAAATTGACATGGACCTGGCCTTGGTGGCACCTATAATCTAATGGAGGTTATAGATGCTGAACAATTAAATGCATGGTTAAAATAATCATAAATTACAATGTGTGTTATGAGTTAAATTATCTTTCTCAAAATTCATATGTTAGTCCCAGCTGCAAGGTTCATTTGGGGCATCATCCTGATATGCCAAGGTTGTGGGTTCAATCTCTGGTTGGGGCACATGCAAGAATCAATCAGTGAATGCATAAATAAGTGGAACTTAAACTTTTAAACCACAGCTTCCTCCCCAGTAAAATAGAGGTGATGGTGATGGTGATGATGATGATGATGATGATGATGATATAGGATTTCTGTGAAGAGTTATTGGGATAATTGACTTAAAATTCTTAGCATAGAGCCTGGCACTTGGCAAATGCTCAGTAAGTGGTAGCTAATCATGATGGCAATAATGAACAGCCCTCTCCTCCAGTCAAACAGACCTACTCAGTGTTTTCCAAACAGTTCTCAGTGCCTTCCTCTATATCGTGTTCCCAGTTCCCATCGCCCATGTAATCTGCCCTCTCCTCTCTGTCAATCAAACTCCTCCTTGGATTCCCAACTGGACTGTCTGTCTTCCCTAACTCAAAATCGCCCTGCTCCTGCACCTAGCCTCTGTTGAGAAATGATGACAAGTGCAGACACTGGAGTTTGGGGAAAATCCATGGCACAGACTTCGCCTGAACCCCTTTCTCCTCCCACCTAGAGGCTTCTGGAAATGTTTAATTCATGAGGCTGAGCCCAGGCTTCCGAGCCCTTTTCCACTGCAAACCCAAGATGCAGACACCCTCTGTTTTCCTAGAGAACAGCCAGCACAGACAATTTTACGGTCTGACAGGCTGTTGCAGAGTATATTTGGCAAGTCATCTTCTGTTTGCCAAAACTAATTAGAGATGGATAAATTTAAGTGGTTGTGGAAGCCAACAATAAAACACTATGTCCTCATTAGCTGAGATAACACTGTGGCTACCCCTCTCGTATGAAGGATCTTGACTCAGAAGAACGAGGCTCCAGCTGAGTGGTGTGCTGGAGCTGTGGCCACCTGCTCATGTCTGCTGGTGCGGGCCAATTGCGCGTGTCCTTTCTCAAGCCCACGTGCTGTGACATCATCGTGGTGGCTTGGAATTGGTCCTGGTGGGAGTATTTGCTCCATGGAAAGTGGTTGTTAAACATTTATCAACACACCACTGCTCTGGCTGTTGTAGAGGGATGGGGTCCAGCTAGCCTTGTGGCCAACATATAAGCCATGAAGTGCCAGGCATTATTTTGATTAATAAAGCATCTTTGGAGATAGCATTTCTTCTCTTGCACCCCAAGGCATGCTTGAATGTCTGATAGAGCACTCTGTTTCAGGACAAGAGAAGGGACATTGGGAGGAAGGGCTGGGGATGGTGGTTTCCATAGCAATCTGGTGGGGACTGGGGCCGGGGAGGCGTTTTTACAGCAGCACTTCTCAAATTGTGATGTGCAGGTGAATCACCTGGGTGCTTGTTAAAAAGCAGATTCGGACTCCGTAGGTCTGAGATGGCGCCTGAGATTCTTCATTTCTAATGAGCCCCCAGGTGCCGTCCGTGCTGCTGTGTGCCATTCTGTGAGTGACGACGTTGATCATGGATGGAGGAGCCTAAGGCTTTGAGGTCTGTTGATGTTAAATCCACTGAAACCCAAGGGCAGGCGCTTCTGCGGCCCCAGCCTCAGGCTGTCCGGTTTCCGGGGAGGAAGTGTCTCACCTGCACAAGCACAGTGCAGGGTTAGGCAGAGCAGGATGACTTCAGCAAATTGCTGGCTCTGTCCATGTCCTCCTGACCTAGTGGTTACGCAGTTGGCACTTTGGTGTATTTCCTGCCAGACTTTTAAAAAATTATTTATTTTTAGAGAGAGAAGAAGGGAGGGAGACAGAGAGGCTGAGAACCATCAATGTGTGATTGCCTCTCACGCACCCCCAAGCTGGGGACCTGGCCTGCAACCCAGGCGTGTGTCCTGACTGGGAATCGATCCTTTGGTTTGCAGGCCGGCACTCAGTCCCCTGAGCCACACCAGCCAGGGCTGCCGGACTTCTTACATGTATTTTATTTTACAATAAAAATGGGATTATATTCCATCTATTATTTTTAACTTGATTTTTAATTAAAAAATATACCATTGGTAGGTTTTCATGTCTCTAGGCAGAGGTGACATTATTGTGTTAATGGCTGTATGTTTAAAGCAGCCTTTTAAAGACACAACCGGAGACACAATCTGCTTGCTGGGTTCAGTTCACCTTTTAGGAGGGAAAGTGCCAGGCTGTGGGAAGCTGTGTTCTGGAGACTTCCACCTGGTTTCCACAATGCCTGGGCTTTGGAGGTGCTCTTTAAGCGCCTCCAAGCGATCTAACGTGAAGAATGCCCAAGGTCACAGAGTCCTGGACTTCAGGAAGCCCCATCTGAACCCAGAGGGAGAGCAGGAGCTCGCTGTGGGGAGGACTGAAAGTAAGGTCCCGATCCAAGGCCAGTCCCAGGGATCTGTTCTTGTGGATCTGCAGGCTGAGTCACAGAATGAAAACTTCTGAGTGAGGGGACAGCCCCAGGAGGTGGGAGAGAATGAATCCAGCTCTCTGAAAGTCTTTTCCCAGCAGGAGGTCCAAAGGTTTTACTAGGTCTTTTTGGGAATGGCTTCTCCTGACCCTTTATTGCTGGAAGCGACTGTGGGGAGGAAGGCATTCATTTACCCACTCACTCCTTCAGTGAATATTTATTGAGCTCCTACGCTGTGCCTTGTGTGGTTCTGGGTCCCGAACGTTATGACGAACAGGATAAACAAGCTCCCAGCCTGCTCAGAGTGTGTGTTAAAGTCGAGGAGGCAGCATACGCTTAAGCAAAAACTAGGCTGACTCTGGCTGGCACTAAGTGCAAGGAAGGAAATGGAGCCCGGTGCTGTGGTGGAGAGCGATGGGGCTGTTGAGGCAGGGAAATCGGGGCAGGCTTCTCTGAGGAGGAGGCATCTCGGCTGAGCTATGAAGGATGTGAGGATTTCTTTTGAACCAAAGTCCGTTCCTCCTTGCGGAGCTGCCTGGTTGGAGCCTTTCCTCCTGGCGGAGGCGTGTCCATGGGTTCCGAGTGTGAGTGTGTCCTTCAGGCCCTCACCCACTTGTCGTTTCCAGACAGGTGTCCCAGCGCTTTCAGCTGTTGCTCCCGTGACCCAGTGTGACTGCTCAGAGTCCCTCTCAATCAATTCTGGATATCGATCAATTGATCTATCTATCTATCTATCTATCTATCTATCTATCTATCTATCTATCAGATACCTATCTATCATCTACCATCTCTGTTTCTCATGTGAATGAAACACTGTATGTGACCAGTACAGAAGGACTATATTATGCCCTTAGCATTGGATGCTGCCTTCTTATTCATTCAGCCAAAGCAGTACAAACTTTTTTTTTTTAATTGGGTACATCACATTGTTTTTTTAATTGAGCTTGCAGTCAAATAAATCACCTGAATCCTTTATACATCTTGTAACTTGTGCCATGGAATTTTGGAAAGTAAATACAGAGGCTTCCATTTATTTGTATTACATTTAATCTCCTCAGTTCTGACCTAATTCTTCAAGCCAGGCTGGGCATTTTTGTTGTCTGGTCCGTCAGTCGATATTTTTCATTCCTTCCGCAATTTAGTAGGGCGGCTAAGCGAGCAGCCCGCCTGAGAGGTGACGGCAGTTTGGCCTGTGGTGGTAGGACTGGAAACAGAAAGACAAGGATGGATTCAAGGTCTGTTTGGAGGTTGAGTTGGAGGTAGTAAGGAAAAGAGAGGACAGACCTGATTCTGAGTTTGGGGCTTGAATGGGACCAATGTAGTACCACTAACAGAAAGAAGTAAGAATGTTATGGACTAGATGGATGTATGTGTTGCCCCCGAATTCATATGACGAAAACCTAACCCTCAACGTGGTGGCATTAGGAGGTGAGGCCGTTGGGAGGTGGCTGGCAGGTGATGAAGGTGGAAACTCAAGGTGAGATTAATGCTCTTATAAGAGTCACGAGAGAGTTCGCATCCCGTCCCTGCTCTCCTTCAGGAGAGGATTCAATAAGTCGGTGGTCTGCAATCCAGAAAAGGCTCTTGCCAGAACCCCGCCATGCTGGTACCCTGATCTTGAACTTCCAGCCTCCAGCTGTGCAAAAATAAATGCCTGTCCATACACCAGCCAGCGTATGGCGCTCCGTTCTCTCAGCCTGGGCTGACTGAGACGACTGGGTTGCGGGCATATCTGTGAGACCAAAAAATTATTTCCCCAAGTGAGATGATAGTAATTTTTATTTTCTTCTTCCTAGTTTTTGTATTTCCACATTTTTAAATGATATCATTTGGGGGCCAGGAAGATGTGAGGGTCAGTCCTGGTTGTGGAATTCAGAACGAAACCTGGAGGATGAGACAGGCAGCACCGTTCGGGTGTAGAGCTGTCCGAGCATTTTCTCTGTTCAGCCAGACTATGGAAACCAGATCTGTATTCCTTGCAAAAGCAGAGACTCAGAGGTGACCCTATTGAGCTACACAAATTTCTGATGGGAATAGAGATGAAAAATGTTCCCAGGCTCTTGCAGCTTTTATCAAATACAAGAACCAGAGGGCATGATCCAAGCTGAGGAAGGATTGAGCCCTGAGGAGTAATGGATGAGTGTGCTAACCAGAAAGCAGTTAATCCTTGGAATATACTTATAGGAGGTAGCCATAAAGTAGCATAAATGCTTTTAAAATAGATTTTATATTTAGGAAACAAAGAGCTGGGGCACAGGCATCATTTTTGCTGCCAGCTTCTAGCCTTTGGTTTTCTGTAGGACTTTTGCCAAGAGATTTCCCCTATAATCATAGAATCTTAGTATATTATGGGGAAGGGACATCAGACATCTACCTTGGGCAGGGGTTTTCACTAGGGGTATACACCAGAATCATCTGGAAAGTAGCCCCCACTCCCAATACTTGTGTATGCCAGGGTTTTACTGACTTGGATTTTGCTGTTGAGTTGGGTACATCATTTTGGCAAAGTTTCTGAGGTTATTTGAGGTACACTGCTCATCAAGACTCTCTGATCTGGTGTGACCCCTCATTGTACAGACAAAGAAACTAAGACTTGGAGAGATTAAGAGATCTGTTCAGTGTCCACAGAGAAGTACAGAGATTACCCTGGGAGTCAGCTTCCTCAGTGGAGAATACAGAACAGCATGAGACCATTTAACCTCTTTATGCTGTATTTCGGAGACTAAACATTACGCAGTCAACAGTTAACTAGGTATAGTCATAAGCATAGATCTGAAACACATAGAGTTGAGTGGAAAAGTAAGAAACCAAGTGAGATTTATATAAATTAAATGCATTCATATAAATTAAAACAGCACAGTGGTGTATTTTACAAACCCCCACACAGTTAAGGACCTACATCGAACACGTTAGCACGCAGGCCGACTGGAGGAGAGGGAGTGGGAGGGGCTTCTGGGGATGAACAAATGAACGCAGCCAGAGAGAGAGAGGGGCACGTGTTGACCGATGACAACAGTGTGCCATGAATGGAGGTATGAAATTAATCATTTGTTTAAAAATATACTGAACACCCACAGATGAGTGGGTAAACAAAATGTAGTAGATACCTATAATGAAATACTTTTCAGTCATAACAAGAAAATTCTGTTACATGCTACAACATGGATGAACCTTAAAGACAATATGTTAAGTGAAGTGAGCCAGACACAAAAGGACAGATATTGTAAGTTTCCACTTATCTGAAATATCTAAAATAGGCAAATTCATAGATAGAAAGTAGCATAGAGGTTTCCAGGGGCTGTGGGAGGAAGAGGGGAGCTTTTTCACTTTATGGTTATAGAGTTTCTGTCTGGAGAGATGAAGTCGTTTTGAGAATAGACAGTGGTGGTGGTTGCACAGTATTTTGAATGTAATTAATACCACAGATCCATACACTGAAAAAGGGCAAGTTTCATGATATATATTCTACCACAATTTGAAAAATTAATAATACACTATAAATCATCAAATTGTGCACTTTAAAGGGTAAATTATATTATATGAATTATATTCCAATAAGTTAAAAATTTTACAAACATAAATTTCCTTTGCCATCAAGTTTTTCTGTGGAAAAATGGAGGAACCTCAGAGGAAGGGAAATGATACTTATTCAGCTAGGCACTGCGATAGGTGCAGCGATTATACTCTCTTCTCTAAAGTACTATACGTGCACAATAAAAAAAGCAAAACAAAAAAGTACAGTCCTACCCATGTTTAGGGTAAGGCTCTGTGTTGAATCTTTTGGGCATCTTGACATGTTTCTGGCAATGAAACGATTTGACAAGACTTGGGCACCGGGCATTTGTTATGTGAATAGTGGTTATTATTAAGTAGTTTAATTTGGTGTCTACTTGGCACTGGACATTGTTGTCCATGCTATTTAGACAAAAGTGGGAACAGGCCTGCCTTCCTTCTGTCTTGGCAAGCAGCGACTTTGGCATGAGGGCAATGTGTCGTGTGTAAGAGATTTGAGCTTTACGAAACCAGGGTACTTGAAAAAATGCAGCTGGGAAGGAGCGGATACTTGAAGAATCATCCACTCATTATGCTGAAAATTTCATCAGTCCCCCATGTTTCTTACATTTTACCCATTTCCTGCCTTCAACCTGGAAAGTGAATTGAGAGAACTGTTAATCTCTTAGACCTCTAGTCTCTGGAGAAAGGAAGACAGTTGATAACCTACTTTTTCTTTTTTTTAATTGGCAAGAAAAGTTTAAGTGTGTTCTTTCACCTTTGAAAATTTTGATTTGTGTAGGTTCAGATCAGCTCCTACTTCATTTAAAGCCTTGTCGTCCCATCTTAATTATATCCATGTGTCTGGTAGAGGCTCATCTTCTGGTCTTGTGGAATTATCGTCCCAGCCGAAAGTGTGGTGAGAGCGGCCATCTCCAGGGACTGACAGAAGAATAAGCGTTTGTCTTATTGCCTCGCCCGGTGATAAGCCAGTGGCCCAGCCTCTACCGGTCATTTGCATGCATAGTGGACCATTTCATTACGAATTTCATTAAGATGGTAATGTTTAATGTTTCCTGGGAAAAATGAGTTTTGGGATTGTTCAATTATATAATTAAAGTCAGAGAATTAGGGGAGATTGCAAACTGCTTGCATAATGTGGGCAAGTATAATGATAAAACTTGTAAATAAGTTCAAAAGAATTGAGCTCTGCGTGAGTCCTGAGGTTGAGTCAGATGGGAAGGGTGGGCATGTAGACAGTGGGGGCTGGGAAGTTCAGCCACTGGAGTTGAACTCTGATGTCTGAGCCCCTTGCTTTCTGGGCCCGCTCAGGGTGGGAGGTGATAGAAGAGAGTCAGAGCTGGGGACTGGCAGGTCAGGTTCTGGAAAGTTCCCGGAACACACTTTTTCACATTTGAAAAGAAGTGGTAACTGCCTATGTGGGAACGAAGAAACGAAGGTAGAGGGTTTTCTTATAATTCTTAATCTGCAATTAATAACCAAATCCAGATGACGAGTGGGTTAGTCCTGACATATTTTGGAGTGAAGCCAATGAAAGCTGTCAACCAATTTGGATGCGAAAGCCAGTGATTTAATTGGTTGAAGGAATGATTACTATTTTAGGGTAAACAGGAAGAAGAATCTTCACGAACAATACTAAAATCCAGCAGCCGATCTTCACTGAGGTTAAAATACGTCTTTGACGCAGAGCCCCCTGCCTACCCATGCTGACTTAGCAGCTTTCTGTGACACCACGTGCTCCTGTCCTCTCTACCTGGTGGCTTTGGCTATTCAGTGATTCTTTTTGTTTGGCAGAACCTGAGCTAGGGTAGGAAATCAAATTATTTGCAAACTCATGGCATCCGCAGGCCTTTCTGAAACAGCAACCATGGTGACAAGGATGCTTACTTAATGCCTTATAAATCCCCGTACCAATTATGCTTCTGTCAAATTGTCACCTCTTAGGCCCCATGTGAAAATTAGCCACAAATGTGAGAGGATGTGAAAAATGGGATAGGCCTTTATTGTTTCTGGTTGCAGAAATCAATGAAAACATTTAAGGAAACTTCTTATCCACAGCTCTTATTCTTTCAAAAAGGTGAGTTGGATTTCAAGTGTGTAGACTCCTACTCCGTGCCTAGGATTGGGCTGAAGGATGCTCAGAATGCTCCATGCTCCATGCTCCATGGATGCTCCATGTGGTAATAATTATTCCCACGTGAGGTGATGATGGCAGAGAACATGCCGCAGCTGAAGCCACGACCTGAGAGTGTGAAGGGAGAAGTGACAGAATTTCGTATTTTTTTCTTTTTTGGGATGATTTATTAGAGGCCCCAAATTATTCTTACTAATAGTCGAAGTGGGTATTATCAACAGCACACAATTTAAGATCGGATTAACTGAAGTCGTTAGCTCTCAACAATGGGCCGATAAGTGAATTAACAGAACTAGAAACACAAAGAATGTTTTCCCAAAGAACCGGTGCCGATAGAGAAGCCCATGGAACAACACCCAGGTGAAGACTGGGACAGCACCCTGTCTCTGCCGCGTGGCGCTCCGCGGCACTGACGCGCCGGAGAGAGAGTTCGCAGCACGGAGTCAGAGGGATAGGATGGGAGTGTTGTGGAGGTTCTTCGAGGCCAACTTCCAGATCAGAGGATAGCATGCTTCTTCTGCAAAACAAACAAACAAACACACACACACACAAACACACAAACAAACTAAGAAACCAGATGGTGAATATTTTAAGCTTTGCAGGCACTGTGGCTTTGGAGGTAAACATTCAGCTCTGCCCTGGTAGTGGGAGAGCAGTCCTGGCAATTTGTGAGTGAATGGCCGTGGCTAGGTTCCAACAGAGCCTCATTTACCAATATAGGGTTTGGATTTAGCCCGTGGCTTGTAGTTCTCTGATCCTTCCTCTGGATAAATTCCTTCATTTTGCAGGTGGGGAAACTGGATGGAATCAGTGTATTTGAAGTACTTAGCGTGGTGCCCCCCACACATAATATGCATTCAACAAATGGTAACTGTTTTCATTGTTTGGAGGGTCTTTCCCTAAAAGATGATGGAAGGGGGAGGCGAGTTAGAAAAGAACTACCAGCAATGACAACAATAATAGTGTGCATTTTGTTTATGTTAAATCCATACACTCACTGTACACAATTTTTTGTTTTTAAATTCGAAGCCACTTGTCTCTTCCAGGAAGAATTTGGGAATATTTGCTGGGTTTTTTTTTTTAAATACAAATTGTCATGTGTGAAGCATAACACTATTATTCAAAATTCAGGTATGTCCCTTGACTCACTAACTATTCCAATTCCATGTTCTAAATCTGTAAGATATAACGCTAGAATCCTATGTAGGCTCTGAGATCTCTATTATTTTAAAATATGACTTTTTTCCTCCTTCCCTTTTTTCTGAACGTTTCTACCGTAAGCCAGAGTAAAACACCGACTCCGGGGTAGAGTGTATCATTTTGAGGGACAATACATGCCCCCAAACTGACGACAAAATCACAGGCCACTTCTGGCTTGCTCTTTGCAGTTAGTGTGGTGAGCTTGCACAGTTAATGTTTACAATGAGTGATGCAGATGGAAAGCGCTATCTGAGTGCCAAATGTTGTCACCAGGAAAAGAAAAATAAAATAGCTCTTTTTACATGTATCCTTAGTCACCCCATCCTAAACCTACTATGAGCATGGAGTTTCATAACTTTACCAGTTCTTTTAATACTATACAACCCAATACAAAATTAAGAAAAGGAGCCTTGCTAGCTGCTCCTACTTTCCCTAAGCAGCGTGTGGGGAGTGGTTCCTCGTTGCCATGCAGTCGGCTGAGCAAATGGCATGAGAATTTGTTCAGTGCCAGCCCAGTGGTGGGGATGGGTGGGGCAGCACTGAGACAGCTAGAGGCAGGGAGTCGAGAAGGTGTGAATGAAATGAAGCTTCAGTGGGAATCCATTGTTTCCTGCAGGCATGTTCTACACTGAGCTTCCCAGAGGAGAGGTCTTGTTTTTCATCCCCCTTCAGGCTTTGAGGAAGTCTGCCTGTGTGTGTTCAGACCAGGCCACAATCTTTGACCCTTTGGAGTGGTTTATTTCTAACATCTTGAAATTGTCAAGGGCAAAGGCAAGAGGTGAGACAGGTGCGGTCTTCATCACCAGGCTATGGAAATGGTACAGATATCTCAAGGTCAAGTTTTTGCCTAGGTACAACGATTTGCTCATGTCTCATTTTTATGCTCCTACAGAAAGAGATGTTATATACAGCTGCTCTACACAGATCAGTCCTATAGCCATTTAAATTATGTACAACCCACTGAGGTCTGCTTCACTGATCATAATTGCAACTCTGACCTGCATGTGTGTGTGTGTGTATGATTTAAATATACCCTTCGAGTCCATCTCTGAAGATTGATTTACTGCGCTGGGCTCTGCAGTGTCGTGCAGCCCTGGGGAGTGTGGCTGCAGTGGCTGGGGTCATGGCAGGAAGAGTTGAGGAAGTGCAGTGGGAAAAGCGAGGTAACTGGGAAGAGAAACTCAAGGGTAGGTTTTGGTCCTGACATTTGTGACTCAGGATTTATGGTTTTTGTTTTCGTTTTTTAGTAGCCATCAGAAAAATAGTTGCCATGTATTGATATTGGAGAGACCATGCATTTATTGGACAACTATTTATGGAGTGCCTGTTATGTGGAAGGCTCTGCTTTATGGTACGGTAGATGTGATGACCAGGTAGACTTTAGACATCCAAATGTGTAAAATGCTCTGTTACCAAGGTGCTCATGAGGGGGAAAGTGTCCATGTTTACCCTGCCATAGAGTTCTTGTCTGATTTACAAAAGAATCTTAGTCCCGATTCCCTGTACCTGTGGCTTGTAGAACACCCTGGGCAGTGGGTTGTCGGCAAGAATAAATAATGTACATAAATATATTTACAGATTTGCATTTATACACAATGCATGACTATTTTTAAACATATGTAGATAATATAAAGTTTAAAAACATCCATTGAAAACTGTTACTGAATTCAGTGACTTTTTAAAAAAGATTTTATTTATTTATTTTTAGAGAAAGGGGAAGGGAGGGAGAAAGGGAGGGAGAGAAACATCAATTGTTTGTCTCTCATACACGCCCTGACCAGGGACCAAAGCCAGGAATTGAACCAGCGACCCTTTGCTTTCTGGAACAATGCCCAACCAAATGGGCTGAATTCAGTTGCTTTTTAGCATTTCTTTTCAATTTATTGACCATTAAAGTATTTGGGTATTGTCATCATATAGGAATCCACATAATAATTTTGTAGTAAAATGCATTCTGATACCTTGTTTTTATTTTTAAAACATTTTTGATTAAAAAATAACAAATTTCTATATGTTTACCCACACATTCCATCTGGTACCATTTTTCTTCTGCCTGGTGAACTTCCTTTTGCATTTCTTATGGTGTGTAACTGCTGGTGATGAATTCCTTTAACTTTTTTTTTTTACATCTAAAAAAGTCTTTATTTTGCCTTTGTTTTCAAAAGATATCTTCACTGGATATTGCTTTTTTTTTTTTTTTTTTAGTGCTTGAAAGAGGTTGTCCCACTGTCTTCTGGCTGTTGGCGATCATTCTTATTTTTCTTCCTTTATATTTAATGTCCTTGCCCCGCAGCTTCTTTTAAGGTCTTCTTATCATTGGTTTTAGATGATTTGGTTATCATGTGCCCTGGTGTGCTTGTTGGGGGTTTGTTGAAACTTTTTGGATCTGTGAGTTTATTGTTTTCAGCAAATTTGGGGGTGTTTTGTTTTTTTTTTCCTTTAAGTACCTTTTTCTTCTTTCCTTACTTCTGGGTTTCAAATTATACATGTTAGGCTGCTTAAAATTGTCTCGCAGTTCTCTGATATTGTTTACTTATTTTTCTAGTCTTATTTCTGTGTTTCATTTTGGATAGTTCCTATTGCGATATCTTCAAGTTTATGAATATTTTCTTCTGCAGTGTCTAACATACTGTCAAAATGGTACCTAGGAGCCCCCATTACCTGTAGAGGATATGTTTTGAGACCCCCAACAAAGGGTAGCACCAAACCTATATGTACTAGGTATTTTTCTATACATACATACCTATGATAAAGGGTAATTTATAAACTAGGCATAGTAAGAGATGAACAATGACAGCTAATAATAACATGAAACAATGACAACAGTGTACTGTAATAAAAGCTCAGTGAGGGTGGTCTCACTCCCTCTCAAAACACATTATTGTGCCATACGCACTCCTGTGATGATGTGAGAAGGAACAGTGCCTTTGTGATGAGGTGGAGGGAGGTGGGTGACGTAGGCATTGTGACACTGCGGGAAGCTGTCATAGGGTGACTGGAGCACAAGCACTGTGATCCTGTGACGGTCGATCTGACGACTGAGACAGCTACTCAGTGACTGCTGGGCAGGGAGCATATACAGTGTGGAGATGCTTGATGAAGGGGCGATTCATGTCCCCCACAGAACAAAGCAGAGGCACAAGATTTCATCACACTGCTCAGAATGACATGTGACTTAAAACTTACTAATTGTTTATTTCTGGAATTTTTCATTTAGTAACTTTTGGACTGTGATTGACCACAGGTATCCAAAACTGTGGAAAGTGAAACCTCAGATGAGGAGGGACTACTTACTATTTAGTGATTTCTCTCCTCATTCTGTGCCTCAGTCTCAGTTTCTCTATATTGAAGCAACTACTGTTATTTCAGTAGGCATTCTTTTTCAGAGACTATGCATACATTTAAAAAGATATAGATATATATTCCTCCCCCCATAGTGGCATACTATATATATGAGGAGGGACCCTCATAGTACAGGCTTCCTCTGCTAGGTGAGTGTTCTAGGAACCCACCTGTATCAGTGTGCTAGCTGGCGTTGTTGTGAGAGGCTGCATTCTGCTTCAGTGAATTTTTTTTGGAGACTCTTTCAATGCATTTGCCCATTACATGATGAATGATTTATGAGTGCATCTGCCCATACTGCAATGAGTGTTCAGCAGTTTTTGATCAAGAACAGCATGACCCCCATGCCCCCCCTCCCTATTCACCTGATCTCACCTCGAGTGACTTTTTAAAAAATTTCCCTGGATGAGAAAAGTCCTCAAAGGGAAACGTTTTGCCGATGCAGAAGAGGTGAAACAAAAAATGCCAGGAGCACTAAAAGGCATCAAAATCAATGAGTTCAAAAGCTGTTTTGAGCAGTGGAAAAAACATCTCAATGGGTGTATTGTATCAAATGGAGAGTACTTTGAAGTTGACTGAAGTTTAAATGTGTAAGATAAATACAAAATTTTCTATAAATAAATTCCATTTTGGGTCTCCCCTCGTATGAGTGCACCTTGCTTTTATCTCGGAGATGTTTCCACACAGAGGTGCTGTATTCTTCTTAAATGATGCATAATAGTCTTTTGTGGACTCATGATAATGTATTTACATTCCAGGTCTTAGGGTGCTCTCTGTTTTTTGTTTTTAAGGAAGAGAATTATTTTGAAGTCTATGTGTGTTAAGAGATTTTAGGCTCATGAATAGCAGAAGCCTCAGTTTCATCAGTTTTCAATAACTTTTCTCCCATGAGTTCCAGGAAGGCTACCATGTGTCGTTGCTCTCACCAAATTAGTTCATGGTTTATTTTCCTCTTGGTATCATGAAGTGGAGCATGCCTTTGGCTGGGACGGAAGTTGAGCAGGCATATGACAGGCAGCTCCAGGAAGCCAAGATGCCTTGGTTACTCCTTTCACGTAACACCAAGGGTCTTGCTGCTCTCCGGAAGCAGGTGCATGGACCTCTGCCAGTTCTAGCTTCATTCCCCTCCATATTCCCATAAGTCACTGAGAGATTGATGCCTTTCAGTGAGAGTGACAAGATAATGCTCAGTGTGGTGGCTCTTGAGAGAATGAAGGTGAACCCCAGAGGGAATCAGATGTCAGAGTGAAAGAGAGAAGAGAATGTATTTGGGTGTCATTGACCCCCCCAGTTCTGGTCATTCTTGGAGTTGCTCTGTCATGTCATTCTTTCTTTAGTTCTGGATCTACCCCAGCATTTGCTGATGTTAGAGTGCTTTATTTTTCTCACTTTGTTTTTAAGGATGGTTTTAGCAGCAAGGAAGCCATCTCTTAAGGTCTGAAATGTGTCCACCCCAAATTCACATGTCAAAGGTCTAACCCTCAGTAACTTGGAATATGACCATTTGGTGACTGGGCATTTAGAGAGGTGATTCAGTTAACATGGAGCCATTAGGGTGAGCCCTACTCCAGTCTGACTTGTGGCCTTCTGAGAAGAGGAAACTTGGGTGCACAGAGAAACTCTAGGCTTGGCTGTGCGGAGAGGAAAGGCCGTGGGAGGACACAGTAAGAAGGCGGCCATCTGCACCCTGTGGAGAGAAGCCTCCAGGGAACCATCCCTGCTGACCCTTGATCTTGGACTTTCAGTCTGCAAAACTGAGAGAAAACAAGCCTATTTAAGGAACTCTCTCTGTGGTATTTTGTTACGGCAGCCCTAACCAACGAATACACAGTCTCAGAAGGGCTTAAACACTGGTGGAATTAATTAGCTCAGTAACCAGAAGCCCAGAGATGAGGCAGATCCAGGGTTGGTTAATGTAACCACATGGTGTTGCCATCAAGGTGCTGGGGTTTTCCTATCTTTTTACTTTGCCATTTGTTCCAGTTACTTTTGCTGACTCCACAACCACTTCAAAACACAGTGGTATGTGAATCCACTTTATTTTACTCATAGATTCTGTGGGTCAGGACTCGGGACAGGGATTTCATGGTTCTGAACCCTCTGCTGAGATGGCCCGAATGACTTAAGGTGACTCAAATGACTGGGAACAAACAGCAAGAACTGGAAGCTCCGATTCTGAGACGGTTCCTTCACTCACACGTCTGGAGCCCTGGCATGCTAGGGGGCTGGGCTTGCCGAGTCTGCCAGCTGGAGCAGCTATATGCAGCGCCTACAGTGTGGTGTGACGGTCTCCGGGTGGCCGGACATCTTGCACAGTGGGCGGCTTTCCTCAGGACAGGCATGCCAAGAGTGAGTGTTCCAAGAGAACCAGGCAGAAGTTGCCTGGGCGTTTGTGACCTGGTGTCACTTCTGTCATGTTCTGTTGGCTGGAGTTTTCAGAAGCCCTCCCAAATTCCAGCTGGGGAACATCAGTACCACCTCTCCTGGGAGGAGAGTCAGAGAATTTTCAGCCGTTTGAAAAACATTAGCCTCTCTGCTCGGCCTGTGAGCTACTTCCTCTCACGGCCAATGGAGGGCGGCAGCTGCTCTGCGAATTGTCATCTCGCACATCAACGTCCAGAAGTAGAGAAAGAAAACATTTCCTGCCCTGGCTGGTGTGGCTCAGCGGATTGAATGCTGGCCCACAAACCAAAGGGTCACTGGTTCGATTCCCAGTCAGGGCACATTCCTGGGTTGCAGGCCAGGTCCCCAGTTTGGGTCTCTTCAAAGGCAACCACACATTGATGTTTCTCTCCCTCTCTTTCTCACTCCATCCCCCCTTTAAAAATAAGTTAAAAAATTAAAAAATAAAACAAACACTTCTCAAAATACCTCATGACCAGAATTGGGCTCTGTGCCTTTCCCAAGACAGTCATTGGCAAAAAGAATGCAATGAGCTGTGTACAGCTTAGCGTAAAGATAGGATGGCTTTCCTTGAGCATAAGGTCTCGTGGAAATAGGCAAACACTCTTCAGCCTGGAATGCTGCATCCACTGGACAGCCTCAAGAGAGAATGGATTTAGGCAGTTGACCGAGAGTATTTGCATAAACTTCCCATAAGTAGAGTCTGGCCTAATTAGGAAGTGTTGAAGAAAGAATGGCTTTCATTATTTCTGTAGTTCGAAACCCTAAAAGAGACCTCGATTTGAATTCAGTATGACTCTAACACTTTCTCCCTCTGTTATTTGGCCCTTCTTTCCCCTGACCTCTCCACAGAGGTCACTTTTCAGTACCATGAGCAAACACTTCTGTTCTTGGGAAATAAGATGATGGCACAAATCGTGTGTTCTTAAAGCCAGTGTGACAGTTACAGCAGAGACTCGGCCCCCAGACAGGGTCATCAGAACCCAGTGTGACAGCTATGCGGCAGTCCTGATTAATCATAATAAGCATAACAGCCTCTGAGAATATCTCAACACAAACCAGGTTACGAGTGATGGATCGGTAAGTGCATGAGTGCTGCCCAGGCCGCCACGTGCCAGTTCTGCCAAGAGCCGGAATCTCCCACCTAACGTGCTCTCGCCACCGAGTTCACGGAGGGAGGCCCATTCTCCAGGGAAGAAAGTCAGGGGCTGGGTGTTCTCCATGACTCACATTGGTGAAACCCCACAGAAAAGAGGGATTTTCCACATTGGGCTGGTGAAATGAAAGTTGTTAGAAAGCATGTGTGTGTGTGTGTGTCCATACACGTGTGCCTCTGTGTGCGGGTTGTTCTGTACGTATACACCCCTGTGTGTCTCTGTGTGTCTGTGTGTATACGTGTGTGCATCTTTTCGTGTCTCCCTTTTTCTGTGTGTCTTTCTGAGTATATGCTTCTGTCTCTCCGTCCTGTGTCTGTCTGTCTGTTTGCCTGTGTCTCCTTCTCTGGGCAAGTATGTATCTGTGTGTAGGTGGGTATATCTCTCTCTGTGCAGCTACTTCTGTTTGTGTACAGTTTGTCTGGGTGGGTATGTAACTCTGACCGCATGAGTGTCTGTGCACACGTGCGCATACATGTGTGCATGTGCATGTGTGTAGAACTCGAGTGGGGAAGAACATGCTGAGAGGAGGAGGCATGCTCCTGGGAGAGGCAGATGGACATAAGGCAGTGTGGTGTTGTGCGGAGGGTGCGGAGTGGCAGCTAGGCAGCCTGGATTTCAACAGTTTTTCCTCCAACTCACTGGGCGATTTTCTGTGATTCATTTCATCTCTTTGGACCTTGGTTCTCTTAGAGATAATGCAACTTGGTTAACACAGGCCACAGGGACTTTCTGAGGGTGGAATAGTAGTGTAGTTTACAATGCTTTAGAAAAAGCTAAAAACACAATAAGAAGAAAGGCATTAAATGGATTAACATCTGACCTGAATCAGAGAAGACCTTTGTGTTCAGGCTGCACTGGGAAAGGGTACTTTGATGCCAACAAAAATCTTTGGTTGATGGATTGGGGCAGTTGAGCCAAAAATGCAGCTACATGGAGGGAGGTAGAAAGTGAGCTTTCTCTTTGAGAAAGGTGTTGTGCTCTAAATGAGGAAAGGCAAAGAAGGCTTGTTTTGGGTGCCAGTCCCGTGGATGAGATTTTTGAAGTCATACCCTGGTAAGGGTGACAAGACCACGGTGGTACCTGCTATGGGCACGAGGAGGAGGAACTTGCCGTGTGCCTGCCACGTGCTAATCATCCCTCTGGAGCTGGGGGGACATAGTATCAAACTTGGTGCCTGGGAGCATGGGCTGGTGGCTTGGGAGTTGCTGAAAGTAAAATCTTTGTTCGTTTTTTTTTAACTTTGTTCATTTTTATTGATTTTAGAGAGAGAGGGGAAGGGAGGAAGAGACGGAAAGAGGGAGAGAGAAACATCAACTTGTTGTCCCACTTACTTATGCACTCACTGGTTATCCCCTGACCGGGGATCATGCTATAACCACATGAGCTATCGGCCAGGGCAAAATCTTCGTAAGTTTCGAGGTCAGTTTCTCTTCTCTCACTCCACCCTTTCTAGGGGATTTTATGACAGTCCAGTTTAACTTTATTTTCTGTTACATGAATGTGTCAGTAACTTTATTTAATTCATGCACAGATTTGTGCAAAATGGTGCAAAGACGGCCTTATTGGAATTGGGATAAAGACATGATTGAGGTTGTCAGCACTGTTGTGAAGAATCTTTCATATTCTGCCATTTTAATGTAATCTCTCTCTGGTTGTGTTTTGTCACAAGTTTTTAAAAAATCCTCTTATTTTTCACTTATTCCCCAGAGTCCAGCTGAGCTCTTAGGAAAATTAGAGGCAGATGGCGCTGGATCATAGCACTGCGTTTTTTTGTGCCCTGTCTGTTAAATGTTTTCCTGCCTTTCCATCCCTACTTCATAAAGCTTCATAGGTCTTCCCACAATAGCTTTGTGACTCAGCACATGCTGCAGGGACTTAATTTTCTTTTCTAATGCTCCTTCACCTAGCCCTTTTGACTCCAGTGTATACAGTCCCTTCTCCCTTTATCTGAATGAAGAATTGCTGTTGCTTTGTGTAGGTGAGCGTGCATGAGGGAGTGTGTTGCTCTCAGCCACCTCTTTTACTGATTCCTCACAGAAGTCAATGGGGAGAGAAATACCGTTTAAATAGGTTTTATGTATCTTTTTTTTCAGTCTGGGGGTATTGAAGGTAGAAACATGGGCTAGATGACAGTGCAGTTAAGGAGGTGAACACTGGTTTTTAATAGCATGGTTTTGTTAAGTACTCTATGCCAGGAATTGCTGTAAGCACCAGGGATATGATGAGAATAGAGACAGACCAGATCCCTTCCTTGTTCTGCTGCAGAAGGACACTAAAAAAGACTTGAACACCCAGCTGCAAGGTGGGTATGGCTCCGGGCTCTGAGCATGCATAGCAGGGCCACCGAACAGCTGGGCTGGGGCCGGGATGATGGGCAATGTGGCTTCTGGAGAAGGCCGATGCTTAAAAACTGGGGCTGAAGGAGTGAGGAAGGTGCTGCCAAGGCAAGGCTAGGTCAGCGCAGGAGGACAGAAGCAGTGCACGTGGAGTACTGCAATGTGGAGGGAGCTGACATGTGCCAGGAGCAGGGGGGTGTTCAGAGTGGCCTTGCTGTGAGGTGAGAAGATGCTGGAAATTTGGCTACAGGAGTAGCCAGGTCACATGACCTCTTGAGATTCATCAGGCACTTCAGATCCATGCTTTAATCTGCATATGAGTCATTTGGAGATCTTGTTAAACATGCAGCTTTGGATTCAGAAGTCCAGAGTGCAAATGAGATTCTGCATTTTAACCAGCTCCCAGTTGACGGCAATGCTGCTGGTCCATGGACCACGCTTGGAGTAGCAAGACTTCTGATTTTATGTTGAGGGCAATGGCAAAACCAAACAAAAGTTCTAGGTAGGAGAATGAAGTGATCTAATTGTGCGGTAGGAATAGCCCATTTCCAGCAGTGTGATGAATGGATATGAAGTGAACAAACCTGAAAATGGAAATCAGTGAGGAGGGACGGCAGTAGACAGTCATGTGAGACTTGTGAACTAAGCTAGTAGCAGTGGGCATGTGAGCATTGCCTATGGCTCATTCTTAAACTCTTTGCTGCTCAGCTGCCTGCAGTGATAGTTCTGTTCATTCCACCTTCTCCCTTAGACAGTGGGCTCCTGAGTGATGGTGCTTGGGCAGTGTTGGGCACACAGCACAGCGTGGCACTTAATGACATAAGCCTTAGAGTCTCTTGAGCCTGGATTCAAGTCCTAACATTACTTCATAGTTGCCTAAACTCTCAGAGCCTGTTCTATCCCACCTGCTATAGACGGGGAACAAAACCCAGTGTTGAGAGGATTAAATGAGATAATGTAGATAAAGCCTTTAGCCTATGCCTGACATTCATTGATTCAAAAAATGGTGAGCACTTGCTCCAGTGTGTTAGCTGGGCTTTGGGGATTCGGCAGTGAACAAAGGAGATCTTGTCCCTGCCCTCTTGAAACACTTGATAAATGGCAGTACTAACTGCTGATTATTCTCAGCAGTAACTCTCTGCTGTTAGCCCATTTATTCTGCACAGAGACTGAACAGGAAGCTCTTGTGGCCACTCTGTCTGGACAGTAAGCCCTCAGCACAAGTTGTGGGGATGGACACTTTATTCCATACCTTCAGCTTAATTGTGTCCTTGAGCCCTGGGAGCACTTTCAGTCTAATGACCCAGAAAGCCGAAGCAAGGATCCTTGAGATCTAACCTCGTTCTCCAGCTCAGTACTCTACATGGGGGCAACCCTGCGACATTCCATTTCATGGTTTCAAAGTCCTGGGAGGCTGTCTGTGTGGCTCCTCCTTCACCCGTGCCTACTTATGACCCCATGTTCCCATGTAAAATAGCTTCTTGAGTTTTGAGGCTGTAGATGTTCAAATGAGGAATTGAGCTGCTGAATACCGGATGGGGTGGATGAGGATAAAGGGAGTGTGAGGGTAGTAGTGGTAGAAAAAAATGGCGGGTGGTCTTTCACAAGGAGGACATGACCTGGATTGTGGAGAGCTCTGGGCGTCTCTACACACTGCTACAAGAGGTCCGGCTGCAAAGGATCCTTGGTCTGGTAGCAAGGACTCTGGCTTCTTAGGCAAATGGGAATTTAATGGGGCTGGCTTTCACAGGGAGAAAGTATGGAGGTGCTCAGAGTACGAGACAGACTCCAGGACCAGGTTTGCGGAAGGGCGGGAACCGAACGGCTCAGGAAGACTGGGTAGCAGGAACCACAGCAATGGCTTCATGGCCGTGAGAGGATGACTTGTCCACTGGTTGGTCTACCATCAACTCTTCCTTCTCTCTCCACAGCATTTGTTTCTTTCAGACTCGAGTTCCTAGAAGCAGGTCCCACTGGCTGAGCACAGACCACAGGTCTGCTTCTTGGCTCTTTTGAGAGGAAGGTCCTGGCAGCTTTAGCCTCTGTACTGGGAGGTGGGCACCTAGGGTTACCCAGCTTGCATCAAACTCAATGGTATGCTGGCCAATCTCCAGAAGGAAATCAGAGCGTTATCAGGATGGAGAGCATGGACATAGGCACCTGTAACATGACAGAATCGATGACTCATTCATTAAGAATCAACTTCTTAATATTTTTTCCTTTGAGGTTTAAGTATCTTTGTCTTTCTCAGCTTCCCCAGGCTGTTCCTTCATCATCCCCAGTGTTACTGTTGCATGGTGTATTTCCCTGTGTTGGCTCTTGTCATGCTGCACTGTGAGTATCTGTTCATGAGCCCGTTTCTGAAATAGCCCAAGAGTTCCCAGGGACGAGGACCCACCTGCTTCCTCTGTTTTCTTCGGTCTGGCAAAGTGCTTAACGCATGGAGCATGTCTGGTGAATTCTAGTTGAAGGAAACACATACGTGCAGGGATCTCACTGGAAACACAGTTGTAAGCAGCTGGGAATTTTGAGGGGTGAGGTTCTGAGTAGGAAAGATTTGAACACCGTGTTGGAGCAAGAGTGTGTTTACAGCCCACTCCACAGAGGCACGCAGCCTTGAAAACGTAACGAGCCACAGAGTACAAAGCACAGGAGTCACACACCCTGCGTATTTCAGCTTTTATCCACTTGACTTTTGAAGAATGTTTTCTTTCACAAAAGCCTTCTTGAGGTTTAGTGAAATATTTTCTCTTTAATGTGGAGACACATTATCCGGCTCCCCAGGATCCTTTGTATTTCTTCAAACCCTATGGTCTTTGCTGGGGCTCAGCTCCGTGCTGCTGGGAAGAAACTTAAACCGCTGGGGCGGCGGCAGACCTGGTAAATCACGCGGCAGACCTGGTAAATAACACAGCAGCGGGTCACGTTCGCATGAGTTATTTCAGAGTTGGCTTTTACTCCTAGACAGATAATCTTACCTAGGGGTGTAGAAATTCCAGATTCTGGACTTTATCCTAAACTTAGATCCTCCTGCCTCTCCCCCCAACCCCCGCCCCTTTAGTGATTATCAAGGGGTTGTGGAGAATGGAGACTTGTGATCCTAGATTTCTGCTTCCCTGGTGTAGTCAGAGCAGGCAGCAGAAACTGATGGAAAGAGCATGGGACAAGTCCCGCCATGGCCTGAAAGGCTGGGTAGCTGGGTAGCTAGGTAGCTAGGGGAGAGGTTGGAATTGCAGATAGATCCTTGCCACTGAGCTAGCCTGGGGAGGTCCTAGTGCCTGCTGTCACCACTCTGGACTCCATAGCCTGTGTGGTTGCTGCTAGTACTCTGGACACCCACCCTGCTTCCCCTGGGCAGAAGGGGTTTTTCCTGCCACTTGTCCTTAGATTCATCACAGTCTCCACTTCTCTGCTTCTCTTCCCTGCTGGTTTAAAGTCCTCAGTGAACAGAGGGGAGAGGAGAGGGAATTTCAGGGGAAAAGGGGAAGGGTATACAGGAACAAGTATAAAGGACACATGGATAAAAACTAGCGGTGGGTGGAAATGGGAGGGAGGAGGGGAGGGCTGGGTGGGTGTGTTGGGATTTGGGTAAAAGATAGAAAATTGTGCTGCAACAACAATTTAAAAAAAATAAAGTCCTCAGTGGAGACCTCCGGTCAAGGTGGCAGCGTAGGCAGATACGGCTCACCTTTTCGCACAACCACAACAAAAATACAACTAGAATACAGAACAACCATCGCTCAGAACCAACTGAGCTTGAGTCCAGTGGAAGTCTGACAAGTACGGAATAAAGAAACTAAAGTCTCTGGTGGAAACATATGAGCAGACGGACGTAGGCCATGTCCCATGTCCAATCGTCGAAGTAGGCTGGGAAGGCAAGCATCATGCGTTTTGGCTGTACCTCCCAGCCAGCAGCTTCAGTGCAGAAAATTCCCCAAGCATGAAAAAGAATTTCATCTGCTGAGTCACCCAAGTACAAATGCCTGTAACATCTTCATTTTAAGCCATTGTTGGTAATAGTGAGAAAATCATCTCCTTGGTGTTTTAATCCTGATAGTAAAAATGTTCAGTTGGTTCAACACAGCAACATGGGTGGCTGAAGGACCGTGACAGCGTCCCCGATCTCCACCATTCCCTCGAGTGTCTGAATGACATGTCCCTGGCTATGAGGCAAGGTTACACGGAATTTAGTGTAAAGGCTCTGGATCCTGGCTTTTAATTCAGGCTCTGCCACTCACCAGCAGAGTGACTTGGGAGCAAGCATTTCCTCTAGTCTCGGTTTTCTCATGTATAAAATGGAGATGACCTTAGCCACCTACCTCATTCTTAGGGTTCTTATGAGATGACATCCATAAAGCTTTGAGGACAGTGCCAAGCATATAACAGTGCTTAATAAATGGCAGCTGTTATGGCCAAGCTAGAGAGACGTGAGTGTAAGGATTAGCCAGAGGAGTCAAAATGTAAGGCGGTCTGATGCCCAGGAGGTGCCAGACTTGTGCCTTCAAGGATGATCTGGGGAAGGAGGTCAGAATGAAAGCTGAAGTGCGTGCTCCAAGTTGGAGAGCCTCCTCAAACAAGAGGGGCAAGTTCCCACGTGCCAATGGCCACCGGTACCTGAGGATACAATCTGCTTTCAAAGTACAATTATATAGGGCGTGGCTCAGTGATCTCATGCTGTAGACCCACCCTGATGCCCCATTGGCTCAGGTCAGGCACAGATATTAGTCAGTGCAGGGAAAACGTTTATTTCCAGGTTCCGGACTTTTTTTTTTTTTTAAGGAAGAGGGGGCACTTTGCAGAACACAAAAGGAGGGTGTTTCACACTCAGATGATCTCAACAACGTTTATTTAAATTGGGATTTTGGGAAACACATCAATCCCTGGACACAGTCATAGCTCTATTTCTGTTATAGTTTTCCAGCAAATAATAAATAGGTCTTTATTTCTGCTAAATGCTAATTTAAGAAGCATTTTTTTTAAAAAGCTCTTTATTAGGAGAAAATAGGAAAGATGCAGTCAGCCCATCCCAGAGGAAATGATTTGTTGGTGCTGGCTGACTCACCTCTTCAGGTATGCTACCAGTTTCATTATTATTTAACATTTTTGCTATATTAAGAATAAGAATGAATCATCCAAGAAAGAAAGACTCTAAGAGGTGCACCTGCATTTGTTTTCCCCTAACAAAGGATCATTTGAGTTTATGTATGATGTTATTTCAGAGTTAGCACCTCACCTCTAAAGCTGCCCCCTTTAAAGCTGAGTTGATTGTAAAAAGCACCATTTAAATGTTTTCATGGAGAAATTAGGTACGGAATATGTACATACTGGTCACCCAGGGAGAGGTTGAAATAGTCATTTACCTCTTTAATGGAAGCAAGGAATGTAATTAACAACCATTTGCATGTAACAGTTGAATATTTCATGGTGGTGACAATGATTCATTCCTGCTTTTTGCAGCAACTGGAGGAAAATTAAACCCGGTCTTTTGACTTTCAGGCAACTAAGGAATGGAAAATTCAAAATTCACCCCATCTCCTGTCCTACTAACTCACCTTCCTCTTATTCCTCTAATACTCATTCTCCTTTTGCAAGCAGCAATTTTCACCCTGGATTGCTTTTCACCAGGGGCTTCCTAATTTGCAGAGGGAACTTGGTTAGTACGATGAAAGCAAATAGGTTTCAGCTTTCAGGTTTTGACCAGCTATTGATTGGTAGTGGCTTCTAAATGAAGTTGGCTCAGACACAGGGAGAAGGAGGGCAGTAGTTGATTAGTAATGCTTACTATAGGTTGGAGGGGGAGAGTGTCATTCATTCTGCCACCCTTAACCAGTACTGAGATGGCAAGATTAGGAACTGGGTCTGGCCCTGGCTGGTGTGGCTCAGTGGATTGAGTTCCAGCCTGTGAACCGAAGGGTTATAAGTTTGATTCCCAGTTACGACACGTACCTGGGTTAAGGGCTAGGTCCCCAGTAGGGGGTGCACCAAAGGCAACCACTCACTAATATTTCTCTTCTTCTCTCCCTCCCTTCCCCCTCTCTAAAAATAAATAAATAAAATATTTAAAAGAATAAATATATGTTTGTTATGTTTATTAAAAAAAGAAAAGGAATTGAGTTTGGCCTTGGCTTAGCTGTAATGTACTGTGAAATTTTGGAGAAAGCTCAGCATTCCAGTTTCCACAAATGCCCATTAGGAAATGGGAGAAAGTGCATCACATAAAATTCAAAGTCTGTCATAAAGATCAAAAAAGATTAAAAAGTATGGAAACCTGTATAACATATGGTTACATTTCCATTTTGAAGGATTTACAGATCAACGTAAATAAGATTCAGAGCTCCATTGTAAATATATTTATAGGTTTATTTTCTAAGTGTGGAAGATATATGAAAAGAAGAGCTTGGAGCCCTTGAGTAGAAATAGGAGAATGGTAGTTTAGAAATGGAAGGACCCTAGGTATTATCTATAGAAGTGGTTTTTAGATTCTTAAAAAAAATCTGAGAAACTCCCTTTGCCCTGACAGAACCTTTTATGGCATCTGGTACAATAAAGTGATGCCACACTGTTTGAAGCAACCAGACTCTTAGTGTAGATGAAATGGCATTAGATATGCTCATTTCAACTAGATGCCCTTCAGAAGTCTCATCTTCAGAAGGCAGCGTTTAAACTCTTGCAGCACGTCGAATTCCCCAGCCTCACCAATGACATCTTGAAGACTGACCTCCAGTGTGTGTGTCCGAATTCCCCTCATAAAGGCAGAGAAGAGAGGTGCTGGTTTGACCGAGAGCCAAGTGACAGGGGCCTGGTGCGGGGGAAAAGATTTATGTGCGAGAGAACACCCAGCCACGATTGCATTGTAAACATGAGGGCATAAAAAACTGGCCGTTCCATTTGTAAAATCCTTGAGTGCACTGAGTAGTTCTTCGTGGCCTCCACCTTCGTGCATCCATCCACCTGTCCATCCACCCAGCTGCCCGACAAATATTTATTGAGCGTCTCCTGTGTGTCTGGCACTGCACATTGGGGAGACCATTCTGAGCAACACTGGCGAGGTCCTTGTTTTCATGGGACGTTTGTTGGGAGAGGCAGAATCAACCAAGATGAAAATACAATGTGAGACTGTAGTATGTGCAGTGAAAATAGTGTTTCCATACAGAGGAACTGCGTGAACGTGCAGCTCATAAATAGCAGTGTACTGTACTTGTTAAGTAAGTCAGTAAAGACATCTATTGGCCCCAGACCACAGGTGGACAGTAGTTACTTTCAAGAATATACTTTCAAGAGTAGAACCATAGCCATTGTAATCTTAGAGTTCCCGTGGGGCACAAGAGAAACTTCATTTGCCTGACTGAGTGGGAGTTTGGCTCCGGGGATCGTGGCTGGGGCATTTTGTTCCTTCGTGTTTCTGAGCTCCCTGGCAAGGCTTCTGCACCTGCAGCAATGTCGTCACAGCTGTCCAGAGTTCATGGTAACATTTCGGGGAGGAGTTCCGTTAGGAGTTTGTGGCCGCTGGAAAAGGGTGCTGGAGCAGCAACCTAAGAGCAAAAAACCTCGTAAATTTTGTTGACTGAGAAAGGGCAACGATTTTACAATTCTGGAAAATGAACTGGAAGGGTCGAACTCAGAATGGGAGAAAGTGTTTACAGAAGGGAGCGCAACAGCGAAGAGAGAAGCACTGGAAGCAGTTAGACAAATAGAACCTCAAGGAGCCGAGCAGAGGGCCAAAGGCTGGGTTCATTTGTACTGTGACTCCCCGCTCCGGCCCCCCCCCAATCACGGAAGTAAAGGTGGGAATAAAATACCCTGTGTGAACTCTTTCAGACATGCATAGTTCACCAAAAGGACACCATCAATCTGACCCCCAAAAAGAGACAACTTAAATTTCTCATTCGTGCTCTTTGAAAAAGCAATTCGAAGTGTCAACAGAAACCATGTCAGAGGGTCCCGAAGTCTCTGCTGTTCCCAAATGCCTGCCGTCTTTTTCTGCTTGGGCTACGCATGTTGCTTGAGATGCAGGGCTGAACTTGAGAGATGGAGACAGAAGATACATGCCCTTCCCCTCTTCGTGTCGGTCTGGTGAGATGCAAAGCCCCCTCAGATTGGCACGTCCTGGCTGTTGTACAGGCAGGGAGACTGGGGGGAGGTCCTGGGACTTGTGTGTTCCACCTCATCTGGGCTGCCAGGCGAGGCAAACCAGGAGGTCAGGGGAGGCACCTGGCAGGAGGAAGAAGCAGCCCTTTGCTCTCAAATGTTGCAGAAAAATCTCTTTACAGCTCACCACGGATGCCATGGAACTCCAGAACATCCCGAGGCCCCAGGAGCCTGTGGAACATGAAAGCATTTGGATTGGCCACTCTGTTTCCTGTGTCCTTGGTTAGAGGTCTCCTGTAGCTGGCTGTTTGTGTGTGCGCACGCCTTGCTGGTGTTTCTTACCCTCTCACCTCCCTGCCTTATGGTCTTGGGTCTCCCTTTTAAAGTTTTTTAAAAACATTTTATTGGTAAGAGAGAGCAATAGAGAGAGAGAGAGAAAGAGGGAAAAGAGTTGGGGGAGGCAGGAGAGAGAGAGGAAGAAAGGAGAGAGAGAACCCCCCCCCCTCATATGGATTTGCTGTTCCACTTATTGATGCATTCATCAGATGCTTCTTGTATGTGCCCTCATACGGGAATCAGACCCACAACCTGGTGAATTAGGATGATGCTCCAGCCAACTGAGTACCCAGCCAGCACTGCTTGGGTCTCTCTTTTAAGCCTGCTTTCTAGGGGTAAAGTCTCTGCTTGGCTGCCTCCCATTCATCCGTCAGGACCTTCGACCAGGTTTGAAGGTCTGTCTCCCCTGCCTTTGTGCTTACCTCAAGTATGTTTGATCTGCTGTTTCTTCCTCTCTGGGGGGCCTGGGAGCAGAGACCTTGTCTAGCTCACCATCTCCTCTGCAGAATCGAGTGCAGCGCTTGGCATTGATTCATTTGCCAAATGCACGAATCAATGGCCCGTCCATCCCATGTCCGGCCGCTCCTTGTTTCAATTCCTTGTCTGTAAAGGCAAGCGCCTTCTTTACTTATACCACAGAATTTTCTGGAGGGCCAGACAGAATGACGAACCCTTCTCTGGAGCACAAATTGTGGTGGGAGGCTGTAAGATGGCGTTGGGTATTCCGCGTGCAGCCGAGTGCAAGGGCAGTGTCTGAGGCATTCCCTTGGTTTGTCCCCGTTCCTGCCCTCCAGAGACACGTGTGTCCTTTCTGATCAGTGCCGCCTTTTCAGAGGGAAGGTTGACAGAGACAAGCTTTCCTCCCGCTCCTGTTAGGGTAATGGGCACCCACTAGGTGCTCATCTTAATTTATCTAATAGCGAGCATTTGCCTCCTGCATACTTCCTCTTTTGATTGATTCAGCAGGTTTGCCATGATTAAGGTGGTCTCTTTGTTATCAAGATAAAGACCGACCTTTTCTTTCTCCAGGTGAATGACTGATGAAAGATATATATATATATATACACACACACACACACACATACATACATACATACATATATATTTGCTCCCCAGTCGGATTAATTGAATGGTTTCTATCCAGAGACCCGCACATGCTGATTTAATGTAGAAATCTCTTTGTAAAAGGCGCAATGCTAGAAAGATTACATCTAAGACTAACCAATAGGCACAAGGGACAAGGAGATAGATTTTTAAAATTAACTCATTATAAAGCAGAGCTGTTTAATAGAGGGGCCTGGAGGCAGGCGGGGGGAGCCTCAGTTGGATGGTCGCTGAGCTGTGTGCTGGGAAGAGCCTTCCCTAAAGTCTGGAGATGTAGGTTCCAGTCTTGTTTTATCAATGACAGCAACCACGCTGAAACAAAAGTGGTAGTTAATGCCTAGCGATTGCGTGCTCCGTGCCAGCACAGAGCTGGGCATTTTATGTGCTCTGCCTCACCTCTCACAACACCACGGTCCGGAGCTCACTTCCTCCCTTTGCCACTCCCTCGCTGTGTGGCCTTCTGCTGGTTCCTTCACCTCTCTGAGCATTATCGGTTTCCTCGTTTATAAGAGTTGAACTAGGTAGCTGCTCAGCTCTGTCTTGTGACACCCCCACCCTCTTTTCTTAGTATTTATAAAAACCCAGTAGAGGCCTAAGACCATCCGGGGGTCAAGCTTCAAGTTTCATGGAACTTAGGCTCACTGAACCACCCCAGCCCAGCAGCAGTAAGAGAGGAGGATGAAAGGGTTGGTCTGATAAACCGGCCCCTCTGTTTATTTTGGTCTGGGCTTCTTTACGCACTTGCTGGCCTACAATGACTTCACCTCTTATACTCAAGACAGTTTGGGTCCAGAGGCTTCAGGAATTCTCTGGATAGATGGATACAAAGATCTAGAACTATCTGCAGTTGCTGCATCAGTCCAGGGGTTTAGCTTCCGACCCGTCCTGATGGGAGTGTAGGGCCAAGCATGGACTCGGCCAGCTCCTGGTGCATATCCTTCAGGGACTCAGGAGGGTGGTGGGAGTGGGAGTGTTTTATCAACACTGTTGAGAATTGCAGTGCATGGTAATAATAAAATCAGGCTGAATTTTATTTTTGAATTCTCTAAAGACAATATACCCCTTTATTATCTGCACACAAGGTAGACTTCTCCCACTGCCTGTCCTTATACATCTCTGAGCACAAGCTCAGGATCTGTGGTAAGAGTTTGGGGGATGTGGCGAGAGGGGGAAGCCAGGGACAGAGCAAGATGTTCTTGGGGAGTCCAAGACTTCCTTGGATTTCTCTAACAAGGGGTCAGAACAGGGGAGTCCATCATTCTTTCAACATTGAACAAATATTTGTTAAGTGCCTACTTGCTAGTAGGCCCTTGCATTATATAGTAATATATAATGTCATTTAATCATCTTTAGTTCTTCAAGACAAGCAACATTGCTATAGATGAGGAATTCAAGCTCAGAGATGTGAAGCAGTTTGCACAGTTGAGCTTGGATCTGTATTACTCCCAAACCTGTTGTTAAAAAACAATATTCACCTGAGTGAATTTGAAGGCCTAATTGGCTTTATTAAGTGATTTATTGATTGGGCAGCTCCTATGTAGCAAGTAGAATGATGCTCTGAGGGGCTGTACAAAATAGAAGGTTTTTACAGGAAGAAGGGTGGGCCGAGGGAGCTATTAATAAAAGAAAGGATTGTTTTACACCAGGACATCTTAAGGGGGAAGGCAATGACAAGGGTTTTTATGCAGATTGCTTCCTTCTTCTGTGGGGACCTGAGGGGCCCAGTGACAGGTGGCCTCAGTGGTGTTGCCCAGACAATTTCAGACTGGTCGATGAAGATGGTATTTCTGGTAGAGGCTGAAACAGCAATTAAATCAGGTATCAAATCTGGGTTTGGGGTCGTGGCTTTTGGCACAAGGGATGCCATTTTGGGCCCGTGGTTTCTCTTCCTCGAGTCCCCTCTGTGATCAAATTCTCTGCAACTCTGTTGATCCATGGCGTGGCCTGACACTTGGCTTTGTCTTTGGGACATTCACGGGTCACACTTTCAGGTTCACGGTCCTCACGTCGGTCCTTCTCTTCATTCCCTGTTTGATGTCTTAGGGAGATCACTTGCTTGGCAGTTAGTGGCTATAAACATGCATTCAAAACTGAGAGAACGCAGCACCAGGGCGATTATGATGGTAACTAAAGCAGGATAACTCCCACTGTTCAGAGTGTACTTCAGGGCCATAGTCGACAAGACCCAAACCAATCCAAAAAAGACCCCAAGAAAGGAGTCATCCTTTTAAGCCAAATGGCTTGCTCAGTGATCTTATGTAACCACAGTGCTGACCCAGGTACAGCAGGTAGTGTTGCCAAGTGCAGACCCCTCCTTGCTCAGCTAAAGATAATCAAGGGCTCTTCTGTCGTCGAGAACAGCTTTGGTCAGAGAGTCAAAGGATCTTTGCAGGGCAGCTAACACCTTAGCAAAGGAATCTGCAGCCTCCAAGAGTTAAGGCGGGTTTTCTGATCATATTCCCATTTGTATCTATTCCTAACCAGGAAAATTTGGCCCTGCCAAAGAAAGCAATTGCTGAATCATGAATGCCTCTTGGTACCTCCTTTCTAGATGAGTTAGGGGCATAGTTAGATCATCTAAGAGGTGTGGCCCAGCTGTGCACCAGCCATCTAGGCATTCACAGGTCCAAGGAGAATAACAATTACTGCAGAGATTAAATCCTGTCGGCGTGCAGTGGCCCATTCAAAGCAGGGGTCTGTTAGGGCTTCTCCCAGCCTGAACTAAAAGTTGTTCTAAATTTCAGAGGTTACCCATCCCTTTTGCAGTGGCCTTGGGGATACAGATGGTGGCATTATCACTCCAGGCCAATGCCAGAGTAAAGGAAAGAGAGAGAAGAAGAAAGGACCTCACATATAGCTAAAGTAGGAAGTACTGACTTGGTGTCTTGGGCGGAAGCAGTCAGCACTGATGTCTGTCGCTTCTCTTCCGAGTCGGTTTGATTGGGAGGCTCTGGCGTCTGGGCAGGACCAGGGGGTCACGTGGGGTGTTTTCAGTTGCGAGGGCTATATCTACGGCTCAAGTGCCTGAAGTCTGGCTGCCCCTGGGTAGTGAGGAGGACCTGGTATAGTCCCTTCCGAGGAGCGTAGTGCTTCCCAATCAGGAGGCTGGAGGAAAATTGGAAACAGTTCCTTGGTGTGTCGTAGCCAGATACTTGAGGAAACTCCTATTCAGCATCCAGTTCAGTTTACAGGTATTTAAAAAAACCTCAAAGACAATGAACAGCACCACAATCTAATATTTACAATGGTGTAAATATCATATTTCTCTATAATCACCCATATGTATATATATATATACACATATATTTTTAAAAGATTTTACTGATTTATTTTCAGAGAGAGGGGGAGAGAAAAAGAGAGGGAGAGAAACATTGATTAGTTGCCTCTCACACTACCCCAACTGAGTATCCGGCCTGCAATCCGGGCATGTACCCTGACCAGGAATTAAACCTATAGCCCTTTGGTTTGCAGGCCGGCGTTCAACCCACTGAACCACATCGGTCAGGGCAGAAATCACCTGTATATTTTTTATTGAAGAAAATCTCAGTGAAACTAAATTTGTTTGCATTAAGTTTGGCCTGATTACTTATTATATAAGTGTAGCGAGAACAGTGACTGACCATGTAGGTTCTTCTTCGGGCTGCTTTTCTGGGACCTTGTAAGCAGGGCACCAGGTCGATTTTCCAGAGCAGTTCCTTGAAGCTGTCTGGTCATATCAGAGTCCACGCACATCTCTCTCCAATATGACATGTCAGTCAAAGCCTCCGCCACACAGCCAATGTTTCCCATTGTGTTTTGTTACAAGGAGAAGAGATTGTTATTGAACTTATGCAAATAAATATATTATCATAAAAATAAGAAGGCTCACAGAATTTCTGAATTCTGGAGGGATCAGGTAGGGAGAAAAGTAAATGTTTCATCTTTGTTCATAAAAGTATATCTTACCAAATTGTTGATAGCTTAAGAGAAAAGATGTCTTTAAATCTGGAAAAATAAAACATTGCAGCTTCCTTCTCTGTTTTATACCGCCTCGTCCATGCAATCAAGGCTTCTTCTGCTTGGGTACACTTTACCATCAGTGCTCTCGCCCTTGCCTGGTGATTGAGGGTGTCCGGGACAGCGATACATGTAAGAAGTCTGCCAGTCTCTCATCCAGGCTTGTGTGGTTTGCCCAGCGAAGTGGGCGCCTCTGTCGCTGGAGACTGTGGAAGGGGCACCCACGTGGGAAACACATTCGCTGATGTGCGTGTGGCTGGTGACGCTGCCCCGGTCCAAGCCCTGGAACTCCCCTGGTCTGCATGTGCCCGTCACATGCAGTTAGAGCTTGGTGCTGTCATCAGTCTTGCTGAAACCAAGTACAGTAGTCTGGAAGGTGGGCCTGCTGTGTTGCCATGGATACCTTGCTACAGGAGGCATCAGTGAAAGGAAAAGGGCAAAACCCAAATGTTGTAGCACTGGACAGGAGAACTGAGGCCTTGAACCTGGCTTTCCATGATCGTGGGCCGGAGCAGCCTCATTAGCATTTTCCCAGGAGCTTCTCGTCTAGCTGAGTCAAGCACATGGAAAATGTTTTCTTTTGCTTTGCAAGTTTTCCCCAGGGCCCGCTCCCAGTGCCCCTCAGAGCCCCCTCAGCTCCTCTTCCCAATTTCATCCATTCCCCAGAAGCTTGTCTTGTGCCCAGGCTCAGGGCGCAGAAGCAGCTACATGCTGCTGGACATAAATTCCTGTGGAATCTGAACAGCAGCACGGCATCAGGTTAAAGTCTGATTTTGTGTGTCTGTGTGAGAGACACACACGGACAGGTGCTGATCTGCCAGTTTGAGTAAACTCTCTCCAAACGCTGTCTGATTCCCGAGGAGCTATTTGGAAAGTTCCCAAGGTACAAAAACAGCAAGCACAAACAGCCTTGAGGTAGTAGGGGAAAGTCAGGTTGTTTTCTCTTGGCAGTAATTCCTTCCTTGCCTCGGGAAGGCATGGGGCAGACTGCAGTTCTCAGGAAGAGCTCTGGGCCGACATTCCTAAGTGGTCTCAGGGGGTGCTGAGGCTTTCAGCCAAGTAGCTGGTTGTCACTGAAAGCCAAACATTTGGTTTTGAGTGCAGTTCCCATTTGGAATTCATTTCCAACACCTCAACATAGGAGACCTGAACATATGAGATGTCGCCGTCATTATTTATTTCTTTTCTTTTCTTCTTAGACTTGTTGTTTTCTGGCGAGGAGCCAAGGGAGTTTCTGTGAAGGCTGGAGTCCCCAGGTGTTTGTAAGACGAGGAAAATGCTCGGATGGTGTGTGAAGGGGATGCACAGGAATCAGAGAAGAGGGAATTAAGCCAATTCTGTCTGAATTACCTTGTTGGTCTTCTGTCTGAGGAAATAAAGCCAGAAGCAATGTGATCTACCATGGTCAGATTCACCATTCTCCCCTCCCTCCATCCATCCATCCATCCATCCATCCATCCATCCATCCATCCATCCATCCTTCCATCTGTTTTTCCATCCATCCATCCATCCATCCATCCATCCATCCATCCATCCATCCATCCATCCATCCATCCATCCTTCCATCTGTTTTTGCATCCATCCATCCATCCATCCATCCATCCATCCATCCATCCATCCTTCCATCCATCCATCCATCCTTTCATCTGTTTTTCCACCCATCCATCCATCCATCCATCCATCCATCCATCCATTTTTTTCACCCATCCATCATCCATCTGTTCATTCATCTATCCATCCATCCATCCATTTTTCACCCATCCATTTTTCCCTCCCTCCCTCCCTCCCTCCCTCTATCCATTCTTTCTTCCATCCATATTTGGAAACTAACTTGAGCATCTATTATGAGCTGAGTGATACAGGTGAACAAAACACAGCCCCTGGCTTCTAGAAATGCTTGAGTGGGGAAGACAGACACAAACAGGATGCACAGTGTTGCCAGACACTTATTACTACAGAAGCTTGTGTCGGCAGCCCAGGGAGCACAGGACAAGGGCTGCGGCCTCTGTCTGGTGTAGGGGTCAGGGGTCAAGAAAAGCTTCTTAGAGCAGTGGTCCCAGCTGAATCTTGAAGGGTGAGGAGGCCAGGGAGGTTGGTATAAAAAGCAGGGCTGTAGTGTGGGCACTCATTATGGAAGGGGACAGAAGGGGGTGCATTAAAGGTACACTAGGGAGACATTGACTAGGTGGTCTTCAAACACAGGAGGCAGGGAGTGGCAGTGCCACTTACAGAGGCTTCTGCAGTGATGTGGCCAGGCTGCTGACACCCTGGGTGGATGGGGTGTGCAATCATCTGGCTCAGGGCCAAGGGGCTTGGCTCTGTTAACAATAAATAGTAACAAAAACAAGCACTTATCCAGTTACTTTGTAACAAGTGTAGTGACAAGTGCTTTGAATTCATTGTCTCAGTGTACCCCGAGTGTGGCCTATGTATCACGTGAGATTATTTTGGGTGACACCCAGTGGAGGCATTGAATAACACTGCATCACACAGAGAGTGAATGCCCGTCTTTGTCCCTTCTCTCTTTCTCAGTCACTACGCTTAGTCATCAAATGTTGTAATTCCTGCCTCTGAAATGCCTTCTCTTCCCCTCCCTCGCATGTTCTCCACCTCCCTGCCTCTACGTGAGCTCCGTTTCATGGTCTCTTGTGTGGACAGTAAGGTTCCCAGACATTTGTTCACAGTGGACAGTTAATTGGGGAATAAAACAAGATTATTCTGGGGCTTATCTTTCTGGAAGCAATCTTTGAATCTGGAAGTGGAGAACCTCTCACAGGATGTTTGGACTTTACTGAATGTCTTAAACTGCCATCCGGGTAGACAGAAGTTGGCTACGGATGAGAATAAACCATGGTCTTTTGGTGCAGTGTCTGGGTTCTAGGGTGGGTGCAGCTGAACTTTGACCCCTGGATGTTTCTGTACATTCACGCGGGTTCTGCCACATTGGAGGAATGCATCTTTTCAGCTGACCAAAACTAAGTAGTAGTATTCCAAAACTCCTGGTTCAGGGGAGAGCGTAATACTCACAGTCCAACCGAATGAAGAACCTCCTTGAAGTTCCAGTACATGCTCAGCGTCACCTTCTGCCTGGTCAAACTGCAGATGGAGTTTCTGATGCTGTTTACATTAAGGCTCCACCCCCACCTTCACCTTCATAGACTCATTTGATTACTGGCTTCTCACACAAGAACACCCCCTCCCCCCAACCCAAAGAAACGAGAAGTACTTGAATTCAGGCATTTTGGATGCCACAGTTAGCTTATAAGAAATGAAATAGGTAGAAAAGATAAATGTAGCCACCGGTTCCTTGAAACCTGTTACAAGGTGATATTAAGCAGGCTCACACAATTCAGCTTTCTTATAGCCAACTTAGCATGTAAGCAACTGTCACTTTCGGGGGAGGGACTGTTGAAACACCCTTCTTTGCAATGGTATTGCAATGACTCCTTAACCACTGACCTGATTCCCAACTCTTTTTCTTTGTTTCCTTCCTTCTTGCAAAATTCTTGTTTTGTCTCCTTTGCTGAAGAATCTTGGCGTCCAACACCTTCCACAGCTCAGGAGCCCGCACACAGTTGGGTGACGCCATTCTCTCAGCTACTCACTTCCCGGTTTTCAGGAGAGTTACCTGATTATTTATTTATTTTTACTTTTTTTTAAATTTTCAGTTTTTTTTTTTTTTTTTTTTGCCAGATTGATGTCACAGGATACCAATGGGTGGCTGTGCTTGTACTAGGCATCCACCCCTGGACCAATCAAATGTGAGGAGGAGGTGGAGTCATGGGGCTTGGAACCTAGCCAAGCTGATTCGCCAGGACTCTGGCAGGGAAAAGGTTCCCCCAGGGAAGGGTGTAGGTAGGTTAAGTGCAGAAATTTGAGATTAAATCAAGTAATGAGCAGTTAAAGTACTTTGACTATTTAGGAAATAAAGATTTAGGGGAGACTTGAGAGCTTCCTTAATTTTTTAAAAGACTTGTCCCGCGGATGTGGAGGCCCTTGTTTCCTGCTTAGCTTCAGAGAGCATAACAAGAACCAACCAGTGGGAGCCGAAATCGAGGTGCTGAGCGTGTAGGGAAAACAGGCTCTGCTAAGAACTGTTCCCAGTCGGACTGCCTCTCAAAGTCACGAGTTTCCTCTGTGGGAAATGTTTCAACAGAACCTGGATTTGTGCACTGGGAAAGATCTAGATCAGATGACCTTGAAAAGTTCTTCCCCACCTTTACAATTCTGAGGACTGATGTTTAAGGGTTTCTGCTCACCTACATCGATAAGACACCTAGGCAAACACACGTGCACCCCTGCGTTCAGCACCTGGCGCGCGGCACCTGGCGCAGGGGAGGAGCGTTTCCTGATTTGTGTGTCTCGTTTGACTGCCGTATCGTGGGAGGCGCTGAACCATCTGGCTGCGGCTCCCTCAGGTTTCCTGGAGCTCTCGCTGCTTCCAGCGAGGTTTGGTAGTTGGGGGCTCACTTCATTTTCTAAATAGCTAAGCAATTTTAATACAGGGAATAAGAGCGAGGCTGATGATGAAGCCACCCTGTTCTCGAGAGCAAAAAAAAAAAAAAAAAAAAAAAGCTTGACTGCCTGGATACAATCTACTAGTGATTTTGAATCATTGAACTCATTTGTAACTAACATTGTAATTAGAGTTAAACCACGAAAGCCAAGATTAAAGACACCATCTGGTCTGCTGTTTGGAGAGAGGGATAGGACATTCCAACCTTGGGGAATGGAGTTTCTGGGGCTCCTGCAAATGACCTTGTACTTTACTTGACTTCTTTCTGTTTCAATCTCCTCTGTGATGGATGGCAAATGCTGCACTGAAAAATCACAGATGTTTTTCAAGACCTTGACGGAATGGCTCCCTTCATTCTCTGGCTTGAGTCCAGCAGCCCCAGATCTGAGGATGGGCACTGAGGGCCTGTTAAATGCAAGAGACTGGGCTAGCTCCTGTGGATGAAAAGCATGCAGCGTCTTCCTTTAAGGAGACTAGAATCAAAAGGCAAGGGCCAGACACAAATACTCGAACAGCTGAAATGATCAGTTTAAAGAGGTCAAAGTAGAGGGACCCCACCATGAGAACTTTCAAGAATGGAGGGATTGCTGTGGCCTGCAGTCACCTATGGACACTTCATTATAGAGATGTTAGCTGGGCTCGGTGGACCTGAGTAGGTCAAAAGGGAATTAGAGGTAAGTAGAGCTATAACGATCCCAGCAAGTTGCTGAAATGCAAGGCCCATTCAGAGGGCTGTGAATCCATCAACGTGAGTAGAACGTTCTCATAGGATGTTAGTTTAGCATTCTCTCCTGGTAGACAGGGAACAAAATGACTGAGTTTCATATCCTCAGCATGGATATCCAGCTCTCTTTTTGTAAACTTTGAAAGCAGCGTTTCAAAGACATTTCTGTTCTGCATTACTGCCCTTGACCTTGAGTTATAAGCTTGCATTGTTGACTGTAAATTCTTGTCATGTGCCCATTGAGCCAAGAATCTGCCTCCCTCTAACCCCTACTTGTGGCACCTTGCTTTGACCTTGGCAGTCATAAGGAAAATGTGTCGCCTCATTTCTGTACCTGGGTCTTTCTGATATTTTCAGTCGGCTGCTATGCATCCCTGGCTGTTGTCTCTTGTGAGTTAAGCATCTCCATTCCTCATTTTGTTTTTCTGGGCATGGTCCTCACCATTCTGAGTACCTCTTGTTTACTGGGCAAGCTGCTGTGTGTACTAGTTTTGGCCAGTTGAACACCTTCTGGTGAGATAATTGGGGATAGGGATGACCTATGTTTTGATGGTAGCTTTCAATAAACACAATTACCTCTCTTAAAAGGAACTCTTTGTGAGTTC
>PVIA01002595.1:0-175232 GCA_004024845.1 Tonatia bakeri
AAATGGCAGGAACCACCTTCTCCATTGAAGCCACGAGACTACTGGCAAAAATTGCCAGAATGAACATTTTTGGAACTCAGAAAATAAACTAAAATTCTCCAGAAATCTTGGAAACATTTTTTTTTTCAAAACAAATGCTGAGACCTCAGCAGCTCAATCAGTTCCAGTTAGAATAAATTCAAATTTAAATTCACGTAGCACATTCAAACCGTCAAAAACCAAAAACAGAAACCAAAAGGGAAATGAGAAAGCATTGCAAGATAAACACAGCTCAAATGAAGACACATCGTACAAAAACATATGGGACGCATTTAACACCATGCTCAGAGAGAAATTCATAACCTTAAATACCTATGTTGAGAAGGAAGAAGGATTTCAAATAAATAACCAAGCCTTCCACGCAAGAATGTGGAAAGAAGCAAACTAACCCCAAAGCAAACACAAGGGAGGAAATACTAAAGATCAGAATGGAAATGAATAAAATATGGAATATAAAGCCAACGGAGAAAATTAACAAAACTATAATCTGGTTCAATAAAAAGGCCAAAATTAACAAAACTGTAGAAAGTTTGACGAAGTAAAAGAGAGAGAAGACTCAAACCCCTACAAAGATAAAGGAAAGAGGGGACATTACTCCAGGGGGAAAGAATTGTAAAGAAATATTGTAAACAGTTGTAAGCCAATATATGACATAACTTGGATGGACAGATTTATAGAAAAACACGAACTCCCAAACCTGACTCTACAAGGAATAGATACTTGGGATGGTAAACACACAGTACGATATACAGATGATGTGTTGTAGGACTGTATACCTGAAACCTATATAATTTTATTAACCAGTTGTGGGGAAATCAGAGATGCAATATGGCTCCAGCAGCAAAGGTATCTGGAAAATGCCAGACTCTCTGTTGAACCTGCTGTGACTGTTTAACTCTCTGTAGCTCCAGGCTTGTCTGACTCCCCAGAAAACGGATGCCACCCAAAGATAAACGCCAGGCCCCCAAGAAGGAGGTTAATGATCGCACAGAGTGTGGATGACAGCCTGGTGCTGCCTGATAACTCGGGAATGCACTGTTCCTTCTTGTGGTCTCCCTGACTACCCACCGTAAGACGTTACTATTAACCCCTGTGAAAAGGGACCCTGTCCCAGGAGGGGGTGGATTCTTCCCTGCCGGCCACCGCAGGGAGCCACTGCTTCGCCAGTATCTGCAGGTTTCTCCTATTAAAGTACTTCTGAATTTGAACAAGGCTATGTGCATGTCAGTTCTATAGTTCTCCATGTCTAAAATCCTGAATTTAGACTGTCAGGACTTTCCCCCAAAACCAATGTCACCCCAATGAATTCAATAAAATTAAAAAGTGAAAAAAAATTAAAATAAATAAATAAATGGAATAGACCATTTGCATAGGAAAAAAAGAACCACCCACAAAGGAAAGCCCAGGTGCAGAGCGCCGTACCCGTGAATTCCACTAAACCCTGAAAGGTGCTCCTCAAGCAGTCCCGCTCCCAGATTCCCAATCCCAGCGCCAGCAGCCAAGGCTCCTCCTCCCTCTCGGTCCCCTTGGGCGGATGTGCCACCCAGACATGAATGGGATCCCGGGGCAGCAAAGAACAAACCAGGCGGTTTATCTTGCATAATTTCTCTCTTATAAATCATGACGGATCTAATGAATGAAGGCACATAGCTCTGAGATTCAAATACGGAAATGCATGGCACCTGCATGGGCACCTGGCGCTCTCGGACAGAGCGAGGCGTCCTCGGGGCTGGTCCCACAGTCACGGCGAGCTTGCCCGGGGAAGTGAGAAGGCCAGGGGCGTGATGGCTTGTCTCGTTTCAGGGAGGCTCAGAAAGGAGACTTTGAGCTGAGAGCCAATCCTCATTTCACGGGATACCGTTACGTATTGGTCAAGAAAGCTCTAGGCTTTATGACTTCAGTGTGTCGAAATAAAAAAAAAAAAAAACAGCCCACTGAATGAAATGAACCATGAAGAGCCTTAACTAAATCAGGACATAGAATTGACTTACAGTATATTCCAACGCCCCTCAATTTACTAGTTGCCCTTTGTAACAAAGGTGAACATGTACCGACATCATTGACATTGACCCCTTCTATACGAAATTAATTTTAGCAAAGAGGGATGATATTCCAATAAGTACCTGATACTTCTTGTGTCTGAGCCAAACTATTAAATCTTCCGGGACCTACTGCATGAGTTTAATTATTTCGTGGTGACTTGCTATGCACACTCAGCTGTGCATTTATTTAACTAAACTAAATACCCTGAAAATGGTTCAAATTCTGTGTGATTTTGCAGCAAGTATGTGTATGTGATCTTGTGTCTGTAAGGCATGGCTATGGGGGAGAGAGAGACAGACAGGGACTCTACAAGTGTATTTTGGTTTTGGTTTGGTATCTAGTTGACACATAATATACGAAGCTAGTTTTTTTCCCACCTTTCCCGTCATGTCACCAAGTTTAGCCCTTTTACAAGTAATACGCATACTGTCTGCTGATACATTTTGCTGCGGGTACGAGAAAATGTTGAGTTTCGTGTATCTCCCGAGACTGGACGGTGTTCACAGCAGGCGCCCCTGTGATAGGTGACGCTGGGCCACGTTGCGAGGTCAGCTAATGTCGTCTGAAGGGGCAGCATTTGCGCTGAGAAGCATGAAGCAGCGGGGAAATATCAAGTCTTGCCAATTGTGGTTTGGCCCTTCTAGGATGCAGGAAAAAAAAATTAAAGCCAGTCCCAGCCCCTGTGTTTCCTTTTCTCTGGGTCCAGCACTTTGGACTCCGGTCAACGCCAGCAGCTGGCATCCCAGCCGAGTCTTAGTAGGTCAGGTTAGAATCCTGGCCATCCTCACTCGGCCCTTCATCTGTACCCGCCACACACCAGGGGCCGTCTGAATGGGACCTCGAGAACCAGAGCTCTGCCTATTCTTCGTTTTGGGCAAGATCCGCCTTTGTTCCCCACGGGACAATGGCGGTGCTCCTTTCGTTGGGTTGAGCGCTTGGCAACCTACAAAAAGCAGGGCGTACACGTCTGTGGTCACAGTTTCCCGCTGAACCCGCTGAATCCTTGTGGCACAAATTCGTCTGAAACACGCCCATCGCTCTGGAATGAACACTGTGAGCTCCATGCTGACGGGCATGTCCGTCGTGGCCGAGGGGGTCTGAGAACTTGGTGGGGGCATCTGGAGAGCCTGGCAGGCCCCAGCAGCGCTTCCATCAGCACGCAGGCCACGTCCCCCTGGGGCTCCTGACACAAGTCTACTCTCTGCTCAGTCGGGGTAATGTGAGCCCTCAGCTGCAGAGGAAGCCTTTGGTGGGCTCCTCCCACGCATCAGGACCAGGCGAGGTGTTCGTGGGGTGACCTCAGGTAGGGCATGATCCCAGCCCTCAAGGATACATACTTCGGTTTCGTGAGGAAGAACATGTTAGAACTGAACAAAGGTGCATTGCACACCTACCGCGTGCCTGGCCTACGGTAGGTCCTCCCGTCCTTGACCCCATGTTCCTCTCACCTGTTTGTGGTGAGCCCCGCCGGCGATCCTGTCAAAGCACATTCAGATCTCACTGCTTCTCGCCCTGCTCTGAGCCGTCAGAGGCTCCTGCATGCGTTCTTGGAAGAGTTCCCCAGCTAACGGCCTGGCTTCTACCCTTGGGGCTCTGCCTGTCCACACAGCAGCCCCGGGTGGTTCTCTTAACAGGTGAGCCAATGGTAAGACGCCTTTGCCCAGAACACACAATGGCTCCCAAATGGAAGAGAAGGAAAAGCCAAATCTTGTCAAAGGCCCGCCGGGCCTTACAAGGATCAATGTCACTGTTCCCTCTCTGAGTTCATTTCCTGTGTCGGCCACCACGCCCCCTCCAGACACCCTCTGTCCTTGCTGTCCCTCAACATGCCCTTAGCCAGGGGAGCCCCCAGCACGGGGCCTCTGCACGGGCCGCCCCCAGCTGGGACTTGCTTTCCTCTGTGACACCTGGCTCCGCATCAGTTCCTCGAAGTCCGTGCTCACACGTCACTTCCTCCAGGAAGCCTTCTCTGACAGCTTTAGAAATTCTCGTCTCCCAAAAGAGACGAGATGAAAGAGAAATTGCGGATCTTGTGTTATCGCGTTTCACCACAGCCCCAACCTGGATTATCTTGAACTAAATATCAGACATATCTTTTCACCCAAAAATGTTTCAAAAGTTAAGACTTTTTGTTTTAAAAAATAACCCCCAATGACTTTATCACATCCAAACAATTTCTTAATGTTCTCCAATATCCAGTTGGGGTACAAGTTCCCCCCAATGACCAATTGACCGATACATGTTTTTAAGTTTGTCTTAATCAAAATTCAAACAAGAATCTCTCTTAAGGTTTATTTTAAATCTATTCTCTCTCCTTCTCATGCTGTCTCTCTCTCCCCCTGCTTTCCTTCTTTCCTGCCTCTTTCTCAATTTATTTGCTGAAGAAAGTGAGTGGCTTGTCCTGTAGAATTTTACATATTCCAGATTTTGTTGACTGTATGCTATCCTCTATATTTCCTAAAAAGTGGTAATTAAATCTAGACATTTGATCCTATTTGAGTTCATATTTTCAACAAGAAACGACATGGGCGATGCTGTGTAGCTCCACCACTGGTCACATCATGTCCCCGTGCCTTCCTTTCGGGGGAAATTAGCAAACACGAACAGTGCCAACAGTGCTTGGTTCTGCTTCTTCATTAGACGTGAACAGATGTGGACATTCAGCTCTGTCGGTCCTTCCTCGTGTTCTGTCAGTGGGAAGAGATGATGGTAAGTCCAGAGACAGCCCAGGCAGGGCTGGAGGGGGTCACCCGGAGGCAGGCCTGGGGACAGTGCCGGGCAGTACCAAGGTTTTGGGAGAAATGAGAAAATGCAGGAGCTGAAAGCAAACCTGGAGGAGAAAAGTGCTGAATGAGAGGGGAATGCCCTCGAGGACCCTCACAGAAGGAACTCTCCTACAAGTAGGGGAGAGTCCACAGTGCCAGACGTCTTTTATCGGATAAAACAAAGGACGGAAAAGGCATTTAGAAACAACAGCAAGAAACCACGCTCCTTACCACAATTTCACTACCGTCTATGAGAAACCTGAAGGACATTCACGTTTTTTTTTGGGGGGGGGCCTGATATGGCCCTTCCCACCTCCAAACTGACTTCCACAGGAGGGCCTCTACCCTGAGGGAGGCTGATTTCCTGGGCTGGTGGGCAGGGAGGAGCATTTGGCCCAAAGGGTCGACCCTTCCAGGTATAATGGAAAATGGGCACTGGCCCTTCCATGAGGGACCCAGGACCTGTGTGCCACCAGTCTCGATTATGAAGACAAGGGAACCACCTGAAAATCACCACGTGGAGAATGCTGGGGAGGGGAGCAGAGCGATCCAAAACAACCTGGTAAAACCCCAGACAAGAGACGTGTCAGCCAGAGAGACAAGAGCAAACCACCCAGGGAGTGGCTGGCAGAGTTAAGGGTGAGACAAGACAGCTCTGAAGAAGGTACCTGGCCAGCCCGGGCCCTGGGGGCCGGCCATGGACCACTCAGCACGTGCTCCAGGGTCGTCGGGGGGCTGTGGGGTGATGCCCAGCAGTTTGAAAACTACCTGTCGAGAAACAGTCGTGCAGTAGATGGGATCAAAAGTAATAAGGAAAATCCCATTGACTAGCTAGTAAATTTAAAATGACAATATGAGCCTTTGTTCACATAAAAGGACCAAAACAAACATGGGTCCCAGTCCCTGCTCTGCCGCTTGCCAAATGGATGAACTAAGGCAAATTACATTAAGACTCTGATTGTTGTTATTATTATTATTAGTAGTAGTAGTAGTAGTAGTAGTACTAGTATTATTTTGCTTAAGACCTGTAAAACAGAGATGGCATTTCCCATCTCAGAGTTTGTGTTTGGAATAAGTAGGTATATGTTTCAGACTATCACAGAACCGCCACCAAAATGCAGACTCTAATCCTGGAGTCTTCCAGGGTTTAAACCACCAGCTCTGAGATCCCACAGCTGGGTCCTGCCTGGGCAGTGCACAGGCTCCGAACACGGGCCCATCACACTACCTCCCTTCCTTGGACTCACCGTCAAGGGCACAACCTCACAAACTACCCAAATCCTGGCAAATCTCTGGGGCTGTGGCAATATCTCTGCCAGCTGGGAAGCAAGCTGCAAAAAGAAGAAAAAAAAGAAAAGAAGAAGAAAGAAAGCACTTACAAGCCTCCAACTCTAAGGAGAGAGACGCGTTGCTGGAGGATCTGAAGGAACACAGGAAACTCACTGGTTCTCTTCTGTCCCACCTGCACACTCCCCAGCTGGCAATAGGGTCGTTTGGAAATCTCAGACCAGAAAGGGACCATGAAAGGCTCTGAGAAGTTTGATGAGTGTTCATATTGGTTTTGGAAGCCATGTGCTAATCTGGAAATTATCCCCATGGTGTTTACCGAGAAATAGGCACAGAGTCAGCCAAAGAAACTTCCAAAGTGGTGGAGCCCAGTATGCCAAAGAGGTAAGACATTTCCCCCACGATCTCCGACTTTGCCAGAATTCTTAGAGCCACAGGGCTCCTTGTATAGTAAGAACCCAAGGGATGAACATCTCAGGGTAAAAATTAAAGCCCAACAAAACACAACTACGGATAAGGTTTTTCATCAAAATGTGTCTGTAAAGCGAAGAAGGGTGAGCTCTCACAGCCAGTGAACAGCTGAGAAGAGTGTAAACCCTGTTCATTGCATTTCCCAAGTTCGGGCTCCTGCCATTATGATAGTCAACCTCACGTGTCAACCGGACTGGACCACGGGGTGAAATCTTATTTCCGGGTGTGTCCCTGAGGGTGTTTCTAAGTGCGATGGACGTGTGAGTCGGCCCATTGGGTAAAGCAGATTACCCACCCCATTCTGCCTGCACGTCTCTGAGCTGGACATCAGCCTTCAGACTCAGCTGGACAGATCGGTGGATACAGGGGCACAGAGATGGAACTGCCTGAAAAAGTAAATAAGGTAAAATGTTAATAACTGAAGCTAAGTGGTGGTATGTGAGTGTTCACTGTAAATTTGTTGAAATTTTCTATGCATGTGAATATTTTCATAGTTGCGTTTCTGTGTAACGGCAAACAAATGAACATTTTAACAAGATCCGCTTTGGGGAAGCATTGAAAAATATCAAATACCTAGGAATAAATCAAACACAATATGTACAGAAAAAAATAAAATAAAAAGAACGACTACAGAGCGCTGATGTTATGAAGGAGAACGCACCGCATCCGCGGTCTGGAAGAGGCAGTGTTGTAAACATCTCCACCCCCACCCGTTGGCGTGCGGAGGCGGTGACGTCCCCGTCCGCGCCCCGGCAGGTGCGGGCTGCCGTGTTGATGTGGACAAGTGGATTCTAAACACTTTCTTGGGAACACCGAAGGTCGACAGATAAGACAATCTGGAAACAAAAACACAGCGGGAAGACTCACGTGGCCAGATGTCAAAACCTATTAGGAAGCTCGAGCAACTAAGACAATGGGCTGTGGAATCGGTGCAAAGATAGACAGGCCGGGCAGCGGAATGAGCAGAGCGCCCAGCGACAGCCCTGCACAAATACGGCCACCAGGTTTGCCACGTACATGGGGCGGGGTTGGCAGGAAAATGTCTAATCTTGGCTCCTACCCCCCACGATGCACAAAAACGTCAGTTCCAGATGTGCCGCGGCTAAAAACGGAAGGTGAAACCACGCATCTTTCCGAAGAAAACAAAGTCGAACATCTTCGAGATCTCCTAGAGACAAAGATTTCCTACACAGGACACAAAAAACATTAATCTTATAAAGGAGAAAAATAATAAATTGGGCTACATTGATTTAAGAAAATCTATTCATGGGCATTAAGAAGTACAAATTGGTAGTTACAAAATAGTCTCTCGGATGCAAAGTACAGCTTAGAAAACACTAACATGGTAATAACTGTGTACAGTGCCAGGTGAGGACTGGAAACATTAGGGGGATCACTTTGTAAAGTATGTGACTGTCTAATCTCTATGCTATCCACCTGAAACTAATACAGAAAAATATTGAATATACACTATACTTGAAATAAACAATGTTAAAAATCTATTCATTAAGGCACCATCATGGGAATGGAAATGAAAGCTATGGAGGAAAAAAAGATGTTTGTATTACGTATTTCCAACAGCCAGCCTGTATCCACAATATAGAAAGCACTACAGATCAATAAGGAAAAGACAGAAATCTAGTTTTTCAGGATGGGGGGAAAATCTGGTCGGGCGCAACAGCATGAGAGTTGACTGGCTTCTCCTCCTCCTCTGGGCGCTGACACCCGCCCGCTCTTCTAGGTTGGTGGGACTTTACTAGGACTCTCTCTCAGATGGCACCACTCGTGACGCTCCTCTCCGTCTCTTCCGCCAGTTTGGCTTGGCAGCCCTCTGTTCTCAGGCTCCTCGATGAGTTATTTCTTTTCTCGCCTGTCCCCTCGCCTGGGCTTTCTCTCTGCTTGTAAAGGGGGAGGGGCGATAGAACAGCCAGCAGTGTGAACACTTGGACCCGCTGGATAAAATGTGAGGGTCCTTGGGGTGCGGAGGCACCTCTGTGGTCTCAGGCTTTCCCAGCACCAAAGAGAGGGGCGATGACAAGACAGTCACCTGATTTAATGAGAATTCAGTTCAGCAATGCTGTCAGCCTTGGGAACCCACTGGGGTCTGCAGGAGAGGGGAGCCACCCTCCTTAAAAAATTCCGTACAGCAAACCCTGTTCCCCTGCCGGTCTCCTGGTTGGTATCTCTTGGGTGACCCTAAAATAAGAGTTGTCCCCAGAGTGACAAACCTGGTCTCTGACTCTGGGACTCAAATGTTTCATCCCATGGTCACAAATGTCCTGGAACTCTTGGCTACAGATCAGTCCACACGGCCCTGCAGGCCTGGGGCTTGCGCAAGTGTGGGGCCTGGACCAGGTGGTGTTCGGGACAAAGGAGATGTGTCTGGGCTGTTTCCCTTGGGGGAGGCTGACCTTTCCAAGCAGAGCGATGCTGCCCGCTGGCTACAGCCGCCGAGTTAGAGTTCTCCCCTCAGGGCTGCCCCTTGGTGCCTGCTGAACGTGCATCTCTGTCCTGCGCCTTCTGCCCTCATGGCCCTAACTCCTTAACCAGCCAGGCCACTGTTCCTTGTGCCTACCACTGGTTAGAGTCCTGCTTCAATCCCACTCTGCCCAGCCCCCTGCCAATGACACTGCAGTCAAGAGCTTGCTCCTGCCCCAGATGAAGGAACCTCTCCCCTTCATATGAGTATGAAGACTAATGCAAGTTGACCTTATGTGATTTCAACTGTTGGGCCCTTCTTCTGGGGCACCACCCACCCCACCTTCACACCTTTACCTTCCTGCTTGGCCGCTCACGCATTTCAGAGCCTTTGAGCGGATCCAAAGCTCACAGTAGTATCTATCTTGTTTTGCTTTCACCTGAAAATCGAGGAAGTCACTACTGCTGACTTTGTTGATTACGGTAAAATACATACACTATATGTGTGTGTATGTCATAAAATTTACCATTTTATCTATTTTTACACATGTGCTGCAATGGCACTGATTGTCCACAGCGTGTGAAACCAGCACCGCTCTCCATTTCCAAAACTGCTTCTCTGCTCCAAGCAGGAACTTGTAGTCAGTAATCTATTACTGATTTCAAGCAATGAATGTTTTTGTTCTCTGCATTGCTGACTTGAGATCAGGTGTATTCAGAAATCACTTAGCCAAAGCCTTTCAGTATACTGAAAGCTTCAGGGTAGAATGCTTCTCTTGGGAAGAGAGGAATCAGAATTCGATGCAAGCCTGGCCTGGAGGCCTGAGCTGACCCGGAGCAACCCTGGCTGTCTTCGGAAAGCCCAGCGTTCCTCCAGAGCCAGGCGTTCACTGCGCCCGCTGCTTCGCCACCGGCTTCCTCGGGCACAATGGTTAGATTCCGTGCACGGGGACAGAAGATGTGTCCAGGAAAAACACCTCGTGGCATCTGAGCAATGCCACCCAGCCACTGACACACACACACACCCTGTCCCTGCAGTCATCCTCCCAGGTCAGAGGACGCAGTGGAAGGGAGACACAGCGGTGACGCTCACGAGGAAAGGGCACTGGGACGCTGGGACACCCGCTTTGACCTTCAAAGTTGTGTTTGTTAGTGTTGGTTGTAACCACACAGCACGGTGGCAAGGACAGGAGTGGACCTGGAATTCAACTATCATTTCAAACGACAGCCATGCAACTCCCTAGGCCTTGGAACTTCCTAAGGCTTTTACTCACCGGGGCAGGTTCCCAAGCCTAAGTCTCCGTTCTCCAACCTGTACAACGCACATAAATATCGTGTCTGTGTCATGGTCCCCTCAGTGTCCAGCCCATACTTACAGCAGTTGTTAAAAATTAAAAGAATAAATGAAACAAATCAGTAAACAATTTTCAGTAAGTGTTTAGGTGTGCTTTTGAGATATACAAGCGTGGCCGAAAAGACGAGAGGTTTCCATTAACGAGACAGTTCAAAACGTCAAGTTTACAGATGATCAAAACTGTTTCTTTGAATAGCGTGTGGACGTCAGGTTTCTGCAGGGAGCAGGTACAGCATTCTTTTCATAGTTTTTCCTTCCAGTTCCAAGATGCCGAGTTCAGATAAGCACCTGAATTCCGAGCGATAGCCCAAGCGATACTGTCACAGTCACTCATCTATAACCTGGATTCGTTCATTTGTGGGGGGAGGGGGTTTCAGCGTTCATCAGTTCCATGGGGAGTCCAGAGAAAACTTCCAAGTTCATGAACGTCTGTACTTTGCACTGTCCGATATCGCTCTCACCCCATTTCGATGGATTGCAACAGCCCAGGTGCCTGCACACCTGAACGTGTCCTTGGAATGTGCTGAGCCGCACACACATGCCAACTATTCCAGCTATGTGCCTGCAGCCCAGCACACGTACCTCCTCGCCAGTGAGAACCCGAACAGCCCCTGGTCCCGTGCAGGGGACGGGAGCCCGGTGCTCTTGGCCGTCACGTGCCATCTCAGGTCCCGCCGGGGACGTCTGCCAGCAAGGGTCAGTCAGACTGAGGCTGGAAAACAAATGACTAAGTGACCCAGGAGAAGCCACCATGTCCAGGATCGAGTTTTTTAGATATGGCAGACACAGCAGTAATTGGATCTCTTCCTAACTAGGTCAACGATGTCCAAAAGCCTCCATACATCCAGTGGACGTGACAAATCAGACCTCCATCTTGACCCCACACACAAGGAGAATGTAGGGGAAGCTGCCAACCTGCCCAGGTGAGTGTATCATGGGCCAAGAAGGGCTGGGTTACAGGGACAGTTTGGAATCGGGGAGACTGGGGCTGACATTTCCAGAGCCTTTTAACACCACCAAATCTGTCAGAAGGAATGAAAGTATTTTTAATGTTATACATATGCAGCATTTAATAACAGTACATTCATAATTAATGTTCCTTTTAATTGTTCAATTTAATTGGTCAGGTATTCAGTTAAATTGATGTTACTACCCAATATGTCAAACTAGTTCCATTTTTCTGTTGCAGAAAAAGAATATAACTTCTGCAGAGCTATAGCTTGCTATAGAAATTGAGTATGGGTTTTTCTACTGTGCCAAGAACTTTCATGTTTCGTAAACGCCATAATTATTATCTTAAGTTCTGCATCTTTTAATTCATTTTCATTTTCATTTTTTGAGAATATTGAGGTTGATGCCAAAATTATGCCATCATATAAGTGCTACAATAGTCATCTTTTTGCTTTTAAGTAAAGCCCTCAGCTTAAATTCCCAGAGGTAGAGCTCTGATCAGAAGGTGATTTCGTCTGTCGGTATATTCGTCTGTCTGTTATCTTTGCCGGGAGGGGTGCTGCAGAACTCGCTGCAAGAAGCGTTGTGCTAATTGGCATGACACGTGTGACGGGTGAGTGCAACACTCTCGTCTCTCACACACCAGCCACGGTCCCCTCCCGCCGAGCACCACAGACATCTCATTGGTCTTTTAAATACAATTCTATTTATAAATAGCAATGCTGACCATCATTCAAGGTTTGCCAGTTAAAAATATTTCCCGCTGAGCAAATCTTCATACTTAAATTCAGAGACCTTATTTGATCCTCGTTAGTTTGAATAACAAACACGTTTTCCCATACAAGCTGAAAATATTTTCCAACTTATTTATTTTTACTTTTGGTCATTATGTTGCTCGTGTGTTTAATTACCATTTGATATTCTCGTGATTCGTGAGTCAGCTGGAGATACCATCCAGTCCCTGCACTCCCACGCTTGAAAGATCCCTAAGAACTAGAGAGAATGAGTAACATGGCAGGTAATTGAGGACTATCGATGAAATGACTGAGACGGTATCAGGCGGATGAAGGAGAAATCCACAATCTCTCCTGAGAAAGAGCAGTATCTACGGGGAAGTCGCGGAGGAGGGGGCCTGGGGGCGCCCTGTGGAAGTGCACCCCTGCAGCACAGCGGATGGAAGCAAAAGCCACACGCCTAACAGATGCTTTTGAAAGAACGGCGGAAGGATGCCGCACAAACAGTCTTCACCAGCCGGTGCCCCAGAGAATTGCCTCCTGGGGTCACCCCAGTTCCTTCACCCGGTCTACTCTCCATGGTGGGCGCTTGCTTGTGCCTAGTGTGGAGCTATTACAAAGAACGCTGCCACAAATACTTTGCCTGTGCCTTTTGGAGCATGTAAGCATGCCTTTCTGTCAGGTCTAAATCTAGCCCTTAAATTACTGGTTCACAGGGAATGCCTTTTGTAACTTTAATAGATGGTTCCCACATCCGATGACTGAACCTCTTTGATTTCTACCAGCAGTTCCCTATTTCACTTATTCTCTTGGTTAGCGTTTGTTCAGTTCAGGGGAGACTTACTTGAATAGTTGCACCTCAGACAGAAAGGATTTCAGAATTCTAACCTTTGCAATAATTGACTATGATTTTACCAGTATTCTCAGAAAATTGGGGCCCTGATATCCTATCTCGGGTGCCCAGACCTGTGTTGAACACAGAGAACAGGGTCAGTGAGAAAACCCAAAGATTATTCTGGAAGTTCTTTTATTTCTTTTTGCCGTGACATTTAACAGTAATTGTAACCGCTAAAGTCTGGCAGACCCTATATGCTTAATGAAAATAGCTATATTCTTATAACCAAAATTACTAGACTACAATGACTCTTATATTTCAGCAATTTGCCCAGTGAGGATGGATTATTTATGATTTATTTATTTGAGTCATGTATGGGCAATTCAAGACATGGTGGAAAATGGCAAATGAGTTCTTCATGGGTCCCTCAATCCGGGCGGTCAGAGTCCGTCTTGGTTAGTTCTCCCAGCTGATTTCAGCCTCGATCGTTTTCTGTGACTCCTGCCTAGTACGGGACATTATTTACTTGTTCAATAATTCAATAGGGATTACCCAGTGCTGGGTCAACACTCCATCTGGAGCAGGAGAGCACGATGAAGGTGAGGTCAAGTGTACTTTCTATCAAAGAAGAACATACTGGGCATTCTGCTCTATTCCTCTACTTCAGACCCTTCAGAAACATCCAAAACAAGATGAAAAGCACAGGGAAAAACACCATATTTATGAGTCAGAGTAACTTCTGAACCTGCCAAGTCGACACAGCTGGACCCACACGTGGTAGGATGGGACTGAGGACTCCGCCCAAAGCCCCAGTCAGGAGACAGAGGCGTCCGCCACGGCGCTGTAGTAACAGGTGCCAGGTGCGGTGAGGCCATGGGGACAGTAGAATGTGCTCATGAAGACCATTTCAACACCACGGAATATTGGGGGAGAGGCACTGTATCAACAGCCAGCCTTTTCCTTTGGCTCCAGCAGAGAGCCTGCCAGAGGGCAAACGGATTGTCGCTTATTGAGAACAGAACAGAAACAGGTAACAGAAAATACTGATAGTACGGCAAAGCTTCTCTGAAATAAAGGAATATTTACCTATGCGGTTTGGCTCAGAATAAACACATTCAAGAATATGCACAGCAAGACACAGCCAGTGAAATTAGTGTACTTCAAGGGTAAGGAATCACGAAGGATCCAGGCACACAAAAGGGATTACATTTTGAGCAGAGGGCCAGATTATCTACACTAACCAGAAATGCCAAGAGACAACCGACCAATGCCACCAGAACCGTGACACACTCAAGTGGCCTTTGTACATCCTTCAAATATAAAGGCCAAAAATATTCTCAACCATGGAAGAGTCTAGAGGCCATTACACCCATAAGATTTTTTAAATAAGATCCTTAAATACAAGGCACACAACAGAAGTGCTTAATAAAATCCATTCACCAATCTAAATATCACATTCATGGATGCTGAGTATCCAATCCACTTAAGTATATATAATTACGGGAAGAAATAATTGTAGTAAATGGTGATTATAAGAAAAGACACAAGTGTTATTGCCACAGACGTATAAAAAGCAGATACAGAATGCCAGGTACTTGCAAGGATGACAAGAAATAGGGCCACTCCGGCACCATGAGTGAGAATCAAAATGGCCCAGCCAGTCCAGAGAATGGTGGGTTCTCCCAAAAGTAAGCATGTGCTCACTGTACAACCCGGCCGTGGCATTCTCAGGTATTTACCTCAGAGAGGTAGAAAGTTGTGTTCACTGAGACACCTGAGCATGAATGCAAGCAGCGGGTTCCTTTGCAGCCACCCCAAACTGCAACAATCCAAGCGCTTTTCCCTGGGGAACAGGTTAGACAAGCTGGGGGACATCGGAACTACCAAATGCAATTCAGCGATGGACCGGAGTCAGCTCAGGATCCACGCACCTGCTGGGATGGAGGTCAAGGGGGTTGTACGGAGTGAAAAAGCCAGTATCAGAAGTTTTCATAATGGGTGGATTCCTGTATGTAATAGTCTCGAGATGACAAAAATTACAAGGATGGAGAACAGATTCTTGGCATGAGGTGTGAGGGATACGTGTTGGAACTGTTCTGTATCTTGACAGAGGGTGTGGTCAAGCAAATCCACACCTGTGATCAAATTCCACAGAACTGAGCGCACACACGCACAGATTCAAGCACATGTGAAACTGGTGAAATCTGAAGTAGATGGAAATCTGAAACCGATTCCCTGGTGGCGATATTGCGTGTATGCAAGATGTTATCTCTGACTGAAGCTGGGTGAAGGGTAGACAAGTTCTCTCTGTATTACCTACTACATTCTTTGTAGACGTGAATCTATAATGATCTCAAAATAAAAATTTTGTTTAATTTAAATAATACTATAAACAAGAAAAATTGGGGATTATAGAAGAATAAATAGGTAAATCCTAATGTTGAAACATTGGGCTAACCCAAATAATCAGTTTGCTCTTTAAAAGTTTCCCCAATCTTTTTTTAAATTTAAAGAGATTATTTACAATTTTAATTAAAAAAAATTTCAATTCCTTCAGTTTCACTTTATTTTCTTTTACATTCAAATAAAATTAAATGTAGTGCAATTTATTTTGAGACAGCATATGTAAGTAGATTCTATTCTTCTAAAATGATTTCTGCCATTTTTTCTATATATCTGCAGCCATACATTATGAAATATTTAGAAAAATATGCACCTCCTCGCCAAGAACGGCTTCTTCTCAATGGAATTAGAGGAACATTTTTTTAACTTTCTTTTTCTTATTCTTATGTGATATTTTGATTGTGGATATGTGTCATTTTTAATCTTCAGCAACAACCAAAACACAAAACAGAGACTTAGTGAAAGAGCAGTGCGTGACCTTGCAGAGGTCACGGGGCAGCGGGAGGGTGGGGCCATTGAGCAACTTTGGCAGAGGACCAGGGTCCGCCTAACAGGAGGAGGAAGGAGCTGAACCTTCCCGAGACCCGGACGGAGTGAGGCAGCCCAGGGGTGATGCAGCGTGTACAATACTGTTTTTGAAAACATGCATTTCTCAGTCATTTTACAAGTTCTGCCTGGGAAAAGCACGCCATGGTGAAAACAGTTTCAGGTCAGACTTTTCACAATAAAACCCACTTTGGTTCATTTTGATAACTCACTGGCATGACGCTGTGAAAGGCAAAAAACCTTAAGTGACATAGTATGGACTTGGCGACCAAGCAGGTATTCATTTTAAGGGAGAACGTTTTTAATAAATAAAGCTTGATCCATTTTTTGTTATTCCAACAATCATTTTCTTGATATCTTTGCTAAAGATGTGATTGGAGTCAAACACTGCAGGGTACTAGTAACCTACCTTTTCATTTATATCTGAGAGTGTTGAGATGATTCATTTCTATGATTAGTTGGAAATTTTCCCAATCATGAAGAAGCAGATATTAATGTGCTATCTTATCTTCATCTCTGCACAAACAACTCACATATTTTCAGTCTGGAGCTGGTGCCCCACCACCAACTCTTATATTAACAGGGATACACGATCTATATCTTTCGCAGAATCTACATCTAATATTTGTACAGTTGACTGTGCCTGTCACCATCGATTTACATGGCTTAATTGAGTGACAACATAATTGGCCATCATGAAGTCGTGGAGCTGGCATTCGCCAGCCCCGTCTTGCCCACAACCCTAGCTACCCTGACATATGGTCATGCGGTTCCCGCTGAAGCCCCTCCCACTTCAGGAGACACCACTCGCCGGGTGGTCTATTTCCATGACGGCCACGCTCTTCCCAGTCTAAACAGATGGCTGTGGATTGAACTTGCTATTCTAGAGGCATAGCGGGGTATAGTTTATGCTAATCACTTTTTGTGTTCAAACAGCTTACTAGGTTGCAAGTAACAGGGTCTGTCTTGATCATGTGTAAGGAGAGGAAGTCCTCGGGGCTGTTTGGGGAGACGCTGAAATGCACAACGGAATCCAGGAAGTACCGCCACCACCAATAAGCGCAGAGCAGCCCTTGGGATTTTTGCTGCTCCATGGACCTCACACCAAGATCTGGAAACCATCCACATGCCCATCAGCAGATGAGTGGGTAAAAAAAACATGGCACATTTGCACAATGGAATATTACACAGCAATGAAAAAAGGAACTCTTACCTTTAGTGACAGCACGGATGGACCTGGAGACTATTGCGTTAAATGCAGTAAGCCAGTGAGTAAAAGACAAATACCATATGCTCTCACTTGTATATGTGGAATCTGATGAACAAAATAGACTAATGAGCAAAATAGAATCAGAGGCATGGACATGTGGAACAGACAACAGACAGCCACCAGAGGGGAGGCGGGCGGGGAGGGACTGGTCAAAAGAAGCTGAAGAGACCAAAGAACATATACAGACAATGGTGTGGGGATTGCCAGAGGGAGGGGGAAGCTGGGTGGAGTGGGGCAAGGGTGGGAAATTGGGACAACTGTAACAGCATAAACAATAACATATAAATTTAAAAAATAATGACCCACCAAAGGAATAAAAAACACATCAGGTATTTATGAATCCTGCCCTCGGCAGCGCAACCGCCGACCCCTGACAGCACACCTCTCTCTGTCTGAGTTCTTGTGAAACAGAGAACTCAAGAGTCACCAGCCCGTCGGGAGCTGGTGGATGCACGGTGAGTCCCGGTGAGAAGTGCGAGTTCTGAGTTCTGAGAGGGGAGGGGGGAGGAATGCCTCCGGATATTCCCACTGGGTTACCCGTCGGGATACCTTTCGTCTTGCTGATTCAATGACTTTTCCCTTTTTCACCGCTGTCTGGCGGAACGTTGGTTCACCCAGCGGCTGCCTGAGAATGGCTCACCGCCGGCAGCGCCTGGATGAGTAGCTCCACGGCACTTCCCCAGCGTCTGGCATGACGCACTGCACATGTGGGCACTTAACGCCGTTTTTTATGACAATGAAGTACCGTTTAAGCCACTTTCACAAGTTAATAACACAAGCCACGCGTGATAGCGAAAGTGCCCACACACCACATAAAAGAAATACCATTTTGAAGACCGTGGGTGATGATGTTCGTGGGGGACTTAACTCAGGCTGCACATCCTGTGACCGAGTACGGTCTATGAGAACCGCATGTTGTCTTTCCTGGTGTGTGTATGCAAATGCATCTGTGTTTCGGAACGTACATGCCTTCCTCTTGCTCATGGTTTTGAAAAATAAATAGAGTGGAGTGGGAACAGAAACGGGGGACTGTCTCGCCCCAAAGTGCCTGGTTGCTAAAAACCACATTTTTACGCAAATGTTATGACAGAAACTTGCTGTTTATGTCAATAGGAGCGATGTTCGAACTTCACCATCCCAAGTGACAGCCGTGCTCCTGGGGGAGACGCGACAACTTCTCGTTCAGGGGACAGAATTGGAAATCGATCCAAGATGCTGGCGTTCTCTCCCAGACGGGCAGGAAGTGTGACTCTGGGCACATTGCGCAACCTGCCTGAATTTTACTTTCTTTGTCAGGAAGAAATAAAATTTCACTTTGAACAGTTACATAACCTACTGTGTGACAAACGCTTCACTTATACCATGTCTAGACCTCAGAACAGAACTTCAGATTTCCCCCAAATGTTTACCCACCTGTGGATAGAATTTACACCAAAGTCGAATGGCTCCAAATCTCAGCCACCAGCACATCCCCACTCACCTCTGCCTAATTGACCCTGGGAGGCCCCGAGGGCACCCAAGTTTGCTCGAGAACAAGCACACATCAGCTGGATGTCAACCTTTACGTGTCCCCAGCCACCTCACTGTTGCTTCCTGGGCTTCACCGACGCCCCCATCTCCCTAGCTGTGTCACAGGTCCTGCTGGCCCCCAGTCCCCCTTTCTCTGGAAGAATGTAGCGCACCCCAGGACATTTCCCCAGGACTTCCAAAGCTGCCCACTATTTCAATGCACCAACCCAGCCACCTTCCAGTGGCTGCCCACCCTCCACCCTGCCAGAGCATTTCCTTTCAGAATCACACTTTTTGTCTCAGAGGCAATGTATCTCTTTTCTTTCTTGCAGGGAATAGACACAAATTCCTCCGCACAGGATGTATCACACCTGTCACAACAGGACTCCTGTCTTCCTCTCCAGCGTCAGCTCCTGCGATTTTTCTGTCCCCGGAAACCTGGGTTCTAACAACACTGAAAATCTTGCAGACTGCTCAGACATCCTTGCTTTCGAGCATGCTCTTCTTCCTCCCTCTCCAACCCCATCCCAAAAGTAGGGCTGAGCATTCCCCTCCGCTGTGTCCAGGAGGGGTTCCTCCTCGCTTCCTCTGCACTCTGGTTTGTTCAACCGAATTTCTGGTGTTGCCTAATGAATCTAATTGTCAGCTTTGCTTTGAAGTTGGATCTTTCATACTGGTCTTCTCCTGGGAGGCTCAGCCAGTTTTTAAATTCCTCTGGAAATCCTTCCTACCCAGCACGGTGTCTGACACGTTACTGATGTTCAGCGAACAACTGAGTGAGTGAATGAATGCACAAGCGATATTCATCAAAAGCACATGATAGCAAGATGCCCATCACTCTGGGGCTCTGTGTGGCCTGGGCTGAGCTAGGCCTCGTGAGCAGCCCGGAGCAGCTCACAGATGACTTAGAGTAAAAGTGTGCGGATCCTACAGAGAATCCTACTGGGTTCCAAACGACCATAGCACCGACGTTCTCTCTGGAGCATCTACAGTCCCAGACCCTTTGGGGAGGCATGCCACTAGGAGCCAGCGGGGACCAGTGGTGGCAGGAGCACAAATGACACCAGCTGGACAACAGCTGCACCTGTAGGAAGAGCCCAGAGGCCCTGTGGGTGGGTGGAAGCGGGTGGCAGGCTCCCACGGGAGTCCCCATGGGGAAGCTGGCGAGGGCGTCCATTCCCTCCCCGAGAGAGAGAGAGAGAGAGAGAGAGAGAGAGAGAGAACCCTTTTTTCCCAGCGAGGCCAAGGGTGTGGGAGGGTCTTGGTGGGCTTGCAGCATGCAACCTTACACTGATCATGAAATCTGTTCTCCACATTTGGGCAGGAAAAGGGGATATAACTAAAAATAGAACAAAAGAACGGACTTTATTTGAAATATAGAGCGAGAGAAGTATTGAATAAGAACCAATGTAAATAACAAAAGGAGGAGTTTCAAACGAAGATGAGGGTTTTAATGACCCTTTTATTGCTAGAAAAAGCTGTGTCTCTGTCCAATTTCTCACTCTACAAAAGAAACGGGCATGTGGAATGTCTGATGCCAACATTCCACCCAGTCATTTAAACTGCTGAGTTTTCTAAGTATAGAGCATTTATTCTCCAAAAGGCTGATATTTCCTCATGCTGCGAAACAGAAAACGTTCCCCACTTTCTCTCCCTGTGACCGCTGGGGCCTGTGGCGGTCACACAAGTCGCCTAGTTTAAGGCATTTTGGAGGACACTACACAACTGAGGGCTGCCTCAGCCTCCGATTTTTCTGTGAAAAGTCAGTTTTTGCAAAGAAATTAAATATCTAACGTATACGTGGGAAGCATTTCTCAAGATTCATTAAATCAGCCAGCACGCCCTAATAATTTCACCACTATTATTGCTGGGTCTAAAAGGAGTTCACCTGGGGTTCAGGTACAAATAGTTCAAAATAAAACAGGGTTTGCTCTACTGATCCTAACATAGTTAATACTCAAAGAATAACATAAAAATGCAGACAAGTAGGAAAAAGAAATAACGCTTCCTAATTCCATCATCCATATGTAACTATGTGTTCAGAAGAGTGCATTCCATCCCTTTCCAACCTTTGTCCTGTGTGTGAAGGGGTCCTGTTTCCATTGAGTCTGTGTGTAGATTGTTATGATTTTACACGCAATATTGTCCTTGCAATTACAGTTGTTTCAGTCATAGACATAACAACAGCAGGGAACGCTTTCCGACAGCCATGGTGCACACGGCCTCTGATCGACCTGATCCTCCAACTACTCAAAGCTGTGTGGCCTTCTGCGTCCCTGCATAAAATACATAAACAGATTCTGAGGATGTCCATTGGTTCACTGCAGATTTAGACTGGTCTTTGAAATGTTGTATTTATCCACAAAAGCAGCATTTCTGAGTTGGAAGAGTTCATAGCAATTATTAGAGTGCAAACTCATTTTTAAAATGAGGAAAGTAGGGCCAAGAATAAATGATGTGACTTGCTCAGAGTTAGACAGTGAATTAGCCTCAGGATCACCCATTGTCCCTGGGCCTGCTGGTGGCCCTCTAGGGCTTTCCAGTCACACCCACTGCCTGTCAATCATTTGTCACCAAAATTAGTGTGCAGTGGGGGAGGCTCTCTGAGCTCTCCCAGCCCCTCAGCCCCCTTTCTCAGTGCTTGCCTTAGGTTGTCCTTTGAGGAAGCTAGAGCGAAAAGAGTATGTAACTACTACCTTCCTAGATGGTTTCTGCAAACTTGACCTCTGACGCGTGAGCCCACTCTGGCCTGAACTCTTCATTTTCTGAAGAGGAAGCTATATTTTGCAATTCAGCTACACAATTGAGGAAAGCATGTTAATAGTAAAACTAAAATCTCCAAATTGAATCCATCCTTTGATCCCCTGTCTCTCTCGTGGACCCTGACTTGGAGCTACCTGAGTCAGGGCAGCTGTTCTTGGAGTCAGGGAAACAACCCATTAATAAGAAAAAATGGTCCCGCATGCAAGATATCATAGCAAAGGAGCAAGGAACAAAATAATTTCCATCTATCTTTAAAGACAGAGAGTCAGTGTAGGATTCACTTCCCCTTCTACTCACTTCCCAACGTCAAGCTCTCTTGCAGGCAGGGACTATGAATCCCAGATGAAGCAGTGTAGACCCCAGAAGACAGGTTGCTATGCCTACACTTCTCCTTTTCTCTCTTCTTTCTGCCTAGTCAACCTCAAATTCAAATACATGGAAGGCAGCTCTACATTTCTGAAGAAACTCTCAGTGAGCAGCCATAAATTTGATCCGGGAGGGAGGCACCCACATATTCCTCTCACCGCACTTCTTACTCCAAACACAAGTCTCCTAAGTTAAACCTTCTGTCCCAAGGAGTGCAAAGATAGCGGTCCCAACGAGGGAACACCTTATTATGCGGTGCAAGTGACAGCCATCAGTAGACAGGGAACCACAAAATCAGAGCAGGAACGAGTCAGTCTTCTTGTCTAGGCACCTCCCAGTTCACAGTTAATCCTTCTGCACACGGGACGCAAAGCAGATTGAACTGTGCACCTAATTCACAAAGGGAACCTACCCTCATTGCTTTGGATTGCACAGCATCACCTCGTGTGTCCAGAGGTCCCTTTCCCTGAACCTCACTTGTCAGAACTTAGCCAAGAACCCAGCAGCAGAAGCTCCCTCCACCCCCGCACCTTGGTGAGCTGGGCTGAAGTTCAGGCTGTGAAGTTTAGGTACTTTATTCAGGGGAGAGGCCACCTCCAGAGCCAATTACATTTTCATCATTATGTCTTTCCAACCAGCATGATTCTAAGGTTTCTCATCCCACGAACAAATTAGAAATAGCAAGCATTTAAAGGTGATTGACTTGACCAACTGAACAGTGGTGAAGGAGAAGTACTCATTTAACAGACATTCATAAATGCTCAGCCACCTGGACATGGACTCAGCTCAGAGGCTAAGACACCAACACATGTCACCAGTTCCTTGGGGATCACCAGGTCGCAGCCCAGTCTGTCCCCAAATCTCAAGAACCTCAGAGGTCCTTGGTTCCTCCATGTGTTTCCGATGGCAGCTGACACATCATCATCTCAGGAAAGCCTTCCTCCAGTCACTGCTTGAGGCAGCCCTCATTCATCAGTCAGTTCCTCAGCACCCTCTCTGTCTCCTTCCCAGCACCTGTCACAATTTATACTGACATTGTTTACAACTTGACTTTTGTCACCTTTGTCTACCTGCTGCCCTAGATTTTGAGCTCCCTATGGCAAATCGCCATGTTCTTCCTGTTCGTTGCTGACTGCCCAAAGCCTGGGCTCTGTTGCTTGTTGCATGAAAGGCTTTTGATAAGTGCGTGATGGATGAATGAATAAATGTCACCAGGGTAGTATCTACATTCCTTGATGACAATATATCATGTTAGAAACACTTAGAAAGATGACTAAAGGGATGTTGTATTTTGAAAGGACAGGAAATTTGGTAGAAGGTTATCACTATTTGTTGAGAAACAGTCATGTACCAGGAAGGTTAACCCTCATGATGATTAGTCCTCACTTCGCTGATGAGGAAACTGAAGTTAAGCAACTTTCCAATTTTATGCAACTAGAGATAAAGTTCGGATTTGAACCCGCATCTCATTACTTAGATGGGGAAAGCTTCAGTTACCTCCACTTATGGAGTAGCTTACCTGGGTGCTGCGTGGACCTGGACCAGGTCCTGGGTTCAGAAGGGACTGATTAGAAAGGGAGGAAGGTCATGTAGATTAGGGCTGAGTCAAGTCTGAGAGTCAAGACAGGGAGACCCAGTTCAAAGGGCAGACAGGGAATTCCAAAAGAATCAAAAGTCAAGAGTCCTTTGAAAACAGGATCTGAGTCATCCTTCTGCCCACTCAAATCTGGCTTCAACATCCCCCCTGCTGACTTTCCCCCAAAAAAACTCTTACTAATGTGTCCAACGACTTTGACATTCCCAAATCCAGTGGGTCATGTTTATTTTTTTATTATGCCTGGCCTCTCAGCCACATTGGATAGTCCGACCATTTCCCCTTTTGTGAACCATTGTTTACCCCTCAGCTTCCCCACTACTTTCTCAGGGTCTGCCTCTCACCTTCGCACCTGCTCTGTCTCGGTCTCGTTTGCCACTTGACTCTCCTCCCCTTGGGCGGTACATGTGGGGGTTTTCAAGGTTAAGGTCAGATTTCCTTCTTTTCATTCAAGCTTCACTCAGCTCTCTCTCTCCCTATAGGTAAATTTATCCATTCCCATGGCTCTAAATGTTATTGACAGGTTGATGACTCCTAAATATTTCATTTCCCATCCTTCACTATACTTTGGAGCTTCAGATCTGATTTACCAATTGTCTACTTGGCATTGCTGTTTGGATATTTTAAAGGCAGTTCCAATGGAATATGTTTAAATATAAACTAATCACCTCAAGTATGATTTTTTAGTAGCCCCAATATCGAGGAAGGAGCCCGCCTACCCATTTGAGCAAGGCAGACACCTAATCTGATCCTCACCTCCCTCCTCCTCAGTCCTCACATACCAGTTATCTTTTCTTCCCTCCCCACCTATACTTGGCCCCAGTTTCTTTCCTTTCCCAGCTTTAGGCACCTTGTAGACGTCACTGTAGAAAAGAGGTAAGCATGACCCCTATTTGAGTGCTTTGAATTATGATAGCTCTCTAACCAGCTGTCTAAATAACATCTGATTTACCTTAAAATCCTTTCCTATCCTTCAATATTCATGATAGAGCAGCCAAGGAGGGATGAGGGACAGTAAAATGTGCATTTGCCCTCCAGCTGAGCGGTTTTGCTCCTAGGCACTTGTGCACACGAAGTAGAAGCCTCTGTCCACACCACCACTCGGACGTGAGTGTTCACAGCACCTTTGCTGATGGCGATAATAGCCAATATTGGAAACAACCCCAGGTCCGTCCGACAACTGGTGTAAACACGACATACGCATGCAATGGAGCACTAACCCAGCGATTAAAAAAAAGAACGAGCCACTGATAAGCACAACGACATGAATGAATGGCAAAACCATTGGAGGGGAAAGCCAGGCGCAGCACAAGCCTGTGCGATTCCATGTGAGCCCTAGAGTCCCCCCGAAACTCTAGGAAACAAACTAGTGTCCAGCGGCATGAAGTCCATCAGTGGTGTCTCGGGGCAAGGAGCAGAGGAAGGGGGTCTGTAAACGAGCACCAAGAAACTGTGGGGGATGAAAATGTCCGGTATCTTCACCGTGGTGGTCTCACGGGGGCTTACGGTGGGACACATTGAATCACACACTTTAAGCAGACTCAGTTTATTATATGTAAATTATACCTCAATCAAGTTCGTAATATTTTCTAAGTGGCAAAAGATTTAAGGCAGGTACTGCACAAATGGCCATTAAGTCCATGAAAAGAAAAAGGCCCACACCCTTAGACAATAGAATGCAGATTTAAACCACAGAAAAACACTGAATATATACATTTTATCATCGTAAATTATACCTTATATTCTAAAGTGCAGATCTTAAAAAACAGAGCAAAACTTTTTAAACATCAGGAAAAAAACACTCAGAAATTCCACTTGCAAATACCTGTGATCAGTACTACGGGTTATTCATGTCGGAGAACACTCTGAATGTCCTTCCCCGGGAACTAGGTAATAAACTACAGCACATCCATAAAAGGAAAGACCATACACTATGGCAAGAATGAGGAACTGGAGCCGTTAAATTATGGCCTGGAATGAACCCGTGACGCATTATTAAGTCCGAGTTTCCATATTTACGTGCAGAAAGAGCGCCGTCAATATGCACAGTGTATCTGAAGAAGCCCAAGGCGCCTCGGTGGAGGAGCGCTAGCTGGCTGGGAGCACCTGGCGTGGGTGCAGGGCGGGTGCTTCCCGCCATGGACCAGAAGGGGCCACACACTGAACCCGACAAGCTCGGGCGAGGCCAGCGTGGAGGCCTCGCAAACCGAAAGCAGCCGCACGGGATGATCTTATCACAAAAATTCCTGACTGCAACCAAGTCGTGGCAGGCAGTCACTTCCCAAGCCTGCCACTTCCTTGACAAAGGTCATTCTCCACCTTCACGGAGCCCGTTCCTGGTCTCTTCCTTGCATCCACAATGACATGTCGGGTAACACACCATTATCCCCTGTGGGAACCCCAGACTAATTTCCTTCCCCACACCCCCAACCCCTGTGGGCACAACCACCTCACCAGAGCAGACACCAGACGTCCCCCCAGTGTGATGGTCATCACGTGAACTGCTAACCGTGAACTATTCTGACCCATCGATGTCAAAGTATGTGTCCCTCATTTTACTCTTTATCCGACCCCAGAGTGTTCCCCACTTTGCTTTCTCCGCCTCCCTAATCTGCAACCAGGAGGTTCCATGGAGCACCCCCCACCCCCACCCAGGCCCTCCCGCTGTGACGTGAGAACAGGGCGCAGCACGGCCACTGTCCTGGGCATCTCTCAGTCCGTCAGGGTGCTGCTTCCAGACACTTGTCGTCGGTCTGGCTCAGAGGAACTCCAAAAGTTCTCACCGGTTTGGATATTTCTGAAGCTGACACCACTGGACACATTTTTAAACCTCATTCATTGCAAACTATGTGAACGTGTCAAGTTCTCGAAGTTTAAAATACGTTAATCAATTAAGTGGACGCCAACAGCCCACCGTATCTCTAACAGTGAAATGCTTAAATACTTACTCGGATCACAAGCCTGAGTCTTCTCTGGAGGGTGCCTTGGACTCCCACCGCAAGACAAGGCAAGTCTCAGGGAACACAGTTCTTTTCCCCTCCCCCCCCAGCTCCTTACGATGGGGGTTGGTGGGGAGAGGCATAGAGGGGTTCTATGGAAAGTGACCTCACAGGGCGATCTGGTCTTAAATTCCTAACTGCCCCAGGCCAGTAACGACTTGGTAAAAGGTTGTAGGCCAGCCCTGCCCTCTGATCCTGTGCTTCTAGGTTAGCGAGCCTCCGAGATGGCACAGCAACACCCCCGAGGGGTATTAGCCCTCCTGAGAGCACTTAATCTTGTCAACTATTCAGTTCCCCACTCAGCATTCTCCCACCTTCATTCCCTCCTTCCTTTCCTCCTCCATTCCAAATGCACTTGAAAAAAGTAAAACTGTCATTGTCTACAGCAGTTGAGGTCTTGCTCCCCGGCGAACGCTTCAGGCTGGCTCCAGGACGTGCTCACTACCCTCCACAGGTTTGGGCACTTCTGGCCCCCAGCCCGTGGGCACCGGCACCCCCGCCTCCACGGACACCCCCAGCAGAACTGGCCCTTGGCGTCCTCCGCCGGGTGGTGCACGAGGGAAAAAAGGGAGCAGAGACCTGGAGGACATTATTCTCCTGACCGTGAGGATTTAATCTTATAAAGAGGTAGAGAAAACATTTGAAATATGTCAGTACTTCCTAAATATCCCTACATATTTAAGAAAATTCCAACTAAAACCCTACTCCAGGGAGATTCTGGCTGTCAGGGAGCCGAGGTGGCAGAGAAAGGACAGGAGCCACAAAGATCTGATTAAGGGCTTTTATTGGAGGCAGGACACTGCCATCAGGTGGGATGGCAGCCATGAGGGAAAGGGCAGAAGGGTTTTCACGGGTGTGCAGCAGACTCTCAGGGAGGGTGAATCACCCTGTTGGCCTGCCCCAGGTATCCTGGGTATAGCTGTTTGCAACACAGTGTCCTCCGATCAGGGATGGCTGATTCAGAGGGACAGAAAGCCCAGAAGAGGGCCTTGCCTCTGGGAAGAGCTGGAGGAAGAGGGGAGGAGCAATGAGGATTCAACCGGTTTCCAGCCAGATGCCAGCGGCTACGTCTCAGTTGCTTCTGATACTGGGGAACCTCGTGGTCAGGAAGTTAGCCGGTGACGCACACCTTTTTTGATCCAGCACAGGCAGTGGCCTGTGTCCTCCTAGTCCCAGTACGTTCTAGCAATTGCCCCCTGCCCCCACCCCCGCAGTGACACTTCTTCCTGGTAAGCACACGGAGGCACAGATTTTTTCAGAGGTGGGTCTGCAACTTTGATGGGCTCATGGGCCCGCCCCTCAAAACCAGTCGTCCACTGGCCTCCAGGATGGGGACCAGGCCCCTCCTCTGTCTGCTTTACTTCCCCTCCTTATCTCCGGGTCTCCTCCCCTCAGAGGCCCCAGGGCTCAGGGCTCCACCCACTTCTTGCCCTTTGTGTTCTCTTCTCATCCCTGCAGGGTCTCATCGATCTCAAGTAGCAACTCCACAGACACTGCTGATCCCACCGGCCACCTCCTGCCTGACCTTTCTCCTGGAGGCAAACTCAAGTCCAACCACCTGTGCCCTGTCTCCAGTGGAAACATAGCAAGCCCAAACCAGACTCTTGGGTTCCCCCTTTCACAGACCCCTCCCCCATTGCTCTCTGTCTCCTTGAGGACTCTCCCTCCCACCCCACCTTCAGTGCCTTGTCCTTTGTGGTAGCTCTTCCTTGAAGCGCACCTGGAGTCTGACCCCAGCACCCCCACAGTGCCACGCCAGGTCCCCCGTCTCACCCGGACTGTTAAAACCACCTCTCACCTGTCTTCATTCCAATATGGACTCAGCAGTGGGAGGGATCTGGGCAGGACTGGCGTCGACGGTGCAGTGGTGACTTCTTCATGAAGTCTTCCCATTTCTTCCCCGTCCAGTTGTCGGTAGAAGCTGAACACGATGCAATGGCCTACCTGGACCCTGCATCCCCCACCCCTCTCCCTACCTCCCTGCAGCCACATTGGCTCCTGGCTGCTACCTAAATGAACAGGCTCACTGTTGGTTTGTTTTGTTTGTTTGTTTTTTAAGATTTTATTTATTGATTTACTTCTAGAGAGGGGGAAGGGAGGGAGAAAGAGAGGAAGAGAAATATTGATAGCTTGCCTCTCACACACACCCCAACCACAGACCTGGCCCGCAGCCCAAATCGGTACCCTGACCTGGAACGGAACTGGTGACTTTTCATTTTGGGGTTCCACCCAGCTCACTGAGCCACCGTTTCCAGACCCCGCCTGACCCCCTGCCTCTCCGCCAGGCACTGACTGCCCCCTCTCAGCGAGCCTCCACACACCATCTCATTTAATGGGCATCAATGGAAGAAGCATCCAAACCTGTAAGAATTGTCATGAGTTGGTCGGAGCCAACCTGGCGACCACTGCTGGGAAGCAGCCTCTCAGCAGACGAGGGCGGGCTCCGAGGATGAGGACGGCGGCGCGGCACCTTGTCCGTTTACATGTCACAGTCGGCGGAGGAGGTGTCAGGAGGGTCACCTGAAGTCTGCTGGTGAAGGATTAGGGAGGCGGGAGAAAGTGAAGGGGGAAATCTCTGGGACTGGATAGAGAGTGAAATAAAGAGAGAGATCCACACTTCTCCTGCATGGCTGCGTGCAGGGTGGTTAAGGATGAACATTTATGTCACATACAGATGGTGTGCGGAGAGCAAGGTGACAACCAGGGGTCCCGTGGTCTCGCGCTCTAACGCAGGTTGTGTCCTGAGGGGTCTGGACAAAACGAAATTCCTCAGACAATCTGAGGCCTGTTATCTGAGATGCAAAAGGACAACAGACAGACTCCCTTAAGGTCAAGACTGATCTTAGTCAAGGAAGCTACAGGCCTGGGACAGGACTCCCCACCATGACTCACTTTCAGTTCAGAAGTTTTGGTTTCAGACCATCCTAAGAGGTTACTTTTGGACTCTGAGTTTATGAGGCCACCTCTCGTGCCTCTCCTGAGCTTGTCAGCTTTCATCTGTGGCCTCTTATCTGTCCACACCTGCACTGACCTCTCTGCTCCTCTCTCCCCGTTATTATGCGGGCACTCACCCCACAGGATCTACATGCTCGGGCGTCTTCCGCTGTCCAGTCGTGCGCAGTGGATGGTGAGCCATGCCCAGTACCCAGACACTCTCCACAAGGTGCGTGCATCTCGTAGGATGACTGAGCAGGTTACTACGCAAAGCACTGCTTGGACAGGGAACACCTCAGTGCTCGGCTGCGGAGCCACACACCTGGGGACATGACCTTGACCAGGGCCTCCCTGGTGGGGCTGAGAGCTCAAACCCCTGCTCCGTTTCCTGCTGCCAACAGAAGGAGACACTTTCCCCACCCCCACCAGCCAGTTTCCAGGGAGACTTTCCGGGCCTCCCTCTTCTGTGGCAGGTGCTGAGCAAAGACACTGCAGGAAATCTAACTAACGGTTTGAAAAGCAAACTTTAGAAACGTCTCCAAGTCTCAGAAAAGGAGGGGTAAGAAAAGCCACCAATATTCCTCGACTGAGAAATTGGGGGAACTCAATCCTTGCTTAAACATGAAAGATTACAAAACAAACACACAGGTTCAGGTTGGGGAAGGTGGGGTTAAAAGAGAAAAAAGGAGTGGTTACTGACAAATCCTTATTAGCAAAGTCGCCATAAAGGGCCTGGCGATCCAGGCTGTCCCAATCAGAGAGAAACACCTCACCAAGCACCGAGTCCCAAGGTGGGGGTCCCCGAGGCAGTGCCAGCTCCCTGCACTCAGGAGAAACCAATGTCAGACGCAGGTCATCTGTGCACCCAGGGCCGGTCCCTGAGCACCTGCCTCTTGCCTCTGCAAGGGCCCAGATGGCACTTGGGACCTCCCCACACCCAGCTCTGCACTTCACCTCAAAACCCCTGCTGTCACCTTCCCAGCTGACCTGAAACCACAGTATCAGTCTGGAATCTGGGCATCCTCCCCATCCCCACCCTACATTCGGGAAGCAGGCCTCACAACGACCTGAAACTGAAGGCAATGGGGAGCTATCATGCGGAGGTGCGAGCTGTGCAAAGCCCCTCCAGCCGGAGCCAGCAGTGCCCACTGAGGGCACACGTCGGGGTCCCTGTAAGCCAGTCCGTCCACGGGCGGCGTGGGCCCGGGCTGCAGTGCCAGCCGCTTCGGGGCCTTCACTGCCCGTTTCTTTCTTTTGGCTGCTGCGACGAAGAGCCGCTCTTTTGAAGGTGAGGAACAGCGCTGGTCCTCAAAGCCGCTCATGAGAAGCCTCAGGGAAAAGTTGCTAACTTGAGCCATGGGAGGTGAAGGGGTCTTCTTTCTCTGCAGTGTTGAGAGAGTCGTTGCATGTTTAGATCGTTCACGTGACCATGAGGACTCACTGAAGGATCCACGTAACCACGTGAACGGGCTGGGCTCCGCGGAGGGATCGGGGCTGAGCCGTGCACAGGGCTCCGCTGCCCCATCTGCTCAGCGGGTCTCCAGGGAAAGGAAGGCACGCTGCAGCCGCAGCCGCAGCCGCAGCCGCAGCCGCAGCCGCAGCCGCAGCCGCAGCCGCAGCCGCAGCCGCAGCCGCAGCCGCAGCCCGTAGCCCCCCAACGCAGGCACCCCGTCGTTTTGTCCAGGGCTACGCGCCAGGTGCCTTACCTGTGCTGTTTCAAGTTATAACAACCTGACGTGGCAAGCACTTAGGACAAGTGGTAGAAGGAGAAAACCTAAGTTTTTGGTTGGAAAGATTAAAAATACAGAGTATGCACAAAGTCACATTGAGTTCATGGCAATTTTTCAATCCCTTTTCATTTGGTCATTCCTGTCCTTTAAATATGTATATGTGTGTGAGAAATAAATGTATGTATGTATATGTATATATTATACAAGTATGTATGTTTTAGAAAAGCATAATACATGAATACTTACATATCAAATATAAAATACATAATTTAATACAGAGTATCTATAAAATATATCATGTAGATATTTAAGTAGGGGAACACCTGCTTGTACAAATTGAGGTGTGTGATGGAGCAAGAAACACCCTGGAACCCAGGCCATCCCGGAAAGGTGTGCCTCTCTTGCTCTCCGAGTCGGTCACAGAAACGTCGCCTCTGCGTCCAGCTGAAGGGTCCACTCCCTGTTGCTCTGACCCAGGAGGAGGAGGAGGCCACTCTCTAGGGCACGGCTGCACCTGCCACGGCAGGGCCTGCCTCTGAGGCCCCTCCCCCTTCTTTCTGGCAGCTTGGGCCACAAAACGAACCCTGCAGCGATTTCTAACTCTCTGGCCAACTGCAGAAGTAGGGAAGCAATTTGGTTTGGATTTCCCTAGCTGTGTTCCTCACTGTTTAACCTACAACACACTGCCCCCACCCGCTTGCAGACCCTCCACCACCTAAAAATGTCTCTTTGAATCGAGCTCCTGCACCTTTCTCAGAGTGATTTCTTTCCTTCTACAGCACCTCTGTCACTCAAAGATGACACTTCCAAGGCAATAGTTTTCCTGGCCATTTGAATTCTTTGCACACGGTGTCAATTTTTTTTTTTAAATGAAAAAAAAAATTCTCGAACAAAACATGAGAGAACATTTTAAGACTTCCAAAATATTCTCTGTGTCTATACTCCTTGTGAATAAACATAAGGTCACACAATCATCTCTCAGCATGTGGAATGTCTGCGTTCCTGTTGAAGGACATAAGCTTGGCACAAGGGCCTGGCCACATGACCTTTATTACATGAGATGAGAGCAAATTATAATAATTAAATTGTAAGTACCTCAAATGCCTCAAAATACCTCTGGAGTTGTTCCCTAATAAACTGCACATTCTATCCATTATTACAGTTTATACAGACAAGTGAGCCAGGCAGAGCTTGCTGCTTGGCAAGTTACACGACACTCAGCTCACCCTCCTTCCCCTCCACACCCCACTCCTGATTCTCCCCAAGGCCAGCCAGCTTGGGTTTGCGGTCACTGCACATGCACCATAAATCGAGGGGGAGGTCCTTCTTTCTCTCTTCTACGGCACGATTGTACTCGCCCCTAACAATTTTTAGTTGGATGCGTTTATGTAATGTCAACCATAATAATGATAAGATCTGATTATGAGCTGTGATAAACTCTCGTGTTTTTATAATATTCCATATTTGAAATATGCTCATTTCAAGCGAGGTCTATCATGATACAGAGTGTACTTGACCGCCAGACCAAAACCTATCGGCAAATACATACACGCACACGCGAGATGAGCCAGAGCGAACTGGAGAAGGGGACGTCAGGGCAGGGGAAAGCCAGAGGCTGAAGAGGTGGTGGCATTACCGAACCAGGAAGGGAGAGGCTGTGATGCCTGCAGCAGCCTCGCCGCCCCGTGAACTGGAGAATCAGGTTTGGTGGTGTTGACGTGAGCAAAAGACTTGACATCCTTTCTGGAGGGGACAGTTATCACCCACCCAAGCACATAAAGCGGGCCCAACTGGCCAGCCCTTCCCATTTTCTAAGAGAAACAAAGAATCCACATTTTAAATATGAAATCTCTTCATTTTTAAATGTCTCCACTAATTCCATTAAAATAAATATTGAATGGGCCCCACAAAACCACATCTGTATCCTGAACTTGGTCTGCAGGCCACCAGTTGTGACTTCGAGGCTCCCGTTTCCAGTTCCAACTAGAAGCCTGAGACAAATAGCAACACCTTGGACAAAGTTCTTTCCCATCGGTTTCAAACCTGCATCGTGGGCAAAGCACTGTGCAGAAACTTCCTACAAGATCCCTGTGCAAAGTAACGAACAAGCAGCAGAGCCAGGAACCAGCATTCAAAACTGCCATCCTGCTTGGTAGGCATTTCGTAATCCTCAGCCCTGGAGATAATGAAGCAGCCTAATGGCATAACTACTAATAAGAATGCTAATGACAGATGAACGCCAAGGCAGCTGTGCGTCAGCAACATTATTCCTGAAAGAGAAGCTGCTTCCTCCACACTCGGCCGAGACAGGTCTCCGCAAATAAAGTGACCCAGAGAGAGAGAGGAAGCAGCAGAGAAATCCATACCCCCAGGAGCACTCCGGAATCTCAGCGAGCGCGCCTGCAGAGGTCACAGGCCCTTACCTCACAGAAATAGGTGACGCCTGTTAAAGAATAAGTCTCCCTGCAGCCCTCTGCCCCCAGCCCCCTAGCCGCGCTCCCCAGGGGCAATGCGGTTAGCACATTTTTGGATCTTCTTAAAATATCCCAAGAAGAGTGGTTGCATGCATGTTCTCTGAAACGGAAGCCTGTTTTGGACACGCATGTTCTCAGGGAATTTTAGGGTCGGGAGGGGCTGAATTCATTCCTTTCTTCAGCCTCCCTTTGCTCGTGATTACTACTCCTGAATACAAATCTAAGGATGGAGAAACCCATTCCCCTCGGGGGCAGCCCGTTCCACTTTTACATGGTTCCAATAGTTTATAAAAGTTTTATAATTCTGAAGCCCACCCCTTTGATGTTTCCCTTCGCCCATTCCTGCTTTGACCTCAAAGGCCAGAGGAAACAGGTGGTCCAAAGCCTCCTGCCTAAGACAGACGTGAATAAGTGAAGGCTCCTATCTTCTTCCCCAGGCCTGAGTCCCCGTTTCTCCCTCCCTTCCTTGGGGGCTTCGCTGCCCCATCCCTTCTAGAAAGGATTAAACTCATCTTTAAAATACTCAAAAGCCTCGTCTGAGAGGGAAGCTGCTCATCAGAGGAGGAGAAACGTGACGACAATCTGCTCCGGGAACAGGGAGAAGCCACGTGAGCTTTAATAGTGGGACTACTGGAAGCTCCTGCATGTCCTTATCAACACGGTGTGCGTGGACACTTTGTCCAGGATTTTTTGGCCAGCTAAAAATTTTAGTTGTGTCTCCTGTACAAAGTTTCCTCAGTACCCTGAGATAGAATTTGAGGACCCAAAGTCTATCCGTCTCAGGTTTGGGAAAGTTGCACTCCGTGTGGCAAAGAATGTGGCTGGGACTTGGGTTCAAGGTTGGCCTCGTGACTAGCGGGCATGTTTAGGGACTAGGGCAGGTTATTTGTGGGAACATCCCAAGCCACAGTGTCATCTTTCCATAAAACCAGACAAACGTGCAGCCTGGCTCATACGGGGTGGGATCTCACAGTGCTTAGCAGCCTGGGGCCAGGGCTGCTCTTGCTGTCCCTATGGCCATGGCCTTTACCCCAGATGTGGCCGGGGATGTGCCTGGCCACCATCTATGCAGGGCCCAGTCTGAGCAAAGCTCTATCCCTCAACACATCATTGTCCCCAGCTCGTTCATACAGGCTTGTGCTTAACAAGTACCACAGTTACCTGCACAAGCCACAGGCCTGCCAAGGAGTGCCAAGTTACCCTGACTGTCACTCACTCCTGTGTCGCAAGCTCAGAGAAGGAACCCAAGCTTTGCAAGGTACCCCAGGAGATGCTAAGCTCGCCCATTCCCACGTTCTCTGGGGCCAACCTCGTGTCAGGTGTGTGCCTGTCACGCACCCCCCTTGAGTCATCGTTGCCACAAAGCTCTGTCCTCGAGATGTCATCAGATCAGATGGAAGAGTGGTTTCACAAAACAGCCCTGGAGAGTGTGCTGCGTCATAAGAGGTGGGCAGTGAGAACTCCGAAGTCTGCACACACTGTCTGCTCTTGGGGGACGCGGGGCAGAGGTCCCCACGTGGTCTTCACAGTTAGTCGCAGCCTCGATCAGTTGACATGCTGCCACGTGGACAACATGATCTGTGCCGTCCATGGAACTTGCTTGACAGAAGGTTGGCCAGCCAAAGCGAGGCCTTGTCGGGGACAGGCATGGGACCTGGTTGGAAAACCCGCTCCTAGCTTCCTGCTATGTCCCACCATTGTGTTTCTGGTTCACCCTTCCCTAACATGTGTGATGTCTGTAACTGGGTTTAAATTTGTGACGTGTGACTAGTAACACGGGACCTCATTTGGGACTTAGAGAGGGAACCAAGCACACCACCTCCAGAGTCCTCACCACAGCCCTCTTCACTCCTGGGCAAAATGAGCTCGGGGACTGGGGGGGTTTCAATGGTCATCCTGACTTGGTCAAACACAGGAACACAAATGACTCTAAATGCAGAGGAAAAGGGACAGTTCTGGGGATGCCGAGGAGCCCTGGGCCTGGCACCTGCGGGAAGGGAAGGAAGAAAGGTGTTCCTCTCCTCCCGAGACCAGACAGGGTACACTTGAATTCCACTTACTTTGCTTAAACCCCGGGGAGACCAGACCGACCCATCTCAACGTTGGTAGGTGACCTTACGAGGACACTTGGGGACCGGGTGTAGAACGGACCGAGGACATCTGTCCAGCAGGGAAGGAGCGATGCTGCGGAAGTTATTTAGCTAACGGCCCTGCAGCCCCGAGAAAGCCTACTTTCTCCCTGCCCATTCCAGGGCGAACCTCCCAGGCGCTGCTCCTGACTCAGTCACAAGGGGCTGTCTCCGGGCAGTGGGGCACCTGGCTTTTCTATGGAAGCACCTCTATGTGCGCTGGTGTCCGGCCTCCATTCTAAGCGCTTGATTTGTGGAGAATAATTGACAGCACGCGCTTGCTTTTCAAGTACCCCCGGCTGGTTCCTGGCCTCCGAGGGCTGCAGGCTGCCCAGGTTCTCATGCATTCATTCCGTTAACATTCCCCAAGGCCCGGCTTCATGCCAGGAGTCCGGCGCGCGCATCTCAGACGATTTCGAGGATGCTTGATGGGGTGTGAAGGGTCCTTTGGACTGGAGAGCTCCGACTCAGCCGCCTGGCGCTACTGTCGCACCGGCTCAGTGAGGGACAACTTGGCTGCCGGGCTGTCCTCTGTCCCCACCAGGGTTCCGGGGTGCTGCGCAGGAGAGGGGAGAGGATTAAGGGGTGCTTCCCCCATCCGTGCCATTATCCGGGCTTGGGCCTAAGGCTCGGGGAATTCGCCGGGAGCTGGTACGACTTTGTTCTGCAAGTTGAATTGGGAAATGGCGACCCTGGCACAAATCTGGCTGGATGCAGGCTGGGTGACCAGGAGAGCACGGCCAGTTCGCGGGCCGGGTCTTCAAGGACGCGCAGGGAACCCCATCTCGGGGATGAACAGGGGGCTCCCGCTCGCCGTTCGTCCCTCCCAGCCCTCACCAGAGCGCTTGGGCCGGCTGGTGCCACCGCTGTCCGCCGCCTCCGAGCCACTGTCGGCCTGCCTGCCCGCTGTGCCAGCTGCTGGTTTCTCTTCCCTCCTCCTGGCTTTCTGCTCCTCCCGATCCCTCCTCCTCCGGCTGGTCCCTCCTCCTCCCAGCCCAGCCTCCCCGCCCCGTGAGCTAGACGTCCGGGCAGTCCCGGGCTCCGCGCGCCCGCAGCAGCCTCCGCCCCCGTCTCGGTGCGCACGCCCGCGGCCAGGGCGGCCCGAGTCCCGAGCGAGTCCCCAGCCAGTCCCGGCGGCCGCCGCCTCCCAGACCAGACGACAGGCCACCTCCGGAGTCCCGGGCTCGCTGCTGCCGCCACCTCCAGCGCGCACGGCCGCCCGACCCCTTCCAGGACTAATTGCGGAGATCCGGAGCCAGCTTCTGGGGGCAGCGATGCGACCCTCCGGGATGGTGGGAGCCGCGCTCCTAGTGCTGCTGGCGGCGCACTTCCCGGCGAGGCTGGCGCTGGAGGAAAAGAAAGGTAAGGGCGTGCCCGCGGCCCCACGCCGAGCGCTCCGGCTGCCCGAGGACGGCTGCGCCTCTGGCCGAGACCGTGGGAGGGACGCGGCGCTGCGTTTCTGATCCGCGCGAGCCTGCGGCGGCCCGAGGAGAAAACTGCGGGCTAGAGGATCGGGATGCGGGACGCCCTGGAGCGCTCGCAACTTTCTTCACTTTCCTGCCCTCCCACGCGGGGCGGGCGGGCGTCCGGGCAAGTGCGCCCCACGGGCTTCGGGAAGGACCGCGAGAACCCCTGCCACCCATCGGGTACCTCATGGGCTGCCCTGCCTCGCGCCTTCCCCTGACTCGGGGGTCGTTTCTCTGGGCTGCGGCTGCAGCCCGGGACCAGGAGGCCCTCAGTGCTGGTCTCTGTCGCTCGCTACCTGTAGCTACCTGCAAGGGACTTAGTGTTCTCTCCGCCGAGAGGCGGGCGGGGTCGGACCCAGCCCTGGGGCGCAGATCCCCGAGCCCCCTCCCGCCCGGCCTTACCCCTCGAGCCCGTGGGGTCTGAGGTTCGCTTCGCTAACTCCGAGATTCACCTCCCACCTGCAGCCCTTCGGTCAAGTCTCCAGGCGTCGGGGCGGAGCAGGACAGAGAGGTGCGACCGGCGGCCGCGGGACAGCTGGTGCCGCACTTCCTACCGATCCCGTCCCGCCCTGCCGTTTTTTTGTTTTTTCAAAATAGGGCTCACAAAAAACTTCCCTCCTCAAAGTGCCGAGATTTTCTCTCGGGGATCTTTCTTTGAGCTTTCTGAAGATTTTGACACTGTGCCAACCCAAATATTAAATTTATTTATTTTTTTTAAAAAAAGCGGATTGATGTCCATGGTTCACGTGCCCCAAACGTTCAGAGCCAACGTGATGGAGTTTGGCTTCGTGGCTAGGGACCATCAACCCACTTAACGTGAGAAACATGCCGTGGAAGGTTTAATTGCTCAATTTCAAAATCGAGAAGCCCGGGTTCCAGGAGTCAGGTCTGTGCTTGCTGCTGATGTCATTGGCCCAGGCAGTCGAGGGGGGTCGGTGCCGAGCGGGACTGCTGGAGGAGCGTTAGCTCTTGGAGCCGCAGTTCCCAAACTTTGCTGCGAATCAGAATCACTTGGCATTTTAAAGCAAACCCATCCTCCCCAAATACAAACCGAGGTCAGCCTCCTACCCCGAGACGTTTGGTGGCCTTGGTCTGCACAGGGTGACGCCTGGCCGTCCTCCCGGTTTTTCCAAACTCCTCAGGTGATTCGGTGGGGCGGCCAGGTGCGGGGAATCCCTGGCCCAGAGGAGAGACTGGTAAAGACTCCGGGAAGGCCCACCAGCAAGCACAGAGCTCTTTTGGAACATCTGGAGTTGTAAGCATCTTGCAACATCCGGGAAAGAGGAGGTGGGAGTGATTGCAGTAAGAGTGGATGTCTTTTCGGTGAAAGCTTGTCCTCCTCCAAGTCCGACGGGCACCCCTCCCCCCACTGTGAGCCTTGAGGGTCCTGGCTGGTGGAGGAGGGGGTGTCCCAGGCAGGCGTGGCTCTCCCTTCCCGTGTCCCTGCTTTAAACTACGCTCTGCGAGTACCTTAAGCGTCGCCCTTCCCCAGAAACACCCCCAGCTTGTGGCTGTTACCCTTGTGGACGGGACTGTTAGTGCTGGGAGGTTGGTTTTGGAAAAAATATATATAAATGCCACTTAAGTTGCCTGTTAGTCCTGAATTTGCTTAAAACAGAATGCTCCTGGGGAAAAGAATAGTGAGACTAGGCAAGCAAATGTCATTCGGTGAAAGTGACATAAAAAGACCACAATTTAAGTGGAGGATTACCAAAAAGATACTGTGAGATCTATTTACAAAAAGTGTTAAAGACCCACGTCAAACAAATTCACTCAGTTTTGTTCAAGAAACGGAACTCCCTTGAGAGAGAGTGATTTGGTCCCGAGGTGGAGTTTCTCCCGTGCTGCTTTCGCGTGGCGCTACTATCAGGCGTGCTTTGGCATGTCTGCTCGGTCCTTCCAACCCCAACAGCAAGCATGTGACGTGGGTACTCTCCTGTGTGGGGAAACCAAGGTACAGAGAAGTAAACTGACTTTCCAGCCGCTAGAAGAGGCAGAACCAGGGTTCTCAGCCTGAGCCCTCCCTTGAACACCTATTTCCACTGCCTGGCGGGAGTTCTGCTTTTAGGAGAGCACCCAATGTCAGAGGCTGGGGGTGGGGAGGAGTGGGGCTGGGGACTGGGCTCCCCAGTGCTGTCCCTGGGGTGAACTTGGAACAAATGGCCTCCTGCTCAGGTCTAGACGCCTGCTCACTGTCACTCAGCAGTCACTCTGGCCACCTTCCCTGGGGGCAACTCAGCCACCAAATAAACAGAGATCTTGGAGAGTGCTGGAGGGTACTAAGCCAGCCCCTTGCGCTGGCAAAAGGGGAAAGGGGGAGACCTGGGTGGCATTGGGGGAGGGCAGGAACCCTCCGCCCAGCCCCACCTCTGAACATTCTGGTGTCGGGTGGCTGTCACTTCTGGCCTCAGATGTTTCATTTCACAGTCCATGGTGTTTCCAAAACTTACTCTGCAGCTGGTAGGAGCCCATCGCCAAGATCCCTCGCACCGCCTTCATTGGACGGGGTGCCCGTGAGAGCAGTACCTGTTCAGAAATGTTTTTAGAGGTGGTATCAGTCCAGAGGAAGGATTCTTCCCTGTTTCAAAAGAAAATACTCTTTGTTTTTCCTTTGGTCTAAGCTGCAGGACCAGCAGCTGGCATCAAACTTTTTCGACAAGAGCGGCGAGCTAGCTCTAATATCACATGGATAATTATGGGTGTTTAAGGGAAGACCGCCCCACGGTATTTCGGGCCCTGACATGGGGCGTGGGATGCAAATGTTGGGGATGCTCAGCCTGTAGAAGGACCCACCTAGGAAATCACATGGCCCTCACCGTGTGGGCTGCTGTGAAACCCGTATTTGTGTATTTGTGGCTGTGTTTCAATTTATATGCAGTACAGCAGAAATGGGCTGACTTCAAGTCAGGGTTTACTCGAAGGGCTACGTTTGGAGGAAGGTTGAAGTTCTAGTTCTCGAATGTGGCTGTCCCATGCGTCATTTCCCTGGAAACACAAAGAAACTAGATTGGGCTCCTCAGCTCTCTCCTGAGTAAATTTCATGTTGTTTTCTTGTGTCACTTACGGACATTTGAAAATGTGATGAGAACCCTGTTTGGTCTCGGGTGATTAGGGCTGGTTTGTTCTTGAACCACGAGCACAAACAGGATCGACTATAAAGCTTGTTCTCAAAGGTCCTTCCCATTCGATGTCAGAGTTTCTGCTCACACCTTCTTGCTCATCTTCCTCCTAAAAGGTTGCCTTTTCTAAGAAAATTCCAATAGCTGGCTTTTCCCACACCACTTGAGGGTGGTCTGCCATCCAGCCCATGGGCATAAGCACCTTAGTTGGAGTTTGAGCAAGGATCCAGCTTTTTGTTTTTGTTTTCTTTTTTTAAGATTCCGTTTATTTATTTTTAAAGAGAGGGAGAAAAACATCAATGCATGGTTGCCTCTTGAGCGTCCCCTACTGGAGACCTGGCCTGCAACCCAGGCACTTGTCCTGACTGGGAGTCAAACCAGTGACCCTTTGGTTTGCAGGCTGGCACTCAGTCCACTGAGCCACACCAGCCAGGGCAAGGTCCAGGTTTTAAGCCTTATGTCAAAGTATCAGTTTGATGGAAATTTTCACTTTTTCAGAGTCATTAAGTCCCACTTTCTTCTTACACATTTGGGTAGACTCACTCAATTCAGGTGTCCAGAAAGTTCCCTGAGCCTGCGGGAGCAGGAGAGGTGGTTCAGAGCCAGTGTGCCGAGGCAGCTTGTTGCCTTAGCCTGGTTAGAAGCTACGTGCCGGACTTGACACTTCGGTCTCCGAAGGCACAAAGGCACAATGTCAGATGCCTGACCCTGTTGACTAAGCAGCCCTGAATTGCATGCGCTCAAAATAAATTTTACTCCTACCAAGTTGCGGCAGCTTACTTAAGAGAGTCGAGTGTGCTGGCCAGCACAGGAGGGTAGAATTTCCTTCTGGGCTCCACATTACGTCCTATCCTGGCGGCTCCTCACAGGAAGACCTGGAGTCCAAGCGTCCTTTCCAACTATATCTGGAACATCTCATTAACAAGAGCCTCGAAATGCAATTTAGGGGACTGATGGCTAGATGAGAATGCCTGTCCCCAGGACTGAATACACCCACAATTGCACCCTGTCACTACTGGGCCTGCACATGGCCTTGATTTAGTATAAATAATTACATCAGTTAACCACTGTTGTTTGCCCTTCGGTATAAGAGCAAGCATGGCGACCTATTACAACTCAGGCTTTTGTTTGCATTTTTCCCTTTCATGTCCCAACCACAGTAAGTGACTTGGGCTGTCCTGTCCGCATTTTGAGCTGCAGGGATGAGTCACGCGTGGTGCTTTTCTCAAGTGTCTAGCAGTCAATTAGGGGAAGAGAGATCTACAGATAACAGGTGTGAAACTGGCATGGGAGCAATGGCAGAATTCTGTGCAGGACAGAGACGTCTTCTGGTGCTAGTCTTCGCTCTTCATTCCACCTGGAGAGGGGGCCCGGTGGAGCCCCGCGTGGAAGGGGTTACTCACAGGAGCCTGCAGACAGTGCGCGGTCTTTCCCCGGAAAGGTACAACTCGGAAGACATTCCGAGAGAAGTGCCTGGACCAGCAAAGTCTGAAGAAGCTGGGAATTCAGTGCAGTGACGGGAAGATAAGCGAGAGGTGGCGAGGACAAGGCTCACAGAGGGCTCTGCTGTCCCCATGCGGGAGGAGAGTCGCCATGCGGTTCTAAGCTAGGAACTAGTGGCGTGTGTCTGGCGCTTCAGAATGCCGACTCCACAACGTGGGAATGGACTGTCGGGGCGTGGTGGAAATGGGGAGGTCAGGGTAGGGGTGCAGAGACGACGGGGGAGCAGGAGCAAAGGGAATGCAGAACCAGCCACTCGCTCGGGCTGATCCAGAGGTAGGGCTCACTGATAAGTATGTGTAGCGAGTGTACTAGACAGAGTCCCAGGAGGATGGACACCCAGGCTTCTGACGCGGAAGCCTGGAGAGGCACGGAGTCCCCCATGGAGGCTGGAATGCTTCAGGAGCACCGGGGTGGGCTGGGGGATTTGAAGGGCTGGGATGGAAAAGCCCAGGAGGCACTAGAACGTGCGGGTCTGGAGCCCAAGAGAGTGGTGTGACCTTGAATTATTGTTTTATTAGCTATTTCCATTGCAGGTGTTGTCTTTGGCTGCAGAGCGCCCCACCTCCAGCCTGTCACATGTTCCTGTCAACACCCATATCGAGCCAGGCGTGGCCTGGATTCCCAGCTGCTTTCTGGACTAGGCAGCTCTGGTTAGCAGCCAGATTCATTGATTCACTGCAGCAATCAGCAACTGATCAATAACACATTGTGCGCGCAAGCACACTGGGAATCACGTTCGTCTATTGCTGCAGATGGTCAGATGGGAATCGCCATTTCTTAACTGGTTACTTGGCTTTAGACTTTAGTGGCTGAACAACAAAGACTAGGAGGTGACAGTTTTCTCTGTTTGAAGCAGTGCTTTTTGAACCTTGCACGGACCCTAGACTCACCTGAGGTGCTTCTGAAAGAGATGGGGCCTCGCCGCGCCCCAGACCGGGTGAATCTGGGGGCGGAGCAGCACCCGCCGAGGTTACCAGTCCGAGGGCGAGCCGAGGAGTGAGTGCACCGAGCCGTGTGTGTAGCTTGTGGCGGAGAAGAAACTGCGTCTTTGTTCTCTGACCCGCATCAGGCTCTTACTCATTTGCACAGGTTCCTCGAGATCCAAGAACCGGTTATATTTCACTAGTAAGCCAGTCTCAAAGTTGCATTTTTTTTGTTGAAATAATCCCTGAAAAGTCTACTACGACGGCTCTCCCAGTGTGTGTCCTGAGACAGCAGCAAGAGTGCCTTGAATTTCAGAAAATACGCCTTCTTAGAGCCCCAACCCGGGCCTCTGACTGGGATCCTCAGGGGGTGGGACTGCGGTCTGGGACCACAGACCACCCATGAGACGCCTGCGCAGGCCCGGGCTGACGCAGCCCTGACACTCCACCCGCCCAGCCCCTGCCGGGCTCTGGCTCCGCTAAGGGGACAAGACCACTGTGCTGGTCCATAAGGAACTCACGGGTCTGAGGGGCTGAGCCGGGGAGAGGCTCATGACCAGCACTTACAACAGGCGTGGTTTGGGATTTCGGCGGGAGCCCAGGAAAGGGGCTAATTCCATCCCTGCGATGGGGGGTGGGGGAGACGTTCTCGAAAAGAGAACATATAGCTGGACCTCAAAAACTGAGACTTCTGCCCGGTCTCCAGCAAAGGGAGAAGAACGAGAGAGACTCGTGGGCCCGGTGCCCTGCAGCCAGCCTGCCGTGGCTTGTCCTTTCATAAACTCAAACGTCTTGTAGCGTGGATGCCGGGGTCTTAGGATTTCCTGCTTTATTTCTGTAAGTGGCCATGAGGAAATATACAATGTCAAAAGTAAAATGCCAGAGAAGTGACACACTTCACACTTAAAAATCAAAATGGTCCTTTGTTTTTGGGGTTTTTTTTAAGTAACAACTCAGCATGAAGAATTGAAGTAGAGTCTGGATAAAATGGAATGTTGATAGTTTTAACATTCTCCCCAACAGCATGATTCGACCCTAAAACTTGTTAGGAATAAGAAAAATGACTACTTCCCATCCTTTATTTAACTCCCAGTACAGAAAGCAAAGAGAGAAAGGAGGCAAAGGTCTGCGTACTTGTAGACACAGTGATTACACGCTGAATCACATTGAACTTGGAAAATGTCTCTCCAGTTCCTTGGGCCACTGCCACTTGTGACGTGGACCTGCACTTCCTGATTCACCACGGAGCGCCACGCAAATGCACCTGGTGTGTGTGGTTGGCGTGGGCACAAACAGGCGGGGTGGTGAGGAAGGCTAAAGCCCGGCTGTGGGGGCCGAGTTCCCTGGGGTGCCCGCCCACCCGCCCACCCTCACCGGGAAGGAATTAGTGCTTCCAGACCTCTGTTTCCTTAGCCCTCGTTGGAAGAGCATTTGTGAGGGGTCCCCTCTTATTTGGTTACTTGGCTTTATACATTAGTGGCTGAACGACAGTACCCTCCTGCAGGGTACCTGAAGGTTCCCTGCGATGCACAGGACATGCCAGTGATATCGTGACTGCCTTAGCAACTGTGCATGGCATCATTGTGACCACGTGCTCACGTGTCCCTCGTTCAGTCCTGGCTTTGGGGGAGGCTCGTGCCCTGCACACAGCCTCTCCAATGTGACAAACTGAAACTGGAAACGTGAACACTGCACAGAGTTTCGCTTCTTTGCCCCTACTCGTAAATTCGTCAGTATTTTTAGTGTTTGCAATAAGAGCCAATCACTCACTGAATCAGTGCAAGTCCTTAATGGCAGGCGAGTATGCCCAGAAAATGTTTCATCACTTTAAGCGGGATTTGAGAAAGTTCTTCGAGAAGCACCTGACTTGGCTTTTCTCTCAGCAACGCTGACCATCTGAAAGCCGTAGGGAGAGCTCCTGGTCATGGCCGGCCCTTGACATTGTCTCCTAGTTCATTACCTCGCATCATGAGCCGCCACAGCTGAGTAAGGCTGTGCTGGGCAAGGTTGGTTAGGCAAACTATTTCAAGTTTGTCCTGGTACTAACTTGCAAAATCCATGTTTGTTTTTGTTTTGGGTTTTTTTTTTACTAACATGTATTTTAATACAGTATTAGATGGTGAAACAATTATTATCTCTTGCACAAGAAAAGGACCCCCACTTCCTCTGCCTATGATTGAGTCCAGGTGAATGACAGGAAGACGAGTGGCAGCCGTTGAAGAATGACCGTGGCACCTGTTGGTGTTTAGGTACTGACTCTCAGGGGCTTTGAAATCTGGTGAATTTCAGAACTTTTTCTTGGCTTTGATTTGCTGCAAAGTTCATAGATAGAAGCCTTATCCTTATAGTTACTTCTCCTTTTTATTTTTTCTATTTTTTATTGATTTTGAGAGAGAGGGAGATTTGTTGTTCCACTTACTGAGGCATTCATTGGTTGATTCCTGTATGTGCCCCGACCAGGGATCGAACCCACAATCTTGGCATTTCGGGACAACTCTCTACCTTATAGTTAAACTTCGTGATGTCTTTGTCTCTGCTGCCATTTCCTGGTGCTTTATCAGCCATCATGCACGGAACCATTTATGAGTGAGACTACTGTATCACCTCAGTCTGTTCTTTCTCCCTTCCTCACTTCACTCTTTTCCTCCCTTTCGTATTTGCACGCTGCTGTGAATAAACCTCCACTGAGAAAGAAAGGTTTGACAAATGACTGCAAAAATATACCATATATTGTTTTAAAGTTACAGAGTATCAAAGTCAGTCTTGGTAATTATTTCTAACACAAGTATGCATATGCGCTTCTCATACTTTGCAAGGTGCTGTTGCTAAAGGAGTCTTTCTTGGGACATAGCTGAAGGTAACTGTTTTCCTGGTATCTGTCATTGGTTACAACAGAAGATAAAATGGGTTAGAGTCTCTCTTCCCAGCTTTAGCTTCCATAAAATAAACTAGATGGTGCCCAGGCTCCTTGCAGCTGGAGCACCTGTGACATCAAAGCAAACACAAATGCATGCAAGACATGTATTTAAATGTGTCAGTAATAAGCACCTGCTGGTCAGCATAGAGTTGGCTCTCCTGGAGAATCTCTGTCTTGTATTTTTTCTGGCTATAAAGTGGAATGTGTCTGTCATTCATTAAAAATGCGGGTAATGTCCAGGCATTCTTGACTCAGAGAAAGAAAGGTGATACTTTCTCAGCCAGGACTTGACTGGACTTGTGGGGCAGAGGGGACTCCCCAAGCCAGAGGTCAAAAAGCCACCTGTGCCTATGGCCAGGGCTCTTGGAATAACTGTGCTGTTCACACAGAGGTCGCTACACTGGGTGGGTGTTTGAGAGCTTCCTCTGGTGCTGTGTGTGAACAAAACCACCGTGTCTGGGAGTGACCTCCCCGGTCTACACATTGTTACAACAGACTAAAGAATGCATCAGACCGGTGACCCCAGCACTAGTCATTACTAACAGTCAGTGGAGGAGGGCATGGCTTTTTGGCTCTAGAAAAGGCAATGATAACCTTACGTCTAGCATCTATGTAATGTTAAATTTTCTGTAAGTAGGAAAAAATGTGTACGGGGGATAAAATACAAACACACAAAACAAACAAACAAAAATGGACCCAAACATCTCAAGACCTGCTGCGTGAGCCCTTTGGGGACCAGAGTTAGTGACGGAGGCTTGTCCCTCCTCCCCGTGCTCAAGGAGGTGCAAGGAGGGAACCCGGGCCCCACAGTGGCTGCAGGGCGGTGCTGGCCAGGTGAATGAGCACCTGAGTCCCGATTCCCATCTGCAGAAAGCAGATGGTCACAGCGCTCATCACGTGGGGCTGCAGAGAGGACAGGAGAGAGGCTGGTTCGGGTAGAGGACGCGGCGTAGGGTGGTCCCTGGAGCCCATTCCAGCGGTGCTTGCTGCTGTCCCGTCGGAGGGCTGGCTTGCACTGCGACCTCTAACAGAGTCCTCCCCACCCCTGCACAACCTTTATGATTCCTGCTGTGCATGCAGAACCCAGGCTTTGGCACGTTCATGTCACTTACCCTAGGTCGCCCCCCACCAGGCATGCTGGGTCCTGGCCTCTAACTGGGGCCCCTGGGCCCCTGGTGGCCACCCCTTCTGCCCCAGCTGCCCACTCTACGCTCGGGCACCTGCGGAGGCCTCAGGACCAGGGCAGTGCCACTCAGCCTGGCTCAGCCCCGTGGCAGGACCCCCAGAGCACACCGACTGCCCCCCACTGCCGTCCTTCCACAGTGGGGGGCCTTCCTTTCCATCATCAGGCCACTGTTCTTTTCTGCAGAGCCCAGGCCCGTCTTTAAAACGCTCTTTACCTCGTCCCAGGGACCACCACCTTCACCCGGGACTCCAGCATCGGGACTGCCTTGGGGTTCCCATGTTCCCCCCGGTTCATCACACGCAGGTCTGCAGGTGCTCACGTGGAACCATGCAGATGCACCATCCACCTGTCCATCTATCCATCTATCTGTCGTTTTCAAACTGGCAAAGCAACAGTCTGGTCATGAATTAACGTATGCTAGAGCATTGCTGTTTCCCACTAGCAGCCTATAAAAGTTATTTTTAAAGTTGTTTTAAATCTGTGAGTAAAAATAAATGGCTTTTGCTGCAAGAAACACCAAAAATGGAAAAGCTAACAGTTCAAAGATGATAATTCACCTCACAGGCATGGCTGGTAGCATCGTTGCTTCAAACGGGTGCAGATTTATGAGAGACTGGCTCTGCAGACGGGTCGGAAGGACGTCTGAACCTCAGGCTGGGCTTCCCCACCCCTGAGTGCTTTGGAGACACAATGGAGGGGGTGTGGGTTGCGGGGTGTGACTGGCGGGTCCATTCGAAAGCATGGAGGACACAAAGGGAAGCGACTCTCATTCCCGGCGTGTGGGGCTTCGGGAGGCCAACATTTCTTTTCTTTGCATATTAACTTTACAGTGAGCTTTTTTTCTTTTTAATTTAAGAAGGGGAGAAAAAAATACATGGTTAAGAAGAAGGGAGGATTGAGGATGTTAATTGTATGGCCCCTAGATAGCATTTTCAAAAACTTTCAAAACACATTTTAGAGCATTTGTGTGAACCTAATACTTTGATCCTATTTCTCTCAATAGTATCCTTTTACTTCATAGAGAAGTCAGGAAGACTTTTTTAATTGTTGTAGCTCTTAGGAAAAAAACCACTAAAAACAAAACACTGGCCACCTTGTGTAAATATGAATCGTGGTTTGCTGCAGTAGCAAAGCTTTTGTTGCTAACTCTTTATTTTTAAAGAATTACAGATTTACAGGAAGTTGCGAAATAGAGTCGGGGAGGTCCCATGCACCCCCCGTTTCCATGGTAACGTCTTAGTAGCTAAGTTTTAAATATTTAGTTTGATATCTTATCTAATATTAACCTAGGCTAAACACTTGCCATTTTCATTAGCTAGTGAGGTGATATTACAGAAATCGTAGCCTCCGCAATACTGTTTAGCAGTTAATTTTTTTTTAAATGAAATGTTTTTGTGTTTAACGTTGGGAGGCCTCAGAGGCAGGAGGAGGAACAGGGGTCAAGGGCGGAGGGAGAGCCTAGGTGGGCAAACAGAGAAACAGAGACCCAGCAAAGCCAGGCCCTCCTGCAGTTTCTGGATTCGTGTGCACGTGCTACACTCATATTCCGTTCCGGTCACCCACGGTTCGGCGTCTGTGCGCCCACATCACCTGTTCTGTGTCTTCACCATCCGTCTAGACTCTGGCCTCCTTCACTGGAAGGGCAGGTGCTTGTGATGAGGCACTTCCGGGACGCTGGCAGCGGCACCTCTCGGTGCAGACACTGACCCCGCAGAGGTGGCCACTTGGTGGCGGATTCATTGTCGATCTGCACACATCCCTGTGTGTCAGGTATATGGTAACCAGAGTTTTAAATCCTCAACTCACGGTTGCTGGAGAGAAGTGGCAGAGACCTGGAGGGAAAGCCAAAATCTTATTAGAAAATTCAGGATCTCAAAGTAAGTGTCAGACTTCAAAGTCAAGGCGGTACCCCTATTCTTCCTTTTGGTGTACACGGCAGAAAGATTTCTCCAACTCAGAGTGAGACGCTACTGTTACTTCAACTTACTTTACATTGATTACTGATTATTTGAAAAATAGGGGTGAGAAAGGGTAGCAACCAAGTGGCATCTCCCTCCTCCTCATCACGTACCCAAGTCCCTCCATGGAAGGCCTCATCCGCAGGCATGAATTGACCACAGAATCCTATAGAAAGACAGCGTCACTGGGAGGTGTAGAAACGCTTCCTTCCCTGTCAGGCCCAAACTCAAGGGCCAGGCTCTCCTGGGACTGTCTGCAGACCCGCCCCGGCGCAGAGAAGAGGACCTCAACCCCATGGTGCAGCCGGCTCGCCACCCACTGGGCAAACATGCCCTCGTTCCGCAGATCCTCTGGGGGAGTTCCCCGAGCCGGCCAGTGACACACACTCACACAGGTGACCTTGCACAGCCATGGACTCTGGCAGCAGTACCTGTGGGCGGGGGGCGGGGGGCGGGGGCATTTGTTTCGATAGATCCGTCTGATTGGGCAGAATCTCAGGGGTGCCTCTCACTGTCATTTTTCAGTTTAGTTCAACCCCGTAGGCAAGCATTAGGTGTTTACTGCGCACCATGGGCCGAAAAGCTGCTGGGAAGTGGGGTACGTAGGAAGTGTAGGCTCTGCCCATAGGAGCCCGTCGTCCGGAACCCTGCTTGGTCCGCAGGTTCCCACATGGTCTGTGAGCACTTCAGACTGGAGTGTCGCTCACCGACGTGGTCCACGACGAGGCGTGTGTGTGATGTTCAGCAGAGCATCTGGCTCCGCAGGGCTCGTCCCAGCTTTCTCGGAACTGTTGACACACTTCGTCTCATTTGAATGATTGTGGGAGAATTGCCTCATTTCCCTTTTTGATCTGCTGATGGGGGCGGGGCAGGGGGTGCAGCCGGCAGCAAGTCCCGGCTTCTGTGCTCACGGGGAACAGGACTGGTTCTGGAAGTCTGCGCCGTTTTCTCAGTTCTAAGTTTGTTCACCGGTGGTGAGAGATCGTTTCAGCCGTGTGGTCCAGCAGCCAGTCTGCTCAGATGTACCTTCTGCCAACTTTTTTTCCTGATCAAAAATGCTGTTGATACTTTCCCAGACAGATCCACGTCAGTTCTGAAAGCAGGTTCAGAGATGGGTGGCTGGACGCCCGAACACCCGGGCAGCAGGTGCACCAGGAGCTGCCCCCTCCTGTGACTGCAGCAGTGCAATGCTGTCCCTTCGTGTGGCACCTCGGAGCGTTTGCGCCGAGGCTGAAGCACGTGCTGGTGACGATAGGCAGGAAGGGTAACTGTGAAGGGGGCGGGGAGAGAGGAGGACCTGGGATCTTTGGGAGGCTTGGCCTTAGGAAAGAGCACAGCCAGCAAAGCGATGTTTGTTGTGCCCTGCTCCCAAGAGAGTCCTTGTGGACCACAGGGGACGCCTGTCCAGTTTGCGACTGCTAACATGAGTCCAAGGTCTTCAGCCAAGCAGTGGGGTGAAATGGGTGGAACAGGGGAGGGGAAGAAACCTGCCCAGCCTGGTGCCCCGGGCCCCGTGGGCAGCAGTGCAGTGTCCTACAGAGGACAAGCTCAGACCCGTGAAAACCTGCAGGTAGCAACTGCTGCTGAGTGTCCAACCCCCTTTTATTGAGCACCTACTATGTGCCATGGCCTGAGCTTGCTTCCGGGATGCAAATGTGTATTTGGTTCCTATCTCCCACTCAAGGAGGTTACTGAGCACGAGGGAACACTTATGATACTGCCCTGAAATTATCTTCTCGTAGCCACAGGTGCACTTGGGGGAGGGCTTGAGAGTTTTGTAAGATTTTTTTGTTTTGCTTTTTAAATAAGATTTTAAAATCTTGTTCATTCCTTTTGAATATAAGCTAAATTCTTTTGAATTTATGTAGAGCCAGAACCATGTTGTAGCAATAAGTAACAATCACTGGATGTGTGTGTGTGTGTAAGTCACACCTAACAATGATATTATTTTAAGCAGTCACTTGCATCGTAAAGAAATTAAGCAGAGAAAAGAAGGATGTTGTTTTATATTTACCCACATGTTTGCTGAGTTTTCTACTTCAAGCTTGGAATCTGGCCATTTGGAGGTCAGGAGTGGTTTTTTTACCCCAAGAAAATGTAAAAGGTGGATTTGCCTATAAACTTGCTGCAAGACCTGCCTTTCTTCAAAGAAATATTAATCCTGAGACCGATGGCTAAATTCAGGTGGGATTCAGAGATACTTAAGAAAAAGGTGTGCTTGGAAGATTTGCATAATTATGTAAGTCCTCTGTTGGATAAACATGGGCAAATTTTCATGGGATCAGAGCTTTGGTAACACGTAAGTGGGTGGATTAGAGCTTCGCAGAGTATCTTACCCACGGCTGCTGTGTTTCAGAACTGGGTTGGCGTGCTGAGAGGCCACATTTAAAAGCACTTCCCTAGACGAGTTTTCACTCTGCGCTTCGTCATCTCAGGACCGCGAAATCGGAGAGAGACGTTCTTTGCTTCTGTTCTCCAGTGCCTACTTACACAACATGCTGTGTTTGGGGGACAGCATGTCTTTTCCCAGAAAATCCCAGGTTAACAGAAAATAGGCACTGGATGTTTATCTGACGTTGTTTATGGGGCCTGAGAAACGCCGTCATCCTTGTGTACACGGTGCTCTGCTGACTGGGGCAGAGGTCACGGGAACGCTAGGATGCCTCTGTCAACAGCAGGTGGGGGCCACCATCCCCGGGGAAGAGGACGTTTGCTGCTGCTCATCCAGGAACGGCACGAGCCACGTGAGAAAAGTACGCTTGCTCCTACTTGGAAATCTCCGTTTCCGTGACCGGGATCCCGACAACTTCCTGGTCTTCCTCCCCTGAGTCAGCAAGGCCCCTCGGGACTGTCCACGACAAGGGACAGCCCCGAGTTCAGCCAGCGATGTCCGGGCTGTATGTCCGAGTCATCGGCTGCGCATGGAGGTTTCCCCTGAGGCCCGGAGCCAGCAGAGGCATCCCACACTTCTGCTGCAACGCTCTGAATGGCGTGGCCGCGGTTCAGGGTCCGGTTCGGCTTTCTCACTGGGCTATAAGCTCCGTGCCAAACGATGCCATGGGGTGGGCCCATCGGCCCACAGGCCAGATGGGCTCTGAATCAGTACCGACGGCGTGGACTGAGTGCACCTGAAATGTGATTGCATCTGTACTCACTGACCAGCGTGATCACCTTGTAAAAAGTGGGGCTTTGTCTAAACCAGCAAACGATGGGGTCGAAGGGAGGGATCTCAGTCCGTGAACTTCCTCGTGTGCCTTCCTCAGCTTTGGAAGCACAGGGAACAAGCATATCTCAAGGAGAGTGGTGAGGGCTTCTTACTTATTTCACCCTTCCTAGAATTCACCTCTGAAGGGAGGGGCATGCGTTGGCTTAAAAGCATTTTTGAAGAATTAGATGTTGCATTAAAACCGAATTATCAAGGGAGAGCACACCCTACTTCACGCAACTGTGATTAGCTCCCTGCATGGGGAAGGGTCGAAGAATTCTCTGCGGTCTGCACCGTCATCCAGGTAACTCAGGGGTGTCGATTTCTATTTCCTTTCAGAAATTCAAATGAGTGGAAATTGGCAGACAGTTCAGAGTAATATATGACCCTCGGAGTCCCCGTTGTAATGAAGAGAAAGCTAATTATTTTTTGCATAGAATGCGATGAAGCGATTTTAAGTGCCTCATCAAAGGTCGTAACCATGACAACTCTTAAATATTACATCAAAGGGAAGTAGGTCTGACTCTCATTTGTCTGGAAAGTAACTATGGACTGTAACCTCAAGAAGTGCTGGGCACAGGGAGCTTGCTCCACGCTGGAAAGTTGTGACCATCCCGTGGCCAAAGGCAGGAGTCACGTCCTATCTGCCTGTGTGTCCCACCCGGTCCGGCATTGGCGCAATGGCGGGAAGACCACAGGCCCTCACTGAGGAGTTGTTAATGAAGTGAAATTGAATTTCAGGGGTAGGGAAAGCAACGTTCGCCTAACTCTATGACTCCTATCCCAAGTAGCAGGTGCTTTTCAACGCTGGGCATGAGTTGCACTGTTTTTGACTTACCTTTCCAAGGGGTAGGGATGGGATGGCAGTCTCCTTCGCAAGGGGGACCACGCAGGGTGCTCTACATAAGCACGTGAGGGACTTACAACCGTCAAAACTTTTGAACCATCTACTAGGTGACTTTTTTGAATCTTTACACCAGAAGCCATAATATAGAGGGAATCAGAGGAATATTAAAACAGTAACGTTCAAGGGCCAGACTTTGCTGCCACACGTGGGTCTGGAGGGGAGCATGGACTTGACTTTGCTCGGAAAGGCTTCGCAAAGGGTTCTTTCCTGTTTCACCTTGGGGAATGGAAACCAGCCTTACCAGTGACTTTATCGGGGTGTAGCTGTCTGTGAATCTCTGCTTGTTCTCAAAACAGACTACCCCATTCACGTGTCCAGTATGATAAACAGGCACCCTTTACAAGTAGAAAACACAGCACTCTATTAGCATATGTTCTACTTATTCCAAATCAAGTGGCATCTGTCCTCCAAACTGCCACTCAATGATTGTCTGCTCCGGGCACCGTGTTTGCCACCCTCAGAGGGAGGACTCACAGTACGGCCTGGGACTGGAGTCGCAAATCAAGCTGTAGCTTCAGCAACATGGAGAGCTGGACCAGTGGTTCTCAGCTGGAGACACTTTTGCATGCCACTCCCTGCACCTCACTGCCCCAGGACATCTGGCCATGTTGGGAGTAGTTTCTGGTTTTCACACTGGGGTGTGTTACTGGCATCTAGTGGGTAGAGGCCAAGGTTGTTACAAACATTCTTGCATGCACAGGATGGCTCCCACCACAAAGCATGAGCCCCAGCCCCAAATGGCTGTAGCGCTGGGGGAGAGAGACCCTGGCTGGGCCCTGCCCCCCACAGTCAGCTCTGACGCCTCTGTTATCTTTGTGTTACGCTGGTGTGCTCTCCGATTCATTATGCCTCTCACTTTGGAGTTAATCAGTCCTTGGCCTGGGCTTTGTAGGTGCCCCAAGTGTAACAACCAGCAGGGAGGTTGGCATTCCTGAGAAGTGCACTGGGGCCAGCATTCCAAGTTCACCTGCACCAGCTTGTCCAACCTGAACACTTACCCAGTGAAAGCAAGAGTCATGTGAAGACGCCTTAATGGTCCCCACCCATCAACTTGCTTACAAAGGAGCCAGGGGGCCTTGGAGTCAGGGCTGGCTCCCTCCCTGCTAGGAGAGACCATGTACATCAGACATAAAACATGGACTCCCGCTTTTCCTCCTTTTTCCTTCTCCACGTAGTGCCGGGGCAGCAAGAGGTTAAGGAATGGTTCACCCCACCCCTCCCTCTGAACCAGAAGAAAAACCAGCTTGTTCTAGCCTGGCTTTGCCAGGGACAGGAGGCAGCTGCTCTGTTCTGAGCGCTCCTTTCTCTGACACTAGCCTGCCTGCACACGGGGGAAAATGTGCTCAGGAGTGTGGGTCGCGGCAGCCAGTGGTGAAGGACACCCATTTCTGCTTCCCGGGTCTCCAAAACAATGGTGTTTGTGCTGAGGTTTCACAGGAGTGTGCCTTCCGCCAGGCAGAGCACACATCAGAGCTGGGGCACCACCCACCAGCCACCCCAAACCTCCTGTGAAGTCAGGACGCCTTTAGCGGTGCCCAAGGGAAGCAACTAGAACCTTGGAGCGGCTGCACACCTGTGGAGTGTTGCCTTGGTGTTTGCACAGGGCAGGTGACCAAGGGTCTCATTGGAATCAGAGGCCAGCTCCCAAACAAATCGTGGCTGGGAATTTGATTTCAATAACACTTTTTGCTCCATAATTTATCATAAAATACCAGTTCTTGAACCGTGGAGTCACACCTGTAAGAGTGCCTGGGTACTCCACACGTATTTGCTGAGTGAATAAATGAGCTCAGAACTGGGAGGGCCCTGGGTCCAGCTCCCCCATTTACAGAAGAATCTCGAGGTCCACAGGCCTCCGTTGTTGCTGGGGAGCAAGGGCCCCAGTGCAGTTGGCACAGTCCTGTGAGTCATGTGCTCACACAGACACCCCCCAAAACACGTGATGAGCACCCTGCTGGCACAGGCACCCTCCCCGGTCCTGTGCCCAGCTCTCTGAAAAAGAGCCCCCCAAATTGCTTAAGCTTTAAGATCCACAAAATTTGAATCACAGCCCCCACCCCGCCAGGTGAGAAATCAAAAGAACGCCATGGGGTTGAAGACCTCGACAGAGCTGTTTGTTGGAAAACAACAAAGCAGGAGTGTTTGCATGTTTGACTCCGTTAAGTAAGATTTTAAGAAGTTTATTTTATCCTGTCTATCAGTTTGTGCTCTGCCTACATGAACACAATGCACATTTCCTCTCTGCATAAAACCAGTTGAGAAATGGGGAATTTTTTTATAAGTAAGACACATTTTCACCAAGTTCAGTGAGAGGACACCCAGCTATATAACTGATTGAACTTAATTTGAATTTGTGTATGTTTTTCCAATAAAAGACACAAGTTTCCTCATCTACTTATAGGTCTAAGAAAAACAGCTCCAAGACAGGATTCTGGAGGGTGTTCCCAGGGGAGCTGCAGAGCCCTGGCATCGGCCCCAACCTGTAGTAGCTGTGCCATGTACCAGGGGCACCTCCTGGTGCCTCAGTTCCCTCCCTGTCAAAGACCATGTCACACGTAGATTGGTAGGGAGGGCTCAGGGGGGTAACACAGGAAAAGGTCCTGGCATGTAGAAAATGCTCAGCAAACATGAGCTATTTCATTGCTCCTGGCACCGTCGTCAACGACAGTGTCTTTTCTAGACCGTCGCCATCTGACATGGTCACCATGAGCCACGTTTGGTGGCTGCCAGGCCCCTCAAATGTGGCACATCCAAACTGAGGTGTGCAGAGAGTGTTAAAATGGACACTGGGTTTTTGGAGACTTAGTACAAGAAAAATGGGTTGAAAATCTCCTTAATATGTTTTAAAATTAATTTCACACATTGAAACGGAAAGTCTATCACGCTGAATAATACGCAGAGGTCCGGCAAAAGTGAGGCTTGCTTGAGTGCGGTTGGCAGGGTCAAAATATGGGTGCAATAATTTATAGTTTTAATTTGAACATTTTACCTAAGATGTCATACGGTGTACTTGAGTGTGATGTTGTTGTGTTGCAGAATCACAGGCTTATGATTCTGCAATAAAAATTTTTATAATAAAAAGGGGCATTATTTGTGCCAGACCCTGAATATTAAAATTGTAGCTTTTTCTTCCTACTTGTTTACCAGCCTGGCTTCTGGTGACACGCGTGTTCGCATGCCAGGACTGGACGGACCACGGGGCATGTACCCCGGGAGGGCCCAGAAATGTGCTGCGTGTTTTTGCTTAAAACCTCCGAGCGTCTCCCGGTCTCCTCCCTTCCAGCCCTTCCGTCTTGGGCCCCAATCCTTAACTTTTCTGGGCTTGCTTTCTCTGAACGGTTGGCTTTCATAGCTTGAAAGAACAAGCATCTAGACAAACACGGATTTAATTTGCTTTCGGGCCTTTCTCCTCCAGCCAAGGGGAGGAACTGCGGGCACATAAATCTGCCTCCAGTATATGGAGGGAGATCCGGTTCCTCGCTCTCAGAGAGCCACCGGGAAGGGGTCACCACACTCGCGGTGGCTTCTCAGCGGCGAGGGGCCAGCATTTAGCATCATTGTCACGGGCAGCGCTTGGCCAGCAGTGTCTTCCCTCAGCAGCTCCCAGCTCTGCGCCCTAGACACACGCTCGTGTCAACAGATGTTCTCAAAAATACAACAGCATTCCGTGGTCCAGTAGGCTCGGAAAACTCGGCATCCACCGGACGACTTCTTGTGCACATTCCGCCTTAAAGTATCTGGAAACTCCCACCACGAGCAGGCTCGGCTCACACTGCGACAACCCACCGTCAGTCGGGTTTGTTGGACCGCAGACCCGTGTTTTCCAAGGACGCCTGTGAGACCCCACACCCCACGGGGACGGCAGTGGCAGAGACAGTCTCTCAAATAGCGATCAGGATCCGCTCCCCTGTGTGCTAGTTTGTAGGGATAGCAAGTTGAAGCCGTCCCTTTGAAAAAGGTTGGGACAGTATTGTGTACCGATCACCTCTGTTGGAGGAAATCATCGACAAATGTGCTTCTCTTAAAAGAGTGAAGGGGAGAGAGTGATAATGGCTGCTGAGCAAGTATGTCTCTTCTTATGAACCTGTCCCTCTTCTTGGTTTGTGGAAGGGTACTGGGAAAGAAATCCTTTTTGGGGTGAGTGGAATAAGGACAAAACAACGCAGGATCTGCCTCGCATGTATACTTACTTATGATCGGTCTAGTTCCTGGAAGTAGTTGAGATGTCTCATGACAGGTACAAATACGATAGAGCCAGTCCCCAGAGACGGACCTCCGGAGAGGTCACAGCAATGCGGCCACATGAGAGACGTGGACCTCCTAGAAACTGCGCCGGCCAGCAGGGGCTGCGACCAGGCAGCGGGAAAACCAGCCCTGAGCCCCCAGCTGCAGGGAAGGCCTTGGCAAGGCTGTGGTCCCAGCTCCTGGCTCGGTTGTCGGCTTAGTCACAGTGTGCCTGCCAGCTCTGGGGTACCTCCTCGGGGTGCCTCCCCGAACACCTGGTCACTGCGGATTTCAGCACGCAGGGCTATGCCTTCCTGGAGTGTTGTTGTGCAGAAAAGCGTCTTAGTGGGAAAGGCTAGAAAAGGAAGAAACCTAATGCATGCAGCCAAGATGGTTTCCAAATGAAAAATGTATTTGCATACTGGATGCAGCCGGCTGCTTTTACAAGGTCAAAATTGGTGACAAATTTATCTGTGTGCAACCATATCTGTGAGAAAGGGGCCATCACCAAAATATATAAAGAATCATACAACTCCATAACAAAAAAAAACAAAGAAGAAACAAACAATGCAATTAAGTAATTGGCAAAGAATTCAAATAGATTTTTTTCAAGGAAGACGCACAAATGGTTAGCAAAGTGCAGGAAATGGTGCCCACATCAGGGAAATGCAAATTTGGGCCACAATGAGGTACCACCTCCCACCTGTCAGAACAGCTACCTACCTACCATCAAAAGGACAAGAGAAACGGTAGCGATAATGTGGACAAAAGGGAGCTCTTATGTAATTGGTGGGAATGTGAATTGGTACAGCCTTTACGGAAAACAGTGTGGAATTTTCTCAAAAAATTAAAAATAAAACTGTGGTATGATCCAGTAATCCCACTTCTGGGTATTTATCCAAACCACATTAATCAGTATCTCAAAGAGAAATGTGGCCTCCCAAGTTCACTACATCAGGATTCACAGCAGCCAGAACATGGAGACAACCTAAGTGTGATAGACGGATGACTAGATGAAGAAGATGTGATATATTGGAATATGGCTCAGCTATAAAAAGAAGGAATTCCTGCCATCTGTGGCAACGTGGACGGACCTAGACGATGTTATCCAAAGTGAAATAAACCAGGCAGAGAATAATAAATACCGTATGATCTCATTTATGTGTGGAATCTAAAACAGTAATAACAATAATAAGGTTGAGCTTATAGAAACGGAGAGTAGAGTCACGGCCGCCAGGAGGTGGGGGGTTGAGGGAAGTGGGGAGACGTCAGTCAAAGGTGCAGACTCTCAGTTAGAGGGTCAATGACTTCTGGCGATCTAGTGTACTGTGGTTAATGAGGCTGTGCTGTGTACTTGGAATTGGCGAGAGAGTGGACCTCAGTTCTCCGCACACACACACAGTTGTGTGGTGACAGAAGGGTTCGACAACAAACCTGTGTGCTTTATCACCCAACACATATGACAACATGGCTAGAAAACAGTAACTCAAAACTGTGCTAACACACTCATTAGCTAGGAAAACATCCCATTGGGGGGCAGTATACTGTCTATGTGCATTATAAGGAAGCAACTAATCAATTATTGGGGGGAGGTCTTTAAAATGTCTTTTGCTGACAGGGATGATGAGCAAAAATATTTAGCTCCTGCCATCCTAGCTTGTCACCAGCTCTCAGTCCATAAAGAGGGACACACGCCTGACACTAGGACATCGTGTGACTTGTGGGTGATAAGCGGTGTGAGCTGGTCCAGGGACCTGCATGGAATGTGAGTTGTGAGCTCTGATGAAGTCGGCAAAGTTTAAAAAAACACAGCTGGGACTGCCCCGTGAGCTTTGGGTGACCTTGACCCTGACTGCGTTTACCTTTGGAGATACGAAAATCCAACTTTGTACTGTGGCAGAACCTTCCACGGTGCCTTTCTGGTGGTGTTGTCTGTTCGTGTTTTTGTTAACAGATCTTCGTGGAACCAGTAGAGTAGTTTATGGACAGACCGGGCTCACCCAGGGCTGCGTCTCTCATGGGCGTGTGGCCTTGGGTGGGATCCAGGGTCAGATTCCTCAGCCCAGGAATGAGGGTGGCACTGAGCGAACAGCCTGCAGCTCAGTGCAGGTGTCCGAGGTCACTACGTGGCTCTGTCCCCGGCTCGGTTGGGCAAAGCACCCTTGTAGCGGACTCAGAACTCAGACATGCAGGAAAACAAACAAAATGGCCTAGAGCAGGTTTTCTTCTTTTGAATGACTAAGAACTCCGACAGTGTAAAATGCTGGAGATCTCAGAGAGAAGCTGCACACCCAGCACGTGCTGTTACTGAAATCACTGTCTGTCACTGATGGAAATCCAGGCTATTAATGCAAATGACAAGGACAAGCCTGCCACACACCCAGCCCAGCGAGGCTCCCTGGTTCCCTTCAGTAAGTAGCTCCCCCGCTCCCCACACAGCTTCTCTGTGTAGACACCAAGCAGCCCTGAGTCTGCCTGCTGCCTGCCCTACTGCGGGGTACTGTCTGATGCCCCACAGCAGGAGGTGTGTCTGCGGTGCAATGGGCTGGGTGTTTGCATTGCACCATAAAGCAGAAACATAGCCATCATGTTGCCTGGACATGGAGCCACCACAGTTAAATCTTTTCTGCAAGCATGGCACCAAGGCTGGCTGTTGTCGGGCTGCTGCAGGGGCATCTGGGAAACTTAGAGCGTAAGCCATATTTGAATCAACCCAAACACGTTGCCTTTCGTGGTCCTTGTCTGTGAAGACACCTGACCCTCTGCGCATTGTGTGGCCATTAGAAGGCGAGCGGTCTCACCTGTGTCCTCGTGACCCAAAGCTCAGCGTCATTCTCTGCGTTCAGACTTTACAGGAGTCACATTACCTTACCCACGTGCTCGCCCTGTCCATCTGAACCAGCATACCTGAAGTCTGGAAGAGTTCATCTATATTTAGCATTTAAAAAACCACTCTGTTCTGAGTGCGTGTTGTGTCTAAGACTTACCCACCTCACTCCCCACGAGTTTCAACCCGTGAATCGTAAGCAGGCATGCTCGTGTTTGTGATACGAGATATTCAACAAGTCCCAACTGTTACACACACACGCACATGCACACACACACACTCACGATTTGACAAGAATGAGAAGTCTGAAAGGCAGTTTGAAGTTCTTTTCTTCATCAGAAGACATGTTTAGTAGCTGGGAGTGATTCGTGCAGGCGGGGCTGTTTCGGACATCCCACGGCTTTTACAGAACTGGGCACCGGTGTCCTGAGGGGATGTAGTCAGGCGACCACAGGGCAGTTAGTGAGGAGTGGGGATCACAGCCCACATCTGGGACCTTGGCCTGTTGGTGGCTCCCAGAGGAGGAGAAAGGAGACGCCAGGCTGAAGGACAGCAGGGGACAGCTAGCTTCCCTCTCACTAAAGGGACAGCTGCCAGGCAGACTCCTGGAGCCCATGGGGACAGCAGCGACAGGACCAGAACTCAAAGTCCAAATGTTACACATTTTCAACCCTTTGAAGTATGGAGCGATTGTGTTTCACTAATATGATAGTACATGACTTTTCACGCTCAGATTAGTAAAAGCAGGAGTCCTATCCACATTACACATTAGGATATGATCTTTATAGATTGGCCATCGGAACGATGACCACTGACACCCCAGAGGAAGCTGTGCTCCAGGTTTATAACCCGAACCGCATCGCGGTTCCGTGGGGAGCTTAGCTGCCAGGGCCGCCCCGCAGCCCCCACCCTGGGCGGTTAGCCCCAGCACCCCCTCACCCCTGCAGATCCACGCCTGCGTCAGACTGAAACACCTCTAGAGAAGGGCATCCCAGGCCTCTTTCCTAATCATTTTTCACCACGGGGCTCAGGCATTCCTTAGCATCAGGTCCTCACTTTCCCCTCTCTCCCTTCTCCTCCAGACCCCCCCCCCATCAGTGCCTGCCAAGGCCTCTTGCTGTCCCCACCCATGGTCACCCAGCGTCACCCTCCAGGGGCTGCAGGAGCCAGGCCTTGGGTCCAGCAGGGCCAGTGTCTGGAGCAGGCCAGCAGGGAGTGGGCAGGACTCTCATGTATAAAACGATAGACTCGGAGTGTCCACGGCACAGACATCAGACTTTCAGTGGCTTCAGAAGCCGTCCATCATCCGGGTGATAACAGCAGTGAGAGTCCTCCCACCCCACGCTGGCCGTGTCCCACTCAAAGCCATCTGAACGCTGCTGTCCACAGAAACCCCAGGGCGATTGTCGAGCTCAGGTGTTCAGGTCCCCGAGAGGGAGGGAAGGGGCGGCCAGGCAGAGAAGTGCATCGGCAGGTGGGCTGTGCCGGGCTGTGCCTGCCTGGCCTCTGCACTCGATGGTCCCCATAAACTGCAGGACAGAGGGGGGTCGTGGCAGGGAGAGAGGGCAAAGCAGGAAAACCTGGTTCCCAGCCCTGGGGAGCTCCCCCTCCCACCTCTAAAGCGGTGCCCTCCCAACACTCCAGGGAGACAGGTTCAAGGAGGAAGATGTGACTTCAGTTCTCTCACTCTCAGAGCAGCCCGCCTGTCCCGGGTCAGGGCACAGACGCAGCCGGGCACACACTCTCCAGGGCAGACCATGTTAATTACGACCAGCGTAATGTGTGTTTTGCTTATTTAGGGAAAATCCCTGTGGTCCCCTGACATGCTTCAATGGCATAACTCGGTGTTTGAGCAAATAAGACTTCACAGCCCAACTCCGGGAAGGACTCACTTCTCAAGCGACTGCGGGGAGGGAGGGACGCGTCTCTGGAAACCAGACCGACCACGCAGCCGAAGTTGCTCTCAGCGGGTCCAAAGTGTGGTCTCGGCCCTAGAGGCTGGTGCCTGGCCCAGCCCCACGTGCACCCCCAGCTTCAGTTGGCCGGCCCGAGGCATCTTGTCTAGACCATTCTGCAACAGGGTGTCTGGTGGCCGTGTCTGGAGTTTTCCAGCCCTGAGCATCCCCGGAGCTGCCTTCCTGCAGACCATGTTTTCTGCCGGAACGGCGCCCGTGTCCTCCGGGAGCTCAGTTTACACTGCTTTCCATCCAGAACCGGCACTGTCAGCCCCGGCCAGGGATGAGAGCGGGCAGGCCACCCCCAGGAGCCTTGCAGAGGCATCCCCAGCCGCCCCTGTTCTCGGGCGGGTCGGGAGGGACATGGCTCACGTAATTAATTGTGGGCTGGCCAGGGCCGGAAAGCAGAGGTGACAATTAAAATTCGAAGGCTGGCGGAACGGGAGTCCGAGAATGCTGACCTCCCCACCCCGCAGGCCGGCCCACTCCTGTCCCCAGCCCAGCTGGTGTCCCAGGTAACCTCAGTGGGGCGGCACATGTCCTAGGAGGACACTTGATTCCCAGCCGTTCCCTTCAGGTGATTCACATGAACTCATTCTCTTTTTTGTTTTTTCTTTTTAGCTCTTAACTGATCTGCTCCACAATGAACTGGTTTTGTCTGAAGCAGACAAACTAGATTCCCCAGGGCAGCGCCAAGCTCAGTCTCAGCAAGAGCTTTCTTTTCCCCCAATTTGCCAAAAGAGCAGGTTCGCTCCCTCGCTCCCTCCCTCTGGGTTGCCCAGGGCAGTCCATGTCTGGGACTGTCAGCTCGGGACAAGGGAGGGTCACCTCCCAGGCTGCCTGTCTCATTCCTTTCCCACCTTGGACCCCCACCCCACCCCACCCCTGTTCTGGAAGCACTAAACATTGCCAGTTACACCTGGCACCACATGCTTCTCTCCCTCAGACACCCAACCCGTGTGCCGCAGGTCCCCTGGGCCAAGGATCCGGTGCCCTGGCCAGTGGCAAGGACCTGACCATGCTAGCTCCACCCCCAACTCGACCTTGGATGACCTTGTGCAGATTCCGCAGTATTTCACCCCTGCATGGCCCTCCCTTCGGTGGGTGCGGGGTGGAAAGCACCCCAGGAGGACTGAGAACCGCTTTAAAGATAGGGGAAGGGCCGTGTGTGTCCAGCAAGACTGGTGCAGCTCTGGACAGAGAAGGCTTTAATGTAACCAGGCCAGGCTCCTCCAGTGCCTGCGTGCACGCTCCTGGCACCCCCTCGGGGACCGGGGCTCAGGGAGAGGGAAGGGTTCCCCCGTCGCTCTAGGTGGGTCAGCCAATTGGGCGCTCGGTGTTAAGCACAGACGCAGGGCGCCTTTCGTCCTAGAGCTCAGGACACTTCATCCGAAGGTGCCAGGCTGCAGCCCAGGTGTCTGTCAGTGCCTGGGGCCTGGACAGTGACATTCCTCACAGTCTGGCTGTGGGTCCTTGTATTTCCTTGTGGTGTCGGCCCTTCCACTGTCCTGTCAGGGTCCTCCCCCTACTCCATCCTCAGCCTACCCCTCTCTTGGTTTTCCGTGCTCTTCTCCATATCCTGGCTAAGGCACTCTCTGACCCACGGGTGGGAGCACGGCCACCCACCTCACCGTGCACCTGTACCCTTGTTGCAGAGCCTCTCGGAGGCTGAGTGGCAGCTCTGTAACACGTCCAGATCAGCTCGCCCACGTGCACCTCCCGCTGCCGCGCTCTGAGGAATCAGTCTCGTCTCACACACCCCGAGACCGTCCTACACGTCCTATCCTGCGGACCCCCAGCATGACCATCTGGGGGCCGCCCTCACTGTCACTCGTGAGAATGGTCGTAACTGCTTCCTCCTCCCTACTCTGCCTTAGATCTCCCCCACCGTGTCCCCAGAGCCGTCTCTAGAGAGTGGTTCGCAGCCTCGGCTGCACACGGAACTGGCCCAGGAAGCCGTGCAACACCCTGACACTGGCCCCGTCCCCTGAGAAACCGCTCCACGCCGTCTGGAATGGGGCTTACAGGCGTCCTTTGCCAGCTCTCCGGCCGGCCGTATATGGATGGGAATGCTCCAAAATGTCTCAGAATGCCAATCTGCTCACGTTACCAACTCCTGATTTTTTTTTTTTTAGGTAGCCCTGTTTACCTGCAGTTCAAAACTGAAAATATCTGAAATCAGGGCACACCTGTGCACATGGGCCTCCACGCCTTCAGCCCGTGGGCACTATTTAGGAGCTGTAGTCGTGCGTAACAGAGTGTGTGCATAGTAGCACACGTGTTACTTCCCTCCGAACTGCATGACATGCCCTCTCTCACCTTTTCCTCTCCTTCTCCCAGGAACCCCCACCCCCATGTACCCCCGCCTGAGACAGACACCAGGTCACTGCCACAGACACAGTGTCCTCTTGAACTCAGTCGGGTTTGAGCGTTTTACTCTTGGTTACATGCATTTTCTCTTAGATTTCCACCAACTTAAAGGCAGTTTCTTTAGCCTCGTGTACTCACATCACTCAGCCCGGTGCTCAGCGCACCTGAGTGAAGGGCGGGCAGCTTCTGGGGACCTCAGAGTCCTCGTTCGTACCTTGCTGGGCCCTTCCTGCTCTGAGCATGTGTTTGCTGTTTGTGGTGAATTCAGTCCACGACGCCCTGAAACCAAATCCGAAAGCTGAGTGAGGTCCTTGGCCACCAGCAAGTAACTCGCAAACCATGGGAAGCCAGCTAGGCCCGGGCAGCTTGAATAAAGACGTCTTGTGATTCTTTAGCAATCTGGGCAGTCTAAGAGTTTTATGGGAAACTCATGAGTATTTCAGTATTTAAGTAAAACCATCCCATGTTTACGTGTAGGGTGGCACCTAGAAAATCGAAGGACTCGTTAGATGTCATAGTCGGGAAGCGGTGACCAGTGCTTCTATGTAATCTCCGAGATTCACATTCTGGACCTGAAGACTGGTTTCCACCGACTCTCAAACCAGTGATGGGCCAACTCTTTTTCATAAAAATCCCTGGTGCCCCGCTACACAGATGGCTTTGAATGTGGGAGACGGCCAGAGTGGGACTTCACCCCGCTCGCCCGCCACGGCTCCCATTTCACCCACCGCCAGAGCTCTGCCTGGTGGCTGTGTCTTCGACAACTCACTGCCAGATACTCTGGTCAACGTTTTAAATTCGCATGGAAAATTTTAATTTCGGGTTCAGCTGTAGGTCAGAAGTCCGTGTTCCCTCCGTCTGTTTGTCGCCCGGTCCTCGAATGGAAAATCGTCAGCTCTTGGTGTGGAAATAATTTTCTTGAAGGCGATATTTGTTGAGTGACGGAGGGGATGAAAAGGCACGGATTGCATAAGTGTGAAAAAGACTTGGGTGTTTCCGTTGGCTGCAAGTGCAGTGTGAGCCAACAGCGGCATCACACGGATGGCCAAGTTCGTTAATAAAAGGACAGTGTCCTGAATTCAGAAGGTAGTCATCTGGCCATGCCCTGTGCTGCTCAGAAGGCATGTGGCCGGGAGTGTGTAATCCAGGGCACATTTTAAAGGAACCGCAGTGAACTGGACTGTGTGGAGTGGCGTGAGGCCAGGAGGGCAGAGGGTCGGAATCCAGGCGGAGAGCAGTGGAAAGCGTGGGGGTGCTGAGCAGTGTAGACAGGCTGAGGGACACTCTGACGGCTGTCCTCAGGTGTGTGAGGTGCTGTCGTGTGGAAAAGGGAGGTCGACTTACTCTTCTGGCTCCAGAGTCCAGAACTAAGACACAGGTGTAAAGTCAGAGAGAGCACGTTGTGGGGCAACCTGAGAGAGAACGTCAGCAGCAGTCAGAACAGTCCTAGGGTGGAAATAAATAGCTGTCCGTGAGTGCCTCGCCCTGGAAGCCTTGGAGCTTAGTCGGGATGGGCCGCTTGCAGTCTCTCTGTGGAGGGGATGCTGCTGGTGCTCCCGAGGAGGGTGGGCTCCCAGCCCTGGAGCGGCTCTTTGAACAAAACTCAGGAATTCAGAGCAGCCCTTTTATTTACACCGAGGTCTGCAGCTCGAATTTCTCGGTGACCCTGTTAAACAAACCTACTCCTCCGCAGACACTACCAAAAGCTCTCAGGGTGCGGATTAGGACGGAACTGAAGTTTGAGAGAGGAGTACGTGTGCGACGGGTGTGGGCACATTTTAGCGTTTTATTGGACTTCACTTGGCACCGACACGTGGGTGCAAAATGCAGCCCTTCTCTGCGGTTGGGTCAAGTCACTTAATGGAACATCTCCTGTACTTGATTTTCTAATGCCCAATGAGGGCAGAGCTGGAAATGTCGATGACCCCACGGTCTGCTCTCCGGAGACTGCTCGGTCAGTAGCTGCGGAGGGCTGATTGTGTCCTGGAGAGGCCAGGAGGCGTCCCCCCGCCTTGGGACTGTTTTGTGGGAACCCTCCCTTGTGAAGACCATGCAGGGCCCCGTGACCTGGAAGCTGGGACGTCCCTTCCACTAAACAAATGCCTTGCTTTAAAATACGTGACCAAAGTTGCTTAAAAGCAAAAGGTGGTTTTGTTATTAACCCAACCCGGGAAAGCAGGATATTAAACATAACATCTCAGTTAAGAATCTAACTTGGTAAACGTCGATTTCGTCAGCTCAAAAATATGTGCCTGAAGGGCTCTATCCAGCCAAAAAGGGAAAATCAAGAAGAATAGGGCGGGCAGCAATGGGGAGGCCAGAGAACTCAGGAGGAGTGGGCGTGTTTGCCCTTCATTCTTCTGTCGGGCTCAGCGTGGTCTCCGGAGGGTTCAGATTTATGGGTGGACGTGGGAGTCCCATGGGCACTAATGCAAGAGACCGGACTGAACAAGGGATCAAGTGTCACCTGTGAAGTTCTGGGGTCCCAGTCTTCCCGCCACAAAGACCGCGAAGCAAGTCCTCGCTCGTGTTGTCTGTCTCCTCCATGCCGGGCGGAGCACTCTTCGGGTCACGGGAAGATTGAGCAGAAGGCACAGAGTCCCTGTAACCCCCTCTGCCTGTCTCCCCAGCCCTCAGGCCCTCTTTCATTAATGCCCTGCATTAGCGTGGCACCTATATCTCAACTCAATTAGCCCATATTGGTAGTTGTTACTAACTCAAGTCCAAGGCTCACTTTTGGTGTTGCATTGGTTTTGACAAACGCAGAATGTCATGTGTGTCCCCCCGCTTACAGTGCCACACAGAATGGTGTCAGGGCCCTAAAACTCCCCTGCACTCTACCTGTTCATCCCTCCCTTCCTCCAACTGCTGGCCACCGCCAGCCTTCTACTAAACGAGTTCATTCTTACGCCCCGTGTCACGGCACGCTTACCATACCGTGATAATGTGAAACTCCTTAGTTTCTCGTAGGTGCTCCATCCGCATTCGTTAAATAAATATTTGCATGAATGCATGAATAATCAGAGTTTTGCAAGATCGCTGATCCATTACATCATCGCTATGAGAAAACTGTGTTCTCCCTGAGATGTGCTGAGTGGACACTGGACGTGCTCTTGACCCAGATAACGTCTGGGTGGAGGCGGAGCTGGAGACACAGAGGCCGGCGTTCACCTCTGGCCCAGCTGGGCCTGGGCCACTCAAGGGCCCGGAGCGGAGACTGGTGTCGGCGCCCTGGGCAGAGACTGGCAGGGTTCCCCCACCCCGCGAAAGAAACGTAACTCTAATTCACATCTCTTCTTTGGAGTTTTCTCACCTTTCCAGGTGGGAGTTGTAGGTACTTTCTGTCGCAACATTGTCGTGTAAGTTGATAGGGTTTTATTTCCTTAAAATATCGGACTCCAGTGTGTCCGATGGCTCTTCTCTCGGGCCCGTGTGCCTAGCTCCCTGACAGCTCAGGGTTCGTGAGTGCTCTGGCAGCTCTACCCAAAAGTGTTTTCTCTCTCAGGTGATGTCCTTGAGGTGTTATTTGGGAAGTGAAGTGACTGTGGTGCACAGTAAATGTTTGGGTTTCCCAAGGGAGGCTGATTTTTTAAGGGCCCCCGTTCTGCAAGGAGAGCGTAATAAGGCACAAAAAGCCCTTGGTAGCCCTGGCCGGTGGCTCAGTTGTTCAGAGCATCGTCCATGCACCAGAAGGTCGCAGGTCCAATCCCAGTCGGGGCGCAGAGGGGAGGCAACCGGCTGGTTTCACCCTCACACCGATGTCTCTCTCTCTCCTTTCCTCTCTAAAATCAATAAGCATATCTTTGGGTGAGGATTAAAAAAATCTGTGTAAATCGACCTTTTCTTAGTGTATTTCCCATCCCACTTTGTCTATAGAATAACAGATCATTTCTAGAACCCAAAGTCTAATGAATATCTCTTCATAAGCACAGCCCCCATGAGTTGCTTGCTATTTTGCCTTCCTTTCCAGAAAACACTTTATGACTTCTCACCCCCTGTCTGGGGAGCCTCCAGTGGTTAGGGGCAGCAGGCTGATTAAGGGTAGACACTGTAATCTAGAAGATTATCTGGGCCTGTTCTCTTTGGAAAGTGGACGAGTACAATTTGGGAACTCAGGGTGCTGCGTGGCCTGGAGGGAGAGGCCTGGGGTTTGCCGCCAGGAGGCCTGGGCTCAGTCCTAGCTCTGCCAGTGACCAACTGTGCGACCACGTGAGCCTTGCAAATAGCGGGTCTGCTTGGTTCTCCTGGTAGCACAGGAACTCAGCAAATGACCATTTTCAACTGCGTTGCACGGACAGGCAAAAGGGCCTGCAAGTCAACTGCAGCCACACGTCTGTCTTCCAGAGACGCCCTCGCCGAGAAGACCCAGGCGTGGGCGAGGCTCCTCGTGCTGCTGAAACAAGGTGCACACCGCAGCCCGAGCCCCATGCGGGGGGCGGGGGGTTGCCATCGACCATGCTCCCAGCAGCCGTGTTTGAGTCAAAAACAACATGCTACATCCAGTGAATCTGGGGATTTTGCTTGCTGCCTTGAGAAGGCCGCGTGGGAGTGGACGTGGTGGCCTCTTCTGTGGTTGGGGAGTCTGTCTTTTGCGCAGGAGGCATGCACAGTGCGTCTCCCAGGTCCCAGGCCTGCGGAGGCTGAGGTCCCTGCCACGCTGGCCCACCCACAGAAAGGAAAGCAGTCGGCCAAGTGGAGCTAGCTTTGCTTCCCACTGTTCTCAGCTGCTTCCCGTGAGACCCAATACACTTCACCTCGGGCTGTGTCTCTATCAGGACACCTCTCCCGTGTCCGTGCTCACTCCCAACCACAGAGGCGAGGGGACCACGGCTCTGCTTTTGTAACACACTCTCCCTTCATTGCTCTGAACATGTGCTTCCTAGGCCAGCCCGGCTGTGTGCGGGACAAACCTCCCCTCCCGTGGACGATGGTCTCTGCAGATGTCATATATAAATCACTGTATAAATACAAACATCTCTCTCTGTGAAACTTCATTTTCCATATGTGGATTTTTGGAGCCAAGACAAGGGGAACTTAGCCAAGAGACTGAGAAAAGGTAGACCCGCTATGGTCTGACCTCCTTAACCTACGAGGCGGTTTATAGCAACAGACACGTTTTATGCGGCCCCCGAGGAGGGAATCTACGAAGCATCGCAAACACCCGAGTCACCGACAAGGTCCAGTTGTTGGGGGTGAGTGGCTTGGACTGACTGTTCCTCAGTCAGCAGGTCAAGGGCCCGGTCTGCACTCACTGTCACTCTAGGCCGGGATGCGGGAGGAGGGACCTGAGGGCCCAGCACAGTCAGCTCTATTCTCAGCTGCAGGGGAGAGGACGGACCTGGGGGGCAGGGGCTAAGTGATCCCATTAACCAGGAGAGGAAATAGGCTGAGGGACCAGTGAAAACTCAGAAATCGAGACGTCAGAGCAAGGGAGCTGGGAGGCTGGAAGCAAGAGGTGCAAGGATGGGAAAGGGAGGGAGGGACTGTTCTAGAACTTGGTCTGGGCCCCAGCCCTGGCAGCTCCCAAGGCGTGGAAGAGAAGGAAACTCCATTTCTGAATTAAGATTCGTCTTCAGAGACGTGGCTGGGCATTTGGGCACACCATCTCTTGCATCTGTGGCTCTGGCTTCAGAGGCATATGAATAAAAGTTGGAGAAATGCAAGGAAGTGAAAGGTACAACTGAAAAGTGGGGGACTCCCCACCCCAAGGACCCCTTCTCTACCCTCAAGCTAAGATCATAGTTCTGGGTACAGCTCACAAATGACTGTGGATTATTTTTGCTCGATGCCTCGTTGCTTGAATGGACATATGTTTTCTCTATCATCACTGCCCGTTTGCATGGAAAACTGAGCATGGGCTTCTAAGTATAGTGTGGTAGTGTTCCTTTCCATTACGTGTGTGCCATTTGGATCGTGTTTGATGGGCAGGCAGACAGCCACGCATTGCTGTGCATTCACATTATTATTTTACATGGAGGCGGTATGGTGGGAGTATTGTTCTGAATTCCCAGTTGCCTTCTTTCTCCCTAGCTCTTCGGAAATATCTCACTTACGGCGTCTTTGAGAAGCTCCTTACAGTGTATCACTCTGCTCTGAATTTGAAAATGTGCTTTTAAAACAAAGTTCACGGAGCCCCCCTTGCTCAGATGAGACAAATCTCTTCATGTCGTGGGGGCTTGTCCCGTGCCAGGAACTGTGCTTTACTCCCCTCGTACCCTCATTTGAGTGCTTAAAATCAGTCTGCTAGAGAGACGTCATGGTTTTCGTACTCTCACTGTGGTGAGAAGGAAGACCAGAGAGGGGGAGTGACTTCTCTGCACTCACAGAGCCCAAACCCGAGCCCAGAGCTGGGCTTCGCCGAAGTCCGTTTGCTCCAAGGCCCGCACCTCCGCTGTCCCCAGCTGGGGCCCGTTGGACAGAACACACGGGGCTGGGTTTCCAGCAATAAGATGAATGGAGAAATCTCTGCCCAGAAACGAGGACGGGCTCCATTCAACTCCTCTCTTTTCCATCCTTTTGGACCAGGGGCCAATTTTCTCCCGCCCCCCATCGCTTCCTCCTTGATCTAGCTGGAAACCTCTTCCCTGCTGAAGTCATCAAGGCCTGGGCCTTTCCTTCACTTGGGTCCTCAGCTCACAGGCAGCCACGTGGGCCGAGGCAGTGTGGAATTCTCTGGGCACCGGGGGGCTTGAACTCGTGTGTTGGAAATGAAAAGACCAGGTGTGGGGGCAGAAAGAGAAATGAGCAAAAAAATTGTTTGTTTGTTTTTTTGACATGAAGGCTAAACCTACACTCATGGAAAACGTTCTCTTCCCGTGAGACCTGCTCAGCATGCTTGGCCGCCGGCACTCACGGGGGCTGTCCTCGGACGGGTGGGCTGGACCGCACAGCCTCAGCCAGGCTCACGCCCACCCGGACGGACGAGCTGACTGCAGCTGCGGAGAAAGCAAGTGGACAGAAAGACTTGCAAGGGAGAGTTATCAGAGAGCAGGGGCCGTCAAGACCGGAGCTGCTTCTTATCTCGTCCTGGGTTGTAAATTCCAACTGCTCGTCTTGAACTAATAAGAGACCTAACTTAGGGCAGCTGTTCTTAGGACTCTTTGCTGGATTTTCCTGTTTTTCTTCTCTTTTCACTTCCACTCGCAACCCTCGCAGAGTAAAACATCCAAAACGAGAAACAAAGACCTTAGTAAATTCTTGTCATTTAAATTCTACTCTCCTTACTTTTAAGGAAAAACAATTTTTTCTTAATTTTCAAACGTCCTTAGAAACTAGAAGCTCTTATGCATCCACAAAGGATTTAAAAGTCTGGGCAGCTGCAAGGAGAGACACTGGAGAAATGATCCAGCAAGACAAAGGCTGCCTAACACACAGAGGTGGCTGTTCCCATTGGCTGGGGCTTGCCTCTAGCTCGGCAGCAAAGGAAAGCTCGGGGGTAGAGGCTGGGGAGAGAAGGTACAAACCTAGGCGGCCAGGTCTTCGGGTGACGGCAAACACCCCCCATACACCAGCAGCCCCAGGAGACAGGCGTGTCCCAGCATGGCCTGGTCAGCGTGACCTCCACAAAAAGCTTCACCCACGTGCCATTCCACACACCAAGCCCAATGGCATTGGAAGTCCCACAAAGAATTGTTTCAAACTATTTATCAAAAAACATTTTAAATAAGCATTCTGGGGGCATACAGAAGTTCCCCTAAAAGCGATCTAGAAGGTGACATTGCTTGGTGGTGGCTGGATCCTTCATAAATGAGTGGGCCACATGGAGATGTCCCCCTCTGCCTTCTCAGAAATGCAACTCTGGATTTCCTTCGTCCTGCTGCATTCTGGGCTTTTCGTGTCTCGGCACTTAGATGCTCTGAGGAAGATCCCTCGGAGGCAGAGGGGACGAGGAGCAACCTTTGCCGCTGACTCCTGTGTGTATGGAAACGCCGCGTGCGCAGGAGCTGCGCCGGGCCGGCAGAAGAGTCAATGCGCTTCCCGAAGCCTCCGACTTGTTATTCCGGAAGGGAACTTGGCTCACTGGAAGTATCTGGGCGACCACTGACATCCTTGTAGCCTTAGAAAGATCAGCGCTATTTTAAGATGAAGAGCACAAAGCAAAAGCTGACGAGCTGTTAAAGACTGACAGCCAGTTCCTCGTTGCCGAAGGTATTTACTGGTCCTGTTGCAGAAGGAGCAGGATGGAGCTTGGGGTCGTGGCACCGTGAGCCTTGCTGCAAACCTGTTGAACCTGGCTCGGGGAGGGCTGTCATGACAGCCAGTGGTGGCACAAGGCATCACCAGAAGGTGTTGGAGCAGTGAGGGGACAGGGACCGTGGTTCCCTGCCTCTCCTCTCCACTAATATGCCTTTGGTTTTGCCTTTATTTTTTATTGCTCGTATTAGGGGTGACATTAGTTAATAAAACTGTATAGGGCTCAGATGTACAATTCTATAATACATCGTCTATATCGTGTGTTCACTGCCCCAAGTCAAGTCTCCTTCCATCACCATTTATCCCCCCTTTACCCTTTTCTACCTCCCCTCCCCCTTTCCCTCTGGCCATCACCACGCTGTCGTCTGGGTCTGGGTTGTTTTTGCTTCATCCCTTCACCTTTCTCACCCTGCCCCCTCTCCATGCCCCTCTGACATGCCCAGTCTCTCCTCAGTATCCATGAGTCTGTTTCTGTTTTGTTTGTTAGTTTATTTTGTTCATTAGATTCCACATGTGAGGGAAATAATACGATACTTGTCCTTTTCTGATTGCCTTATTTCACTTAGCCTAATACTCTCCAGGTCCATCCACGCTGTTGCAAAGGGTGAGATTTCCTTCACTTTTGTGGTCGAGTACTATTCCACTGTGTCAATGTACCACAGCTTTTTTATCCACTCATCTACCAATGGGCACTTCAGCTGCTTCCAAATCTTGGCAATTGTAAATAACGCTGCTATGAACATAGGGGTGCTTATATTCTTTCTGATGGGTGTTTCAGTTCTCTTCAGATATATTCCAAGAGGTAGAATTGCTGGGTCACAGACAATTCACTTCTAATTTTTTGAGATATCTTCATCCTGTTTCCCACAGTGGCTGCTCCAGTCTGCGTTCCAACTAACAGTGCACAAGGGTTACATTTTCCTCGCATCTCCCCCAGCCCTTGTTGTTTGCTGATTTGTTAAAAATAGCCATTCTCACAGGCGTGAGGTGGTATCTCATTGTGGTCTGAATTTGCATTTCTCTGATGATTAGTGACATTGAGCATTTTTTCATATGTACTGGCCATCTGTATGTCCTCCTTGGCGAAGTGTCTATTCAGGTCCTTTGCCCATTTTTTAATTGGATTGTTTGTCCTTTGGTGTTGAGTTTTGTAAGTTCTTTATAAATTTTAGACATTAACTTGTTACCAGAAGTACCAGTGAGTTGTCTTTTCATTTCGTTGATTTTTTTTTGCTGTGCAAAAAACTTTTTATTTTGATATAATCCTATCTGTTTGTTTTTTCTTTTGTTTCCCTTGCCTGAGGTGCTATAACAGAAAAAACAGTGCTGTAAGAAATGTCCGAGATCTTACTGCCTTTGTTTTCTCCTAGGACTTTTGTGGTTTCAAATCTAACATTTAAATCTTTAACCCATTTTGAGTTTACTCTTGTGTATGGTGTAAGAAGGTGGTCTAGATTCATTACTTTTTTTGCATATAACTGTCCAATTTCCCCAAAACCATTTATTGAATAGACTATTTTTACCACATTGTATGTTCTTGACTCCTTTGTCAAATATTAATTGACCATAAAGGCATGGGTTTATTTCTGAGCTCTCTGTTCTGTCCCATTGATCTACGAGTCTGTTTATATGCCAGTACCATACTGTTTGGATTACTGTGGTTTTGTACTATAGTGTGATAGTAGGTGGCAGTGGATTGTTCCCAGCATATTTTCCCCTCACACTGGTGACCTGATTAAAGCCCTGTGCAGAAGTGATGTCTGCACACGGTGCTGAGACAGTTTCCCCAAGCACAGAGGATCCCCCGGTATGCACACTGTGCCCCTATCTTGCCTCTCTTTTTCGCAAGTCAACCTTGTCCCTCAATTTGGAAAGACTCTTTTACCTCTGCACAGGTGTTGTTCTCACCTGCAGAAACATAGTAACATAGGCAAATCACCATGATCCCTTTGACTTTGGAGAATTACAGCCCACGTATTAGAAAGGCACAGAACTGATAACTCAAGAATTAATGCTGTGGTCAGAATATTGTGGCAATTAATAGCAAGTGAGTCACTGCCATGCATTCTCGTGTTCTCCAACCTTTGTAGCACTTCTTTTAACACAAAGAAGTGTTCTTTGTGAAGCGTGCTCTGCGAGGTGGTGTAGCCGGGAAGACTGGACCAGACCCAGGTCACCCAGTCTGATGTCTGCTGGCCAGAGAGTCCAGCCCCCAAACCGGAGAAAGCTCAGTGCTGAGTAAATACCGAGTCAAGCCAAGAATTCTAGAAGCAAAGTAGTTCAGGAGCCACTGGAACAAGTCACTGCTAGTATCTCACCGAGGCTTCTCTTCTAACTGTCAGGTTTGCTTGGCTGAGCTGCACACAGGGCAGGTCCTGAACTCGGATGTGCAGATGGGTGGTCCTCGCTGGGCTGGGCGCTGAGCTCATACTGAGTGTCTGTCGCTGCACGTGACGCGGTGGGCACACAAAGGCCGAGGCACCTCCTTGGTGAGCGTGCCTGCAAGTGAACACCAAATAGCCTCGGTGGCTTCTCGGACCGGAATTCCCATCTTAGTCTGCCGTCAGTGGAGCTGGGCAGAGGCAGTGGCACCTGGATGTCTGAATGGACTTCCCTGGTTGTGAGGGCAAAATATTTACAGGGTGCCCCAAAACGGCAGTGCCTGCTACCTCCATCAGCCAGGGAGGTTTGATTACACCCACAACCACACACATTCTCTCTCTTTCTCTCTCTCTCTCACACACACACACACACACACGCACAAAATCTTGTTGCCTGGCTTTCTGATACCTACTCTCAGAAGACTTTTCAGGAAAACAGCACGTGGCACATGAGACATGACCTGAAGGGTCTTGGGATTCCACAGAGAGCAGCGCAGGATGTGTGATGGTTTCAACAACCCCCCTCGAAAAGCACTCCAACACAAGCATACTTTAAAAACCAGGTTTCAAAACATTTCAAAGGAGAGCGATGCTCCGTGCCTCAGCCCACCATTCTCGCAGGCCGTGTGTTCTCCCCGTCTCAGGCCGCAGGCCAGACAAGCGGGCGGGTGTGTGCTCGGTCTTTTTGAGTAGGGAGGCCTGGGGCCCCTGCCTTTCCCAGCGCACCGAACCTTCCTTGATTTCTGGGGGACGTACACAGGTTTTGCTAATTAAAGGTTTTTTCTTTGTAGTCCCCTGACACCATCGACTCATTCTCTTAAGGGTGTTCAAAAGAATCACCAACTTGCCTGCTCCGGCACAGCCTCTGCCACCCAAAATAGAGCACAGTTGTCTGATTTCGGAAGCCAGAGTAGGGAAGGGATCTATGCATGGAACTTCTTATCTAATTTCTGTTTAGAATTCCAGGATTTAAACACATACACACACACACACACAGAAACACACAAACCAATGCAGGTGGCACCAGCCCCTTTAAAAACGCTGAGCTGCAGGTGGCAGCGTGGGGCTCTGCAGTCCCCAGTCCAGGGGTCTCCTTTGCAGACGAGACCACAGAGTCCCAGGTGGACATCAGCTTGCAAATGATCCGCCTCTGTCGTAACTCCCAGCCGGCACTGGCTTCAGAAGCACCTGCACAGACGTGGGCAAGCAGAAAGCACACGTCCTCGGCCTGGCTTTCCTCCTGGTCACTAATCCGACCCTTAGGCAGACTAAGGGGGTGCCTGCGAGATGTCTCTCACTCCCTCGCACTCATCTCGCAAGAGGAGAAGGAGGTGAAGAAAAGAAAAAGGAATGAGCAAAGCGGATGGGCTTTCTTCCCAGAAGAATCTTACTTAATCCCAGCTTCACAAAGTTTTGCTTCAGTCCATAGCAACAGGGGCGTACACATCCCGCTGTGGTTTCAGTAGCTGGGAGCAGGTGAGCCCAGGCCAACGTCTTCGAGCAGCAGGTTGTGTGGAGATGAGCCCCAGGTCCCCATGCCACCTGCCTGTCACCCATCAGCATCTCGGCCCTGGCCCTGAGACCAAGAAGGAGCTGCCGGACACTCAGCTCTGTCGCCAAGCGAATACCATGCAGGCAGCTCCCAGCACTGTTACGAAGAAAGCAGGAAGGAATTTGGAGAATCTGTGTTATGTTCAAAAGCAGGAAGAATGCCACTGATTTATGCAGTCGTGGAAAACTCATGGAAGATATAAACACATAGGCTGACTTCCCAAACTGGTCTTGTATATTTTTCTGTGACAGCTTTCGGGGTGAGAAGAAAGAAACCAGCCCCGCTGGCCTCCTGCTACTCACCCTTGTCTTTTGCCTCTTCTTTACTTTTTCAAATTCAGAAGCACCAAGAAGCACAGGAAAGGCATTCTCAGACTTTTCCTGAAAAGTGAATTGAAGACAGAGAAACCCAGATCGCTCTGTCTGTCACGCCCCAACCTCTCTGCAGGGGCCGAGTCCGGGGAGTTCTCGGGCTGGCCCGGTCTCACTGGCACTTCCGAGGGGCTAAACCATTTTACCAAAACGTGTGCGCACGTGTGTGGCTCTCAAGGACTCCCCACAGACACGCGTCCCCCTCAGTACTAATAAACGTGGCATCTTCATTTCCAATCAGCACAGGGTCACATGGGTCTCTCCAAATTGCGTGTGAGTGAGAAAAAAAGTACCCACAAAACTTCCTTGGCGGAAACCCACTCAGCACGTTGAGGTCAGGTAGACGAAGGTGTTCCCGAACGCAGCTGACCTTTGCAGCTGAACGCAAAGGCAGGCAGCACGGTCTTCTGGGCAAGGCCCTGGAGCACGTCAGCGTAAACAGGACGGAGGCGGCGCCGAAGCACCTTCTCTTCTCCGGTTGGTGTCCGAAGGGCCACGGGGAAGACAGAGGAGGGCGACCGGACACATCCGCCCCCGGCCAGATCAGAGTGGCTCCCCGCGGGACCGGCCCCCAGGTACGTCCACGCACGCACGTGACCAAAGCTCCCGACCTGGACTTGGAGCGCAGCTCTGGTGCTGCAAGGGGCCTGCAGGGACGTGGAAGGCGTCCGCTGTGGAAAAGAGTTCCGGTGCGAACTGCACCTTCATTTGCATGGCATCAGTGTGCGGGTCAGAGCCCTCGTAGCAAAGCAGCTGGGGACTTCCTCCTTCTCTAAGGAACTTGGCAGACTCGGGTGCGTGCAGCCCCATCCCGGGGGGTACTCGCACTTGACCTGCGGTGTGGATCACTGTGGAAAAACACGTCCGTGGGAGCCGGATGGGCGAGGTGCACATCCCAGCCCTCTCCCTTCCCAGTAGTGGGGTGTCAGTGGGGTCCTTAAGCCGCCCGCGCCTGCGTGTGCCTGTGGGAAACATGGAGCTGATAACAGTGTCGCTGCAGAGGAGAGGGCTGGGGCGCGGGTGGCACGTGGTGTGTTGGCTGCTGTCACTGGTGACACTGGCGGTGCTTTCCCTGTCTCAGAAGGTGACTTTTGCCTGCAAAGGCACCCATTAGAGAAGGACAGTTCACTTACGCGTTGATCCCACTGATCGGACCAGGAAGGGCTCTTCAGTCGTTCCGTGCCCGCCGCCCACTGCTGAGTTGTGTTCGGGTGAACACCGACCAATCTGCCGCCTGCTCCCCTTCCGTGGTCTGTGAGAGGCTCCCCAGAAGACGGTGGTGCGGCCACAGAGATGGCGGAAACCTCCGGACGCCTCCAAGTGCTCTCTTCTCTCGCGTATCTGCCCCTTTCTAAAACATTGAAAACCGAGGACTTTGATCATCGTTCCTCTCTTCTCAGAAGCGTGGCTACACTTCGGCTCATTTCTCCATCCAGAACGTTCCCTGACAGTCAGGCTGAAGTGTCCTACGTCAGCATCGCTTCACTTTCAGATAAGACTCGGGCTTTGCTGGGTCTCCTGGCCGGTGGAACCGGTGGAAGCCACGCCCTCCGCGGATGACCTGACCGGTTTCGTCCCCATTCCTCCTCCCTGGGAAACATGCACATAGCTAACTTTCTTGGGGTTTTTTTTTTCTCTGTTATGTAACCATTTAATTATCTGTGATGTTTCCAAATGCTGAAGGGCTTCCCTGGATTCAAACAAGCCCAGCATCAAGGAAGGGGTGACTTGAGGTTGGGGGCAGCTCCAGGCCTCTGTCGCACCCGTAGCAGAGCGGCGTGCTCTGCCAAGCCGCTGGGTAGCCCGAGGGGCTCCGGCTTAGCCTGCCCCCTCGTCTGTGAGACGGATGTGAGTGCCTTGGCAGTGGGACTTTTGGTGAGAATAGAAGCAAATGCTCCCTGCAAGGCTCTAGCACCGCGTGTGCAGCAGGCTCCTGCCCAAACACTTGTGCCGGGGCTGAGACTGGTGCAGCACCAGCAAGGACATGCACTGGTGGGAACACTGGCCCTGACCAAGACCTGGCACCTGCCCATGTGTTGCACATTTGCACATGGCCTGTAGGGAAACGAAATGTGTATTATCTTATAAGTTCAAGTGGGAATTTGGTTTGACTGTACGTGACGTCATGGACTCTCAGCTGCTGTTAGGGGCAATGCTGTCTGCTTTGTCCCGTGTTTCCCGTGAGGGAACTGAGGAGCAGCACCTGCCACCCAGTCCAGAGTCTTCTGGCCCCTCCCCTGTTCTTCGCTGCCCTGTTAATTACACAGAGACGCCCACACCTACCTCAGCCTCGGTTTTCCCCACCCGGTCAGATGTTATCTGCTTCATATTAAAAAAAAAAAGGCAAATATTCTGCTTGCTCTGGCATTTAGTCAAGCAATTATAACATATACTTTTCTTAGAGGAATGCATGTCCTCTACAAGAAATAAATAATTTAAGCAAATTATGATTACAGTACTATTTGCCTCTCTGTCCCTTTAGAATTGAAATAATCATTTCTTAGATAGAGTTAAAATAGCTCTTTCTGAGGAGCAGTGAGAGTGAGCCACACCCCGCACCTCCAACGGGAAGGCATGCCCGGGACCCCCAAATGTGTGGATGTGGCGCAGGGCGAACAGTATTATTAAATAACATCTAACGTTGGGTCATGCATATTTTTTACTGTAAACTTCTACAAATAGACCTACCCACTGAGATAAAAAAAATATATCATCATGATTTGTATGGTAAGGAGCTCACAAAATCATAATTATTTTTTTAAGGTAGCTAAGGAATGATGACTAACCTATCATTCTGATTACTAAGTGAAGCATTTTCTTTAGAAGGGTGTTGCAATACAACATTTCCAACCAGAATTAGAACCTTGAGATTGTAAAGTGTTTCCAAAACCTATTTTGGTGAAGCTTCTTACTAAAATAGTCACCTTAATGAGAAATCAAATGGAAAACCAACCTAAAAAATATCTCATAATACTCATAAAATCACTTCCTCACCTTAATTTTTTTAAGCGAATAACAGAAATGCATTTCTTGTCGTTCTGGAGTCTGGGAAATCCCAGATCAGGTGCCAGTGTGGCTGGGGAGGGCTGTCTCCCAGCTCTCGGACTCTGGCTGGGCCTCACACAGCCAGACGGTGGGGAGGCCACCACGCAGGAGGTCAGGGCGAGGAGGGGGCTGGGCCCCTCATCTGGCTGCCACATCAGGGGCAAGAGGGTCCAGTCTTCTTTCTTCCAAAGGGAGTTGCATATCGACGCCATAGAGACAGAGCTTCAGGGAACCGAGGTGGCAGACCATTCCACCAACCGGAGGACGCCGTCCGCCGGCCCCGCCTCCCCGTCTCGGGAGGAGCGAGGTCCCGCCCCCTCTCTTGCAGCCATGTTTCTTGTGCTCCGAGCCCTTCTTACACAGGTCATTTTATCACCTGAGCTGTAGACATGACGACAGAAATTCTTGTCTTAGGGCTTTTATAACAGAAACGGTTCACAGGGAATTTTAGAGCGTGCTCACTGAGAAGTGAGCTCAGCAACAACAGTCCCACAGACCAACAAACAACGAGAAACCCAATATGTTTTGGAACAAATTTGTCACTGGAGTGTTCCCCACACTGGGTCACACTCACATCACAGCCTGACACACACCTGCATCCCTCCCGGATCTTGGGGACACTTCTTCTGGAACTTGAGCACCGCGGGCTGCCTGAGGCTCGGGTCCCTGAGCCGTGGACGCCGTGGGGGGCAGAGTGCACCGCAGCGGTGAGGACGCGGCTGTCACGGCGCGCCGCAGCTGCCTTCTCTGGCACACTCCGGGCGACACGATGTACTCTGGGCCTGGAACTCTTTCTTCTTTTCAGTTGGTCTGTAAATAGGATTGTACAAAAATCCATGCAAATCAACCCTCCAAATCAGAATTTGCTGAGCTAAAAAGACCGTTAAATTAGACAGGCTGGCTTTCAATGGGTGGGGGGGCCTCCGAAAACTGCTGAATGGTTCTTGTGAAAAAGACCAGCACATTGCATGACAATTTCCATTTAACTGGCAATGTCCAAGCCTGTTTACCTCGATTAATTGTCCTGTCCCCTTGTCCAGCCCAGCACATACCCATCAGTGACTGGGAAGAAAGGGGACATTGGACAGGAAAATACCCCCTTGAGGCCACGGTTTATGATGACATTCTCTTAGCAGCGTTTCATCAGCTGCAAGCGTTTCCATTCCCAGCTGTACATGAACTTCATTGGTTTCTCAAGTGGCACACCTTACTGAAATTCTCAGTTAAAACATAATTCTTACCGTTGGACAGATCAACAGAAATGGCAACAAAGGTTAAATATCCTTAAAACCCAAGAAAATGCGTTAAGTGTCTTCATTCGAAGGCGCAACAATACAAGATGGCTTTGTTAGCAAGACTGGGATATCCCAGCAGAAGCTGGTCCATTAGAGAGAACACTGGACACCGCTGTCCCGTGGAGACCATGAGGTTCTGCTCCTGGTGGGTTAACAGAGTGAATAACTGACAGCATGCAGTCTGCACGGCTTCAGTTGCAGCGTGGTTCCGCCACCGCGTTGTCCGATCTTGGTCTCGTCGTTGACATAGAAAGTAGGAATTCAAATTCTATGTGTGTGTGTGTGTTTTTTCCCCTAACAGTGAAAAGACATGTTTGCACATGTGTCCCTGCATGGGCCCAACCACACCCTTTCTAATTTAACACTCTCCGGCGTGACTGTGATGTGATGAATGACAGAAACGCTGAGTCCCGGGGAACTAACCCAGAGTGGCCCAGGCAAGGGTGGCGCACAGCCGACAGCTCCTGTCCAGTTGGAGGCCTGGAAATCCAGCCAGCACAGGGCCTCCTGGTCCCTCCAGAGTGAGGGCAACTTCTGGGGGGCCACACAGACCCTTTGGTGATGCCGGTGGTTGCATGCTCATAAAAAAGAAACCTCGGGCAGCTCCCTTTCCAGACACGGCCTCGGCTTTCCTTTTAAACGAAGGCAGAGACAGAGAGTTGAGCACTGTCCCGGGTGCTGGGGCGGAGCGTGGGCCCGGACGCCAGCGGGCTCTGGCAGCTTTGGCCGGCAGAGCTTTGCCCAGCTGGAGGGGTTCACTGGGCAGTCACCATGGGCAGTGAGCTGACAACACTGGGTGTGGGGGAGCGGAGGAGGGTGGCGCCTCGGTCTTGGGGTAAAGTACACGTTTGCCCAGCTCTCCTCCCTGGGCAGAGGTACTGCCTCATCTAGGCTGCACAGCCTCCTCGTGACCTTCTGGAAACTCAGGAGTGCTTCCCCGTTTCTCCTCCATGGGGTATTCCAGTCCTTGATGTGTTGTTGCCTCTGAGCATGTGGGGGGAGGGGAGGAACACAGGATGACAGCTGTGGGCGTGGCCCAGGGTGGGTGGGCTCATGGAGACACTGCCTTCCATACCCCATACTTTCTCTAAAGCCCAGAGGGTCCCCCTGCATGGCCACCCCTGCAGGTACCCACTGGCTCCAGAGCTACCAGGCACATTTCAGAAAGATGCTTTTTTACATTGTTCTTTTTAATACTGAAGAACATCTTACGAGGAGTTTCCGAGCTTCCTCCTTCCTCCCTCTGTACCCTACACCCCTAGGAGGGCTGTCTCCTCACCTGTCACGTGTCTTTCCACATCCACAAAAACTGTTTACATGTGGGCACCACATGCGTCCAGTTTGGTCACTGCTGACAGGGGCCTGGCGGGTTGAGAGCTGGGATGCTGTAATAGGTCCCTCTCCTGCTCTGGAGGGCGGAGGTCTGGGCAGCCTATAGGCGGTGCTAGGTCTCTGGGCCCCAGAGCACCTGTCCATCACCTGCTCCTTCTCCACAGAGAAATGGGTGAGGAGTGAGGAGGCTCCTGGTGGCCCCCACAGCCTTGTGTGGCGTGGAGCATGGCACGAGGGCCCCAGACCCTGTCCCGTGCCTCTGCCCACCCCTAGGCACTAAGCAGCCTCCTTATGCTCCATTTCGGTTTCAGAGGGGAGAAGAGAGGATCAGTTCAGCCCTCAGGAGTTCTTCCCTCATTCCTGAGGGGCAGGCCGGGGGGGCAGGGGGCACTGTGGTCCCTGCTGGAACCAGCCGAGCTGGAGACCCTGCAAACAAGGAGGACAGCCTGCCGTGGGGGACGGAACGCCAACACCCAGGGCCCAGCAGAGAAAAAGCCCCACAGAGGGGCTCCAGCCACACAGGGGAGAAAGAACAGAAGGTGGGGATGGGGCAGGGACCCCTGCTTGTCAAGAGCAACAGGCAGGCACAGAGATGGCCAGTCTGGAGAGCGAGGCTGCACGGGGAAGGAGGTGGACGGGTCTGGGAGCAGTGCCACTGACCCCAGGGTGGGGAGGAACGTGAGGGCTGAAAGTGATTCGAGACAGGAAATGGAAGAGGTCAGGGCTGTATTTGCCCCTGATCGCCCCCCAAGCTGCGTGTTCGCCTTGTTCTTCCTGCGGGACCGGGACGAGGGCGGTGGGAAGACGGGAGTCGGGTCCTCCCTGCAGTTAAATGGTGATGTTTGCTTTAGCCTGTGTGTTCGTCCATAACTCGGATTTTTAAAAGATATTGCACTAAATGTTATTTATCCCAATTGTGGAGTCATTTGATGCCCCCCCTCAGATTTTATGCTTCTTACCTTTGGTGACGACATGACACTTTAAACCCTGAGACCAGAGAGGAAAAAACCCAATAGTTGGTAAGAAAGCATCCCTACGCTCCCGCCCAGGTATCTCTCAAAGCGGAAGTGAGCATTTACGTGCTGTGAGAGCTTTCTCTACACTCCCTACACGCGTCCTCCGTCAGGAACGTGGGTCACCACATTCACCCCCGTCTCTGTCTTCAGCCCTTAACATGGTCTCTGGCTGAGCAGAGATTTTCACTGTGAAGTCCAGTGCATCCCCTTTTTTCCTTTCCGGGATCATGCTTTTGTTGTCATGTGGGAGAACTCCGCACCAAAGTCCCGATCCTGAAGCACTGGTCTGTTTTCTTCTGAACGTTCAGTGGTTTTGTTCTTTAGACTTCTTTATGCCCCGCTTGGAGTTAATATTTACATGAGGTGTGAGGCTTCGGTCGAGGGTCCTTTTCTGGCCTCCAACATTGTCGCTCCTTCGGTGGAAGACGCCTGGACGCTAAGCAACAGGAGCTCATTCTTTTGCTTTTGTTCTCAGTGAGTGTCTGTCACTGCAACTGGATTCGGGGACAGAGGTGTGACATTCCTCCCTGTTGACCTATGACCGAAGGGTGACCCAGTGACCACAGTTATTTATCGGGAAGTTGAGGTGCTTGTGGTGACTCTCAGTTTCCAGCCAGCACTCACTTAGAAACAGCCCCGCCCCCCCCCCCCCCCCCCCCCCCCCCCCCCCCGCAGAAGGTGCACGATTAAGCACAGTCCTGGGTTTTAAACGCTGAACTAGGACACCTGGTTGCCACCGTCAGGCCCAGCCCTGCCATTCTGCAGGTGCAGACTTTCCTGCTGTATGGCAACAGTGATTCGATTTTGAAAGTGGCCTTGGCCGGGCTCCCTGCAGAGAGGGAGTGGAAATGAATGATTAACCAGGCGCTTATCAGCCCCAGCCCTGCAGCAGAAGGAGCATTTCATTTTGACATGGTCTGGGCCTGGGACACGCAGCCAGGCGCCTGGGTGCTGACCGTCTCCTTCCTCGTCTGCTGCCGGAGAGGGAGGAGAACGCCGCGCTGAGGGCAGGAGGGGCCATCTTTGCCAGCCACTCCTACCACTGGCACGGAGCAGTCCTGTTGGACCAGGCCCAGCTCTCTGCTTTGTGAGTGTTGCAGACTCCTGACAAAGGCCGGGTCCTCAGGAAGCTGTGGTCTGGGAGAAACGGAGTCATAGTACCTGAGCTCACCTGCCCTCAGCTGCCCACTCTCGTGCAGAGGCGGACTCCTCAGTGGGCCTGGGAGGGAGGGATTCTTCCCCTTGGCAAGCAGGCAGTGACCAAATGACCCACGAACCTGGAGCAGGAGGGGCTGTTTCTGCACAATTCGCCAGTGCTTGTTGGAAGGACAGTGGATAACGAGGTTATTTGCAGTAGTAAAGGGTTTTTTTTAATTTGCAATGTTTGTCTCTCTCTCTAGAACATTCTGTTTGTATTTTCTTATTTCCTGTGCAAGAGATTTTTAAGCCAATCGTAGCCTCACAAAAAGTAGCCACAACGAAGGCTCCAAGAGAACATGTAGTTCAGTGGCTTCTAAACACTTTTGATGTGACTGAAGTAAGAATTGCATTTGAAAAGCATGCCGTATACGTATGGCTATGTGTCAAGCTTCATGAAATAATCTCCATCTTTACAATATCACTCAGAATTTGTCCTGTTTCTTTTCTTCTTTCTAGTCTATTGGTTTTCCTGTGTCTTCTTTGGTAGGTTGGTCTCAGCCCACTGGGATGACATCCCCACACGCAGCTGGGTTGAGAACCACAGTTTGAAACACCAGTCTAGGGCATATGCATTGCTATACAGAATAAGAAACTGAGGCCATAGGTATGGGATTAACCCAAAGATGTTGCAAGCTAGTTACAAAGTAGCAGAGTCCAGATTACGAAACTGTTGCAACATCACATGTGTGATGTTGGGTCATTCTTAGTACCTCCATGAGGAGAGAGATAACCTTGAACCTGCGTGTATGTCTATGGAAGATGAATTCTCATATTATTCCCCATTCTTCTCTTCTCCCTTCTACCCCTTCCCCTCCAGCACATTTCCTTTATAAAGATCTTTGCTCCCCTCTCATTTCCTTTGTCTCCCACCTATGAATTTATACCCTTTTGGAGATGTATATAGAAAGTTTATTTAAACTCAGCTTGTGGGATTTAAACAAGTCTAAGAGATGGTGTGCACACAGAACCACCCGGTGCAGAATTCGAGTGTGGTTTTTTCCAGAGCCTCAAAGGATGTGTTTTGTGAGGGTTTGTTGTCCAGGGCTCGAATTTCCATCCCCTTTAGACTGTCAGTCCCTCCGTCTACAAATGCAACACGCTACTCTTCCATGCCGCTCTGGAAGTCACCTCTGTCTGAGACACTTCGTAAGGTGTCTGGTGGCAGTGGGCAATTAGAGTGCATTAGCTCCCTGGAGCTGACGTAACAGATTACAGCCAAGTGGGTGGCTTCAAACAACAGGCATTGATTCTCTCGCAGGTCTGGAGGTCAGAAGTCCAAAATCGAGGTGTTGGCAGGACCCTGGGTTCCCTGAAACCCGTAGGGGAGAATCCATCCTCACCTCTACCTAGCTTCTGGTGTTGCCAACCGCCCTGAGGAGCCTTCTCTGCATTGCCCCCGTCTCTGCATCTGTCCTCACACAGCCTTTCACCAAGCGTGGGTCTCTCCACCCTTGTGTGCTAGTCTCCCCTCTGCGCGTCTGTGCCCAAATCTCCCTCTTCCTACAAAGACACTTGTTCCTGGGTGAGGGACACCCTCATGCAGTGTGACCTCCTTCTAACTTGATTACATCTTCAAAAATCCAATGTCCAAGCACGGTCCCCTTCAGGGGTGCCAGAGAACAGGACGAGAACACGTCTGACGGAACAGTTCCATTCTCAACACTGTCATTCACACCTGCTTCCCTGGAGACTTGAGTTTAGTGGTCTTTTTTATTTTTTAAATTGTATTGATTTGTTTTCAGAGAGAGTGGAAGGGAGGACAAGAGAGGGAGAGAAACATCAATGTGTGGTTGCTTCTCATGCGCCCCCTACTGGGGACCTGACCTGCAACCCAAGCATGTGCCCTGACTGAGAATCGAACAGGTGACCCTTTGGGTCACAGGCCAGTGCTCAGTCCACTGAGCCACACCAGCCAGGGTGAGACTAGTGGCCTTAACCATAGGAGCATCACAGACAGCAGAGGCATGTGGTCTCTGACATGCCTTTAAAACATCGTATTTACTTGCTTAGAGCGCATACACTCAGTCGGCCTTGGACTCCAACGAGGGGTTTCCTGTGCATGTCCTTCACTCCCTGGGGCCCTCCCTGCTATCTGGGACTGTAGCAAGTCCTGTGCTGATGGCCTAGAGCCCTCTGCTGGGCACTGTGTTTGGTGAATGCACTAATGAGAATGACACACAGTAGGTGACTAACACGGGCCCAAACACCTGTGTTCAGTGTCCCGAGAGGGATGACGTGGTGAGGCACACTGTATATGTACATCCCGAGTTCTGAGTCAGTTCCAGGGTGGGGACCTCAGGTGGGTCTCCTGCTGGCGAGTGAAGCCCGAGGAAGGGGCATGCCTTCTCCCCACCCCCCAGATAGCCACGCAGTGAATCACACCTGTGTTTTAGGAATATGCGAACGGACACAATGCGGACGGTCGTTACTATTTGAATACACTGGGGAGCCTTCGGTGAAGTGAAGTCCTCTGATTCTGGGTGCTGCTCACAGAGGTGAGCAGATGCCACGCTGGGGGCGAACCTGCGGGTGCGGGGACACCCCGTGTTTTCAGTGCAAGAAATGAGAGAGGTCAGAAGACACAGGTGAGCAAGATCAGGATCCCCACACATGGACCGTGGTGAAGGGAACAGAACTAAGGAACTCATGAACAACAAGGTCAAGGCCAAGGCAACCCACTGGCTTAACAAATGCACCTATGCAAATAGTTGGTTGAGTGTATTATGATGAAATGAGAGCCCAGACTATGGTGTTGTCACTGGTTTTCACCAACGTCGTGCATGACAGCAACACACGTCACCGCACTCTTTCCGTGTCCGGGTCCTGGGGGCTCCTGAGGCTGCACTCTACAGGGTTCTCCTCTGGAGCTTGCAGTCACCCTGGCGTGTCCGGGAGGTTGGCGGAATCTGGTTCATTGCAGTCGTAGGCCTGAGGCCCACTGCTCCTCCCCTCTCCACGGCCCATGCCCAGCAGGGCGATTTACTTCTTTGTGGCCAAAGTGTTTCCGCCAGGAAGGGCGCAGCCATTCGTTAGGGACTTTTACCTGGTCGAGTCAGGCCCACCCATGGTGGCTCCTTTTGGATTTGGGACCTCCGGGACGTCTGCAAAATGCTTCCCCTTTGGCATATGAGCTAATCCCAAGAGCGATACCAGTCCTGCGTTTGGGTCAAGTGGCAGTAAGGGATAAGCTGGACCAGGACGAGCTCAGGCCAGTGCGCAGTGGTCCGCGGCAGGGACACACTCAGCAGGGGCGTCTGCAGACAGGAATGGGCCAGAGGTGGGGCAGGCCCCTGGGCAAAGTCGCTGCAACAAATGAAGACAGACGGGGATGTTTTCCCTGGCAGGAAACTAAGGGAGCACACGAGAGTTGTCTTCAGATATTTGGAGGGCTGTTCTCAGGAAGAGCAACTGGACAGACTGGACTTCTTGCTCCAGAGAGGAGAGACCAGGTGTCCCGAGGTGGTCACAGAGCCCCAAGGGTCACCTGTGACCTTGTTCCCTGGCCTGCCCAGATCGGTGGTTTTTCTGAATTCTGGAACAGCACGGCCTTTCCGTGACCTCGAGCACTCAGACGTGTGGTGGACACGGAGGGGTACGTTGGGAGGATCAAATCCAGGGAAGGGAGCCCCTCCCCCTCTCCATTTCTCTACGCCTTCCAGCGCTCCTCTTGCAGCAAGAAGTAGGGGTGCCTGAAGCCTCAGAAAGTTCTGCCAGCCCCCTGGAATAACAGCATCCTCACAGGTACCTTGTATTCAGTCAGGTAAAGGATACAAACCAGATGGAAAAGCACGTTTTTCCATGGGATTCCGAATAGTGGAAGGGAAAGCTCACGGACACAGCAGTTGGATGGGCGTGGCTTTAAGTCCCAGGCCTGCCTGTGCTCCCCAACCCTGGACATCGGCTCCTCATTACTAACCCAGTTTTCTTCTCCAGAACATGGGACGATTCTTATCTCTAAGGAAACAGACAAGAGAAGTACACAATTGTTGCTTCATAACGAGTACCCCTCCCCCTTTCTGAAAATTATCTCTACGGTAACTGGGTGGTACCTCTATGGTTCGAGACTCCTTGAACGCTGAGGAGTTCGTTTTGGCCACAGCAAAGCATCCGTGGAGTGGACTTCCACTAGACAAGGTTGCTAAGTGTCAGGCAGAGAACTGGCATTTCAGGGGGACGTGTGTCTGGGGGGACAACGCTCGGTTCTTCACACACCACAGCTCTGAGTTCTCGCAATATGACTCTTCATTCTAAAAACAAGAGAACGGCCCTTCAGGCCCAGGGGACACAGCGGGAACTGAGCTCATGTCTGTGTAGCCCGAGGCTTCATCCATGACCCAGGTCGCCCTGCATTTGACAATTGTCACAACAGGTGCGAGGACATCGCCGCAGCCCCGGGAGCGGATGGCCCTCTCCCACTTCCTTTACGTCTCACACATCATTTTAAGCTTGTCAGTAAATTACAATGGCTCTGGTTTGCCCAGCGCTTGCCACGTCTGGGGCCCTGCGCTGAGTAACTTCTAGGGGTTATCTGCTTCCTGTGCTGCCTCGCCCGCCATTCCTGCAGGTCACAGCTGAGGACGGTGAAGCTCGGAGAGTCTGAATAATTTACTCAGGTTCACACAGCTGCTCCATGCAGAGTCACAGGCTTCTGACCTAGAATGTTCCTAATGACTTTTTTTAACTTTTTAACATGCTTTTATTAAGTACATAAACATAATCCTCAACTATTACTACTTATTATATTTCAACCAACGTTAAACCATGAAAAACGATGTATTCATTTATCAATTATTATCTGATTCATAGCCCACATCACTAAATAAACAGAAACGGATGATAATGAATGATTGTGGTCCCATGAAAATATAGGTCACACAATAATAATACCAGAATCTGAGTAATTTTTATAATAGGCAACAGTATCTTGATTCAATAGTGATAGTATATAATACTCATTATATATTATATATTATCTCCCGCGCTCTAGATAACTCAAGCCTTTCTGTTAAATGTTTATTGGGGTGACATTGGTTAATAGTTATATAGGTTCCAGGCGTGCAGACCTATGACACGTCATCTGTGTATTGTATTGCGCGGTCACCCCCCAAGGTCAAGTCTCCTTCCCTCACCATTTATCCCCCTTTACCCTCTTCCACCTCCCCCACCCCCTGCCTGCTGGTAATCACCATGCTGTTGGCTGTGTCTGTGAGATTTGGGGTTTGGGTGTTTTGTTTTGTTTTTTGCTTAATTCCTTCACCTTTCTCACCCAGTCCCCCAACCCCCCTCCCTTCTGACGGCTGTCAGTCTGTTCTCCGTGTCTATGAGTCTGTTTCAGTTTTGCTTGTTAGATTATTTTGTTCTTTTAGGTGTTTTAAAACCCATCATTACAGGTTGTCAGGTGTGCCAAAAGAAATAAATGAAAAAAGACAGTGCGTGGTAATCCAAAAGAGCGAGATTATTTCGATTCCTTGGAGGACAGGACTCCTCGGGAAAGTCCCGTGGGGAGGACAGGAAGGGAAGCTGCGGCCTCCCTGAACCCCGAGTTCCCGAGGCCTCCAGGGGCCCGGCCAACCCCAGCAGAGCCTCTGCCTCCACAGGAGCTGCAGGCGCCTGTTCCTGCTCCGACGCTTCCATCCCTCTGCCCCTCCTTGGGCCACGCTCATTTCAGGCCCGTGCCCACCCGACCCACAGTCACCCAGGTCCCAGCTCCCCAGGCCACCTGGCTCCTGCTCCTGCAGGGACGGCCAGGGACAGAGGCAGCTGCGGACGGGCCAGCGGCTGGCAGCCCTGGTGGGAAAACGTGTGGGGTGTGGGGCTCGAGGGCCCACGAAAGAACAGAACATTTTTCTCTTCCTTTTGTTTTCCCTCTCCGGCCATGAATCAGTGTCAGTCTGGCCGCCTCCCCCCGCCCTGCTCCCCGCTCCCCCACTCTGCCCACGTCCCCTGCATGCTTGCATTCTTGGTCCGAGGCACTACCCTAATATTTCTCTTCTCTCCGGGCAGGAAATGAGCAGCCCCTGTTTTCAGGGCCATTCAGGAAGTCTTCCAGAGTCATAATGGCCCATTATCTAACAGCCAGAGTTTACTTAGCTTTCACTACTTCCACTGCCCACTTGAAACAAGGGAAAATATTCCCCAGTTCCCCCCCCCGCCCCTCTTCCCTCTCCCTGAGTGTGCAATTTCCATGTGACCGCAGATGCTCAGACGCTGGCCGGGCTCCACCAGCAACGCACACTCAGCAGGCTGCCGCGGTGCCCAGCCGGGCCCTTTGTGCCGGCACTGCATCCTATTCTAGGAAGATTCTCAGAGGTTTTCTGCAGTCTGTGCTCTGAGCTTGTGCTCACAGCCCCTTTATGTAGACAGTTGGTCGGCACTTATTCCCGATGCCCAGTGGCAGGAGGTCTGTGGGAGGGCGTGCCAGGAAGGTGTCTTCTGAGTCTCACCCAGGGCCCCCAACAAAGAAGGAGCCGTCAGAAAAGGGGGCCTGCACCCCGAGCCTGTGAGGCATTTCAGAGATATGGCACCTTGTTTTCTTGACGCCGGAGATTGACGGCTTTATGAGGGGTGTTCATCACGAGACCAGACTGGGAGGGAGATCTGCATTCACTGTGATTCCGTGACGCCCAGGAGGCTCCCCCCACTCCGGGGTGTGTCCGTGGGTGAACACCCATGTGCCCAGTGTAAGCCTGGCCCTTGCCCAGGCCATGATCTCACCAAGGATGGGACCGTGAGTCAAGGCTTATAGGAAACCTGTGCAGGTAAGCACGGACATTCCCGTCCCTGCCGTGCAAAGGCCTCCGCTCCATCCTCAGCTGGCTTCCTGCACTTACAATATGGCCTTAGAATTGTGTCACAGCCATGGAAGGAGCCAATAGAAGTAGGTTTGGATCTTCTTAAACTTTTAGTAGAAAGAGAAAAGGAGGTGTGTTTTCTCAGGTGACCGAGGCGGGCCCACCAAGGAGGTGACAGATGGCAATGTGATCGTCCTCAAACCCTGAGAGAGTGCAGGGGAGTACAAGGCCCGCCTTGGCCTCCACCACAGCTGCCAGATAAAAAGCCCGGCGAAGCCAGGGGGACCCAGAAAGGAGCAGGGTGGTCACCAGCAAGGAGAGGAGGACCCAGGCCGGACTCTGCATTCCATACCCACCTGCCCTGACTCAGAAGGTGGAATGAGGCCCCCCCTTGACACAAGGGGGCCCCGTGGAAGAGCCCAAAACCCAATCTATAAAACCACAAAACTGCGGCAGGAAACATTCCCAGGATGTTTCCATGGGTCCACACGGGTGCCCCTAACACCTTCAACTGAAGCTACCTTCACCATCCACCGTCACCCACACACAACTCTCCCTGCGAGGGGCCCCCGTTCCGCCTCTGGTTGTTCAGATGACACGGCGGTAATTTCAGAGTCATTGTCAAGTCAACCGCCAGGCATCTGCCCTCGCCAATTAAATGCCTGCACCGGACTGCGCATTAGAACAAATTACAGGGTGCACCTGTGGCCACGCAGCCCTCACCGTCATCCCGACTCTCCCCGTGATTGCCTGGGGAGCAGGCGCCCTCGCCCAGGGCACCGACGAACGCCCCCTCCTTTGTGCTGATGGGGACCCAGCCGCGCTCTCACCTCCCCCACCCTCCCCCCGTCTCTAATGCTGACACTGCTTCCTCTTGGAATGGAAGACCTTGGCCAGTAAACCCAATGCGTGTCTCCCTCCCATCTCCCTCCCGTCTCATCCCGGGAACGTGGAAGCATCGGTTCCGGAGTCAGCGGGTCTGCCCTCCCTCCTGCCCGTCCTCCGTCCTTCACTCCCTCCATCACTTCTTTCTTTCTCCGTGTTTTTATGTGCCTCTCTGGATTTTAATTCCATGATACGAAAGCGCCCCCTCGAGCCCCTTGGGAGGGAAACTTCCTCTCACCGAGAGCTTTCCAAACTGCCCGCTCCCGCTATACAAAACAGCCCCTGCCGGGCGTGTCATTGCACCTTGTCCTCCACGTGGCCTGCGCCACTGGCGGGCATGTGGTGGCCCTGGGTCTGTTAGCTAGACACGTGCAGTGAGCATGTGTCACGGGCATTTTGGAGGACACAGGGAGGCGTCACCCAGAACCCATCTGGAAGGGAAGGCACCATGACATGGATTTTTCAATAAAAACATTTGAATGTTAGTTCCACGCAGACGTTGTAAGATGGTCCAGACTATTTTGCCTTCATGCCCCACCCTCCCACCTCGGGGACACTTTGAAGCGCGTCCCATCCCGGCTACATGCCCCCCCTCACACCCATGCACATAATCCCTCCAAACGCGGGTGTTTCTCCTGCAATCATCTCCAGGCCCTCACGACCTGAAAACTCCACTGCAGATCTTCTATGTCCGCTACCAACCAGTCTCGTGGACGTTTCTCTAGGTGCCTCAGAAACGCATTTTAATGGGCGGTTTGTTGGAATTGTGACCCCAAATGAGGTCGAGACCTCGCCTGGAAGAGCCCGGTGCAACTGCATCCCGAGGCGGGCGTGAGCGACTGTGGTGGGAGCCACAGTGTTTCCCCCGCCCGTGAGCGTGGGGAGCCCGCTGGGCTGTCTCGTCCACTTGCTGTCACTCCTGGACTCCGCTTCTCATGGCCTCCGGGGTTATAGGCGCGTTTTTAGTTTAAATAAGAGTCTGTTTTCCCAGGAGATGTCTTCCGAACATCTGTCTGGTGCACAGGTTTTGAGTGCTGATGGGAAAATGGGCACTTCAGAGGGGTGCGGTGAGTGGCTAAGGACGCAGGGCCAGGAAGCCCACACGGGGGGGTGTCATGGCCGCCCCTAGGCCAGGCTCCGTCCCTGCCCCATTGGGAGCCCTTTCTTTAGCATCCCTCTCCCAGCTTCCTTCGCATCAGCCTTGTGGTTCCTAACAGGCCCAGACCAATACCCATTGGTGGCCCCAGGGGTTGGTGAACTCCAGCCTGAAAGCCTGTATGGGCCAGCTTCGCTTTGCCTCACTGGTCACCTGCACAGGTTCCATCCTTCTGACCTGCCCACGTTTGCACGTGGGCCTTTTCCTTTCAATATAAAGAACCCAGACTTACGTGGGGCCATGAAAACCCAGTTAGCCTAAGTGTGTCTTGATCTCCTCAACGGTCGTGCAGAGAAGAGGAGCCCGATGGCCCAGGGGGTCCCTTCCCCCATTGGCGCCTGTGAGCCCTCCTTCAGAGTCAGGCCCGTCACACACTCTCATCACATCTTGCCTTCTAGTATCCTCATCTGAACCTACAGAAATCATAGTTCTGTGCTTTGGAAATGGAATCAGTTTTGTGTCGGTGGTAGTGTTAGTTATTTTCCCTCCGTTGGGTTTTGCAGTCACTGACCTGGCTGGTTCATAGCCAAAACCTGGTGATGACGGTTCATAGTAAATCACAGAGGGGAGCATCGTAGCCAAGCTCAGATGCCCTTTCCACAGCTCCTGACCCGTCGTCGCTTGAGTCCCGGTCGCTGGTCAGCACAGTGAGAGCGGTTTTCACGGCGATGGGGCGTGCTCTGCACTGCTGGTCCTGGTCCTTTCGGGGTGTGCCCCGTTCCCCCTTCTGCAAACAGCCATTTCTCCTCACAGCTGTTGCCAATCAGTAGGGAGGAATGTCTGGAGGAGGAGACTGCATGGATGCCCATTCTGATTTGGATGGAAACTTTCTGCTGGAGTCTGGGGTTTGGCTCGTTTCGCTTTGTTTCTGCATAGCGGAGTTGTCTTACTTTAGGGGCGTGAAGGCGTTTGTGTCTGTTCTCCAAGGGCTCCCTGGTCCGGGTTTCTCTTCGGTGCTGCTGTTCAGTGTTTCCCGTTGGGCGATTCCGAGTTCAGTCCGTGCTGGCTGGTGTTCCTGTCTCGTCGTAAGTTCCTGGAAACGCAGGCAGTTTCTGAGCAGGAAACAGGAGTGTGGAGGTGCAGGCGGACACGCAGCAGCTGGCTGCAGAAAACTCAGTCAAATGGCAGATGATGGCAAAACCATACAGGGCAGGACGTGCACCCACCAGCTGACAGCGCAGCCAACTCGAGGCCTTCAAGACGCAGCAGAAACGAAACCTGTGGTACAGACTGTTCATTGGTCCAGGGACATTGTGTTTTCCCCATTGCAGAGCAGAAGTGTTTCCTCCGGAGGGGCTGCTTGGCGGGCTGACATCTGGTGATAACATTTACTCACTTGGAAGAAATTCATCTCAGAAGCCAGTTTCCATGGACTGGGGAGGAGAAAAGGAGCTGGCCCAGCCCAGCATCCAGCCCCGTATCCTCGGGAGAGAGGCCCCCAGTCATCTGTGAGAGCCAGCTGCCTGGTCCGCGTGCCACGCCGGGGAGGTTTGCACAGCGCTGCTTCCGGAGCACGCCGTGGGCCTCAGAGGCGTGGGCTCTCCTGCCGCGTGGGGATCATCCCAGGAGAGACTGGCCTGTCACGTCCAGCAGCCCAGTCACGCAGAGGTTTTCAAGGCCCTTGTGTGGGACCATGGATAGACCAGTGCTCGGAGAACCCTGGAGTCAGAGACCAGCACGGAGGTCAGGGTTTGCCATGAGGCTCCGTGAGGGACTCGAGAGCGGCCCCCGGCACTTCCTGACACTTTCCTTTCTAACTTCACTCTGGCAGGCGCTCGAGGCTCCAGGTGGTGCTGGAAGCAGGATGAGAAGACAGAGATACTTTAGGGAGGTTCCTCCTGCTCACCCCGGACAGGCCCTGCTCTGCGACAGAGGAAGCAGGCGTCTTTTAGATGCTAGGAAGGCCCCCACGGATTTAGCAGAGGCACTTTGGACCCTTCAAAACCATGACTCGTAGTGATGGGAAGTGATTGACTCTCACTTTAGTGACAAAAACACAGGCCTTTGGGGACACCCAGACTTGGGAACCTGCTCTGGAGGCTTTGGAGGACCTGGGGCGCAGGCCTTCTAAGCTGGAGTCAGCTCCTGCCACACACAGCCGGGCAGAAGCAGTTCCAAGTCCCTCCCCAATGGCCACCCAGTGCCACTAAACCCCAGCAGTCCTAGCTCCGGTGTGCTATCTCCCTTCCATTCTCCCCAGTGAAAGAGAAAAATCATCATTTAAAGAAAGCAGTGGCCCAGGTAGATTCCCTGTGAAGCCAATGATGCTGTCTCTCCAGAGTCTGCCTCCTGTGGGCACAGCCCGGGGCCCTGCCCCCAAGTGTATATTCAAAATCAGTATAAATCTTTCTTAAGCCCCCTACTCCCCTACTCACAAGGTTTGGGCCTCTCAACACGTGGATCCACGTGATGGGGACAACTTGTCTTTTATCTGCTGGCTTTTCTCTGTACCTCCCCACAACTCCATTTCCTCTTCTCTGAAGTGGGAGGGTGCCTGCCGGGCCTGCCGTCAGGATCGGGTTAGCACTGCCACGCGACAAATGCCCAGTCCTGGTGGCAGCCGTGGGCGGTGCCAGTCTCCTCTCTGGTACGTTTCTCTAAAGCATTTTTGGGGTGCCCTGCCGGGCACTGCCCAGTGCAGTGGTGGGAGTCTGGACCAGGTTTGCCTCCGCAGCCCGGATTCCTGGTTTGTGCAGTGAGAGAAGCACCACCCGACTCAGAGGGTCAGAGACCCGCGTCGACACCAAGAGACACACACACACACAGCAGTGTCTTCTGACCACAGAGGAGACAGTGAAGCTCATCTCTCGACGTTTCACACGAGGAAAAGCGGGGACTCGGTTTGCGGCCAGCAAAGCACCAAAGGGGGCCCCAGGCCCCACCTCTGCCTTTGCTGCGTGAAATCTTCTCTCGCCCACCCTGAAATTCAGAAAGTAAACACTGAAATATCGTGCTGTCTTGTTCTGGGACTCCGTCTCAACGCGGCCTGAGAGCAAGAAACAGTGATGAGTCTGCGGTGTCTGCGAGAGGGACAGTGGGCAAACCTGAGGAGAGTAAACCAAAGTCGGAGAAGCAGGACCCCTCCACGCGGAAGGGAAAGGCGAAGTCCGGGGAGAGGGAGGAGAGCGCAGGAGCCCAGGGCCCAGTGGGGCGCACCCCTGGCTTCCTGGCCCCCGTGCGCAGGCGTCCGCAGGCAGAGGTGACCTCATTTAAATCCGGAGCCTGTGTGACACCCGGCAGAGGGGAGCTCCCAGCCATGTGCACACAGGCAGCCACCAGGCAGCTGTGTTCAGACCGGAAGGCATGCTCCTCGCCGGCCCTGGGTTCAAGGGTGCTCAGTGCCGGCTGAACCACCTGAAGGGCTTCTAAACACCAGTTGCAACCCCAGGGTGGTTCCTTCAGACTCTCCACACACAGTATATATTCATATGTATTTATTTTCTAAAGAGGGGGAAAGGGAGGGATAAAGAGAGAGAAAGAAACATGGATGTGAGAAAGAAACATCCACTGGTGGCCTCTCGGGGGCCCCAAGCAGAGATCGAACCGGTGACCTCTCCCTTTGCGGGACAGTGCTCCAACCAGTTGAGCCACACCAGTCAGGGCACAAATGACATTTTTAAAAGCCTCCCAGTGCCTTCAAGTGACTCAGTTAGTCGGTGAGTGTTTTCCCTGGAACGTGCCTGCTTGCCAATGCAGGCTCCCTGCCTGGTGCCTTCTAGACCTCAACTCTCGGCTCTATTTATAGCAGGGCTGGCCCTGCCAATCAGAATTCAACTCCGGGCCCCTCTCTGGGAAAGCGGAGGGCGTCTGTCTCCGGGGCAAGTACTGAAGGGCGAAGCTGTGCAGGAACCAGCAGCTGCTCCTGGCCTGCAGTTGTCCGGGTGCTGCGCACTAAGTGGTTCGGTTTCCAGCGGTTGTTCCTTGACATTGGGTCCGGAAAACAGACCCACATGCCACGGGGGGCTGTTGGGGCTTCCCCCTGAAGGGTTCAATCACTCACTCACTCAGCAGGTGCCTGCCTGGTGTCCGCTCCATGTTTCCAATGGCTGGGGTGTCCGCATGTGCCGTCGCGCAGCAGGCAGAGCCCAACCCCCCTAGCCCCCCTTTGGTAAGCCCTCTCAGCACCAACCGAGTCACTTGTTCGGCGGGTTGAGAACTCCTCTCGGTGCCGTGAGAAGCTCTGTCTGTAGCTCCATCTAACTCCTGCTGTTTTTGGCCAGGGGATGGGTGAAAGGTTTTTTTTTTTAGTGCTACGTCCTTTTAAGAATTCAAAACCACTGTTTAGCTGGCGGAGTTGCAGGCCAGTGTGATGATGGTTCACACCAGGAGAGCAGGGACAACGCTCCTTTCTATGAAGAGGTGAAACAAGGGTGTGGGCAGTGGGACCCTTGGTCCCGGAGGCTCGGGAACCCAAGCGCCCACCGGAGAAGGAGCACCTGGCCCCGTGGAGCCTTGAGGGCCTCAGTCAGGCCCTGCAAGCCCTGAGCTGCCCAGGCCGCCCTCTGGAGGGCTGCCAGGCTGTCACCGGCGCCATGTTCCTCCCTTTAAGAGTGATCTCAGTGGGCTGGGGGTGGGGGGGCCAGGCATCCCCCTGTGGACAGTTCTGCACCCTATCCCGAGGTCTGACGCGTGGGAAAGTGCGGCGTGGGCTTCACCACCGCTCCCAGGGCTTCTGCCAACTTCTACGAACAGATGTGGAGTCAGAGAAAAAAAAAAGACAAAGAGCCTCCATTCTCAACCTAATAGAGCAACTGGAACGTTTTTGCGAGGAGAGGATGGGCTGATGACTTGTTTATAACCTCAGAGCTGGCAGGGCTGCGTCCAACGTGCTGCTGTTTACAGCTGTTGCGGGGTGGGGTGGGGCGGCTCCGGTGGCTCTGGTCTTTTCTTCATTTCTCTGGGATGCACTAGGTGGGGAGCGCGCCGAGCCATCCAACAGGCTCACGGTCTTGTCCAAAAGAGGTCCGTGTTCACGGTGGGCGTGCCAGCCCACCTGAATGGCAGGTAGCGTCTCCAAGGCCTCCTGGAGCGGCCTGCTCCTTCCTCGGAGCCACAAGCATGCTGACGGGTCCTGGGTCCCTGCCTCGCCTTTATTTGGTCCCTCTGCTGCCACACACTAACATTTTTAACTCAGTTCAAAGACAGCTGAGTGTCCTCCCCGCGAGACTGAGCAGGCCGTCCCTGTCACCAGCTGACAGCGCCTGTCACTTTGACCTAGTGACAAGTCAGCTCAGGCTGCTTGGAAGGGGACCCGGTGCTTCCTGAGCAGAGCAGCCCAGAGCAGCAGGTGTCCACCAGACCCGCGACCCCCCTGCACCTGCCCTCTCCCTTGGATAGCCGGGTGTGGGACCTAATTAGAACACATGCCACTTGGCCCTTTTAAAATTAATACTGTTACCCACACGTGTTCGTTCTAGCTTCCAGGCGTCACCCGTGAGCCGATTCTGCCGTTCGGCACACACAGTTCCGCGTGGCATGGTTTCATTGCGCGTCCTCTAGCTTTATGTACCCAATCTTGAAGGAAATGTACAACCCCTCATCTGCTTGAAAATCAACCCGCTGTCAGTAGGTTTGTTGAGCCTGCAGGAATCAGTGGAGTCCTCTCAGCCATCGCTCTGTCCTTTCACGGGAAACTTGCCAGTCACATCGTGTCTATGTAGCCAGGGCCCTCAGCGACTGCCTGGCCTGTGAACTTGAAACGCTGCCCCAAAGGAGACAAGTTAACTGCACAGAGTCTGTGTTCCTGCACTCCCTGAACGGGGACTAACAGGCCCTCTGCCTAAAAGCTACATACATGGGGTGGTAGTAACTGTGTCTTTTTCCTGAAATGGGTATCCATCCTCATCACCTTTCCTGTTCTGAAAGTTAGCACACGTTTCCCTGCCCACCGTTTCCACAGCCTGCTGCGTTTTCAGGGGCTCGCCAGGGTCGAACCACCGCGGGTCAGAGATTGCAGCTCCCGTCCTTCCCATCGCTTTTCCATTTCATTTTTGTGTCTTACATGAAGCCTTGAAAAAATTACTGAAGAAATTCCTCCATGCTCCTTGGCGTTTTCCCAAAGGACTCAAAAACACACGTCTGCACAAAAACCTGCACACAGATGTGTACAGCAGCTTTTTTCAGAGCTGCCAAAACTTGGCAGCCACCAACACACCCCTCAATAGATGATGAATAAATGAACTGAGGTCCATCCAGACAACGGAATGGCACTCAATGCTAACATGAGCTGCCGAACCATGAAAGGCACAGAGGAATCCTCTATACACGTTACTAAGTGAGAGGAGCCCATTAGAACAGGCTGCATGTGGTGTGATTCCAACTACACGGTGTTCTGAAAAGAGCAAAACCATGGCCGAGGGAGCAGGAGGAGCACAAGGCATGGCTAGACAAGGGAAATGACCCTGCACGATACCACAGTGGTGGGTATACGAGTCATTACACGTTTGTCCGAACCCATAGAGTGTGTGACACCAAAGGGAACCCTAACGTGAACGGTGGTGGCATTTGGGGAACTTTGACATGCCAGTGTGGGTTCATCACTTGTGACAAACAACCCCCCGGTAGGGGTGCTGATACCAGGGGAGGCTCTGTGTGTGCAGGCACCTCGGGCATGTGGGAACCCCCCATACCTTCCCCCCCATTTTGTTGTGACCTTAAATGGCTCCTTAATAATAATAATTAATACTAATGATAATAATAATAATCCCGACAAAAATTTTCCTAAGACTGCCGTGCAGCTGGTGGCTGGCCTACTCAGCTGGAATAAACTGTGAAGTCACATTTTGTTTAGAGTGTGGGGGAGGGTGGACAGTCGGCCCTGCAGAAGTTACATGCCTTCCAGTCGGAAGGAAAACCCTAGACCGAATAGGAGAAAGGCCGCACATCTGACTCTATGGATTCTTAGTACCTCGGCACGGGTTTCTCTTCCTTTGAAGAAATTGGGAAGTTTGGGAAGATGGAGAGCATAAGGAAAAGAGTCCCCCGGTGGGTCACAAGTACCTTTCTGCATCAGAGTTCTTAGGGTCTGTTCTATATTTTGTGCTCGGAGGTGGTGAGCTCCTGCCGAGCCCCTGAAGGTTCGCGAGGCTTCCGAGGCTCACAGCTCCTGGGGGCATGAGCCTCGTGAACGCTTCTCGCTGAGGACTCTGTCAGCGCCCAGCATCTTCACAGGCTGAACTGCTAAATAACAATCCCAGCTAAAGCTTTGATTCCTTGTGAAACCTTCCCCTGGAGAGCCAGGAACTGTAATTAAGTCGGTCATGGTCGCCAAGTCTGGACAAGCTCTTACGTACATGCCTTCTCTGAGCTCTGTTTGAGTTGTGTGCTTAATGTACAGAAAGGGATCTTTTTGGCTTGATTTAAGAAGGAAGAAAGGGAGGGAGGGAGGGAGCGAGGGAGGGAGGGAGGGAGCGAGGGAGGGAGGGAGGACTAAATTAATAATTAGAATTATGGTTTAGTTAACTAGATCTCCTCATTGCAGAAGTCCATATTTGTCTTAAATGTGTCTTAAAACATATCTATTTGTTATCACTCCCTCCTGCATTTTTGTCAAGATAACCACGAAATCAGTCCCACATTTGTGAACCGGTAGTGTCCCATTCAAAGACACAGCTGAAAGCTGGCCTCTTTCCTTTGAAACTCGATCTAAGGAAGAAAGTTGGTGTGGGCAGAGCTGTGTGGGTGGAGCACTTTGGGAAGGAATAGGGGGTGGGATCCAGATCCAAGCAAGGAATATCGTCGAGGGAACTTGGACACCGGCGTCTGTTCTTACAGATGTACTCGTCTGTAGACTAATGTGCCGTTGAAGACCCTTGAGATCCTGGGACCCGTCTCTTCCTCTTCACACCTTTGTAACTGAACCTGAACGTGACAAACGTGATTTAGGGATAGTCACGCTGGTTCTGGGTTGAAGCCCTCACCCACCGGTCCGCAGCTCCTCCGTCACGGCTGCCGGGGACGAGAGACGCCTGGGCAGATGGAGACTTGAAATCACACTGGACGCTAAGACAGGCTGGCCTCAAATCCCATTCCAGTTGCTTATGGGCCGTGTGATGAACCAAGGCCATTTTCTTGACTCTCGTCTTTCTCTAAATTAAGAACAACTAGGATCCACTTGAGGGGCTCGCTTAGGGGATGTGAGGATATGAGCAGTCCTGAGTACCCGGTGGACACTGAGTCCCCACAGTGGTCAGCAATGGCTTACACCCTCAGTGAGGAGGGGCAGTGTGGCGGGTCCCAAAGCCACCTTTGCCGGCCTGTCTGTGTGGGGTGATGGCCCACCTGGATCACCACCCCCAGGTCCCCAGCCCCCCAGGCCCCCACCCCTGCAGGGAGGCCGGGCTCAGCCCCGTGACTCTACCACAGCGCAGCCTTCGATGTCCATGTTAATGAGCTTTTTTTCTCCCTGTCACTTTGCAGTGAAGGAGGAAGTGGGCAGCCTGTCAGGGAAAGCGATTTCGAGTCATTTATTGTTTATGCTTTGGCTTCATTTGCTCTGATGCAGATCAGCTGCTCTCAGAAAGCTACTTTACAGGAAGTAAAGGAGGGAAGTGTGGGTTAGCAGCCTTTCCAGCGATGGAAGTGTTAGTAATTCACAACAACTTCTTGTGATTAATATAGTCAATGCATGCTGCAAGGATACACCCCTTTAAAAGTGCCTCAGACAATGGATGTTTGTTTTTGATTCTAGATTTTGGAATATACCCAATGTCTGTAATTATCCAATGAGTTGGTGGCTGTCGCGTCTTTGCCTTTATCGCTTATTTTTAGCCTTCTCCCCTGACGTCGAATCCTAGGCGGGAATACTGCGTCCAGGTGCAGCAGAGCTGCCAGGGGAAGTGACGGGCACGTCTGGGGGTGGTTCCCAGCTGAGGAGGGAGACCGAGCAGAGCCTGTGCCTGCCCTTCTCCCACCTTCCCGGGAAACCAGCGCACTTGCCATGCCTTTGTTTCTCATTCTCAGTGGTTTTGCAGGCCGGTCCTAAGTTTAGAAAATGGGTTTCTAGTGTCAGGAGAGAGGGCAGTACCGTCACGTCCTTATGAAGGAGTATCGGAGGTGTCGTCTACGATCACAGAGAATGTGGGTCTTGGGGAGGTGTGGGTCAGAGGGTACGAACTCTCAGTTGTCAGATGGGTGAGTTCCGGGGACCCCGTGTGCCGCGTGGTGGCTGCAGCAGGTGATGGGTGCACTGTGCACTTGGCCATGGCTGTGAGCAGGCCTGTGTGCTCACAGCAAACACACATGCAGAGCTCTCTGCAGGAGGTGATTGCTGCGTTAATTATCTTGATCTCGGTAATCATTTTACAGTGTAAGCACATATGAAATCCTCACTTCGCACTCTGTAAACACACGCAGTTAGGTTTGTCAGCTGTCCCTCGGGAAAGCCGGGAGGGAGGGGCTGGGGAATCCAGGTGGAGTGGCTCCGGCACGCAGCAGGGAGACAGGAGTTGTTTCCTCTTCTTCTCGGAGGCAGTGCCCTCCTCAAGGACCCGCAGAGGGAAGGAGCCAGGGGCCCCACTCGAGGAGCCCGTGGGGGCTGGGGCCAAGCCTCGGCCACCAGCCCCCTATGCTGACCGGGCACAACCTCCAGGGCCCTCCCAGGACTTACCTAACTACAGCGTGTGCAGAACAGAAAAAGCATCCTGATTTTATTCTCAAGTTCACTTCTATGTAGCATTATTCCAAATATATAACTTTAATGTAGCTCTTTTGGTAAAAAAAAAAAAAATGTAGCTCTTTTGGTATCTATTTGATAGTGGCGACATAATTTAGAATGAGTACTCGGTGTGCGGAGTGGGTTTTGGGAGCCTGCCTTTATTCCTCCCTCCGAATGGTGAGAAGACGCCACGAAAGGTTTCGGTGTGAGATGAGGAGGGCAGACACGTGGGTTTCTGGGTTCTTTCCCGAAAACAGCAGAACTCGGGGCCTCAGTGAAGCAGGAGTTCCAGTGGTGCACAGGGCCTCAGGGTACCCACACCCAGGTCGGGGGGGCTGAGCTGCAGGGGTTTCTTTGGGGACAGCCCTGCCACGGCCGGTCCAAAAGTCTGGGAGCAGCATCCCGCCAGGTCCTCCTGCTTGTCCTCAGCCACCAGAGACGGAGTGGACACTGCATCTCCACATCCACAGCACTGGGCGGAGTGACCGGAGCCCGCGGGTCTGGTTGTGGTCCCTGTCCCATCTCAGTTCAGGAGGGATGGCTGTAGCGCCTCCCACTCAAAGCGCGGACCCCACTCCAGGTCAGAGGTCACCGATGCCACCCCCTTCCCCCCAGCTGCATACCCAAGTCTTACCTTCACATGCGGAGCAGCACCTCCGTACTGCATCATGAGCGTCCCCTGCTCCTTCCACATGAAATCGAAGCAGTCTCCTTGGGCGTCAAACCCTCCAGGGGCGGTTCCTTTGCCCCCAATCCCTCCCCCTTCGCACACCGCTCTGCAGGATCAGAAAGGCCCTAGGTACATCCTCCCTCCCAGGCCAAGGAAGGCCCACCTCGGAAGTGGGGACTTCATGGGAAACCGTCCACGTGAGCTATTTCACGCCAGAGTCCACACCCGATCCACACAACGTGGCTTTCCCGACTCTAGTCTCACTGCATCCTGTCGACACGCACGCTTAATGCAGCACTTACTGTACTATTTATTCCCGAAACCTGTTCTGTAAGACGTGAGTTTTAAAATCAGTTGTTGTTGTTTTAAATGTATTTGGTGATCTTGTTAAAAATCTGGGAGTGGAGATATTACCTTTGCACCCAGGGAGCTGTCGTCAACTCCCACACCTCAGGTGTTCTCGAGTTCATTTTCGTGGCAAACGTGGTGAGTCCAGATGAGCCACGGGATACACGTGTGTATTTCTAACTTCATGCCTTTCCCGGCGAAACTGCAGTGCCAGAGAAGTCAGACTGTTCTGTCAGGGGAAAAAATAGTAGTCATAAGCATAATTGAGCAGCGTCTGGTTTATTGGAACTCAAGTGTCCTCACTGCTTACACAAAATGGGCCGCGTTGTAACAGCAGATGTTTTTCTTGCCGGCCCATCGCTTCCTTTTCCTCTCCACTTCTTTCTGTCTAACACTAGATGTGTGTTCCCTCCCATTTCCACTGGCAGGCCCAGGACCAGCGAGTGACCCCTGGCAGGACATCGGTCCCTCACGAAGGAAGAGTGCCCATTAGGGTGTGTCAATTCCGTGACCGAGACCTTTTTCTGTCAGCCATTTCGTTTTGTCCTCTAGAGCACCTGTGGGGCTAGGTGGTATTTCAGAGATCTGTTTTAGGTGCTCACGTGTGACGAGTTCCACGTGGACTGCGGGCCGTAGAACTGGAAACAGGGATGCTCCTGGAGGGGCAGATGCCACAGGGAGGGGCAGTGACTTGAGTCTCCGCCTCGTCCCTCCGTCATGTCTCAGCGACGGGCTACGGGCAGAGCACCGGCCACGCGCCAGCGTGACCCCTGTGACTTCCAAATTCCGGAGGCTGCAGGTGTGGGGGCGCAGGGGCGGCTGCACGCGGGGCTGGGAGACAGCGTTTGTGCGGACGCCCGAAAATTATCTGGGGGGCTCACTCTGCGTTGTCCTCCTCCGTTCCTGGAAACAAACCACTGAGAAGACAGACCTGCTCGTGAAACACGTCGTTTGCACACTAAGAAAAATATGTCAAATCCATATAAATGGCCCTGGCCCAGTGGTGCAGCTGGTTGGAACGTCGTCCCGCACTCCGAAAGGTTGTGGGTTTGATTCCTGGTCAGGGCACACAGGAGAGGCAGCCGATCGATGCTTCTCACTCACATCGACGTCTCTCTCTCTCTCTCACCCCCCACCCCCATCCTCTCTCTCTAAAATCTATAAAAACATGTTCTCGGTTGAGGATTTTTAAAAATCCCCATAAAATGGTTATACTGTGTCACAGTATGCATGACATTGTCAATAAACAAGGAACAGCCCATAAGCAGCTCTCCTGCCCGTAAATGAAACATCTTTTCACTGGATCCCACTGGATCTCTTGGAACGGTCTGTGTTTCCACTCCAGTTTGTTATTATTCAAAGGTGAAGTTGAAACAAAAGTTGTATTCTCTCTAACTGGCAGAACATCTGAAAGGTGATTCTTTGCTGAAAGGTGAGATTCATTCCAATGCAGAATTCTCTGACCCTGAGCTGGTCTGTGCATTCTGGGAGCCTACAAAGGCCACCGGCAGAGGCACCGGCCACACGTGGACTCCTCGGTGTGGCGTGGGTCTGGAGCACCAGGGAACAGCCCAGCGCTTGTGGTTGTCAGAGGCTTCCTGGGAGGCCCACCCGGGGCTGCTCCCCTCCCCCACCTTGAAACCTAATGCACACTCGCCACGCCCAGAACACCGTGGGGGCACCCCAGGAATTCACGGGAGGATGTCTGGGTTCCAGGCCAAGGACCACAAGGCTCTGACCTGCGTCTCCCCAGCTGGACCACTGCGAGAGCAGCAAGCCGAGGTAGTCAGTGTGATGTTAGACGTGCTTGATTCGAACTTCAAACATTACGTGAACCTATGACACAAAATGAAAATCCCTATAAATCCATCACCCACACAGCTGAGAAATAACAAGTTTGTGGCTTCCCCCAAATTTTGTCGACACTCATTCCGTACAACCATCCATCCCCCTATCTGTCTCAGTACCTGTGTGTATGGGTAGAAATATGTGATAAACCCCCACAAAAATAGAACCGTGTTCTAAGTCATCATCTGGAGCTCATAATTCACCCGTGATCGTGTTCTAGAGGGTCCCTCTTTCTTTTCCCTTCCCCCGACAGCACGAGCAGACCTGCATCCAGGCTCCTCTCCCTCCGTTCTCAGCACCCTTTATCCCAGTGCGTGAAGGGGCCTTGGGCTGTCCCGTCAGCCGCTGCCCAATGTCTGGGTTACGTCCGAAAAGGTTGCGGTGAACTCAGCATCCTCTGAGGCACAGAGGCCAGTCTCCCGGGCTGGTCCCTGGGGGCCAGCTCTCTGGGCAGAGACCTGCGAGGGTTTTCAGGGCTGCCCGGGAAGAAAGTGGGAAACCGCAGGAAGTCAGGGGTGCAGCCCGCCCAGGAGACGGGAGCTCCAGGGAGGAGCCGAGCCCCTGAGTCGGGACAGGAGGCAGGGAGACCGAGTGTCAGACCGACTCAAACTTTCAAAAGGCTGTCGGTTAAAACCAGAACAAGATTTACTCTGTCAGACTCCAGGTGGCGGAGCACGAGGCGGTGAATGAGTGGAAGGGAAATGGTACCCAGGTTTGACTTCCGACTTCTTGAGGCTGAGAATTGCTCAAACTTCACTAATGGGCTGAGTGCCCGGCACATCCTGGCCGTGGCCTTGGCAGTGGGCACACAGCTTCCTGCTCTCCTGCGCCTTACGTTTTACTGGAAACCTGACAGAAGGTTCAGAAGCAAACATATGAATAACAAGGAAGTTTCCGACGACGGTCGGTGCTCATTAAATAGAGTGATACAGCCCTGCCCCGGTGTGGCTCCGGGGGATGGGTGTCAATCCCCAAAGCTGAGGGTTGCTGGTTCGATTCCCTGTCGGGGCATGTGCCTGGGTTATAGGTTCAGTCCCCATTGGGGCACGTGCAGGAGGCAACCCACTGATGTTTCTCTCCCTCTCTATCTCCCTTCCCCTCTGTCTAAAAATAAATAAATACAGTCTTTTAAAAAAATAGAGTAATGTGATAGAGGGAGACTAGGGAGGAGGGGGACTGTCAAGCGGGAGCAGTGCAAAGCCCTGAATGAAGAACGGGCTGCCTTATTAGGCAGTAAATTCCACAGCCTTGGAAGTTAGAAGTGTGCACGGAGGATTCCATTATGCCATCTGCAGAGTTACTTAAAGTCTCTTTCCACATAAAATATTGATGTAATCCAAACAAAAGGTATCAAGGATGGCTCATTCTTTCCAAGTATCGAGTTTTACTGCAGTTAACTTGGGATGCTATTACCGTCAGAAACTGTGGAAGGAATATCGGGAGGCGTCCCAGGTGGGGTAGTGGGGTATGTTTCCAGAAAACTGCCACTTCAGGCTGATTTGGTCCCTGAGGTGCAGTCTCGTGGCCCTCTTCAAAAACAAACAAACAGAAAAAAAAAAGCAAGGCTCAAAGCATCCTGCTTGCTGCAGATGGACTGGCTGTGAGTGATCCTCCTGGGAGAGACTACGCTCAGAGCAAGACAAGACACGCCGTGAAACCGCACCTCAAAGCCTTCCTCGCTTTCCCAGATGAGTCATCCTTAGTCAGAATATTACCTTTGCAGACAGGCTTAATTCCATCCGAGACCTTAAAGGGATACTTCCTCCTGGTGGAGGTGCAAACTTGCGCCTCTAAGGACAGAGTCTATGGATCCTTTGGGCTTGGGGCTGTGGGCAGGGTTCTCTTGGCAGGGCATTTCAAAAACACAAAAGCAGACCTAAAGCCGTGCTCCTTTCAAGTCGGTTTTCCAGTGCAGTGCAGCAGGGAGAGGAGACCGGGGTCCCCTCCAAGGCTGGTCTGTGCTTTTACGACACACGACTTCTGGGCACCGTTGTCTAGCTCACCAAAGGCGAAAGGATGTTTGGGACACAACAAGGTAGAAAATGTTGAGATGCCATGATACAAACTTCTATTGCTAAGAGGTGTGATGCTAGCATCATAAGATGCTGTTGGGGAAGGAGGGAGAAGGAGAAGATTCCATATAAATCTACAAGAATTTCCAAAGAGAAGTTTTAAACTTTCCTAGGGATATAGCCAAAGTGAGAGAAGACTGATCGCCAGCAGCCCCAGTGGAAGTGAGACAGGAGGGCGCCCCTGGTTCTTGGCAGCCACACCCGTGTGGGTTTCCAGGGACGGGCCCTCAGCTGGCACAACCCTCCCGGCCCTCGGCCACCCCCTGAAGGAGGTCCCTGCCCTCTGGGCGACGGGCAGAGGCTGGGCACAGCCCAGGTGGCTCCAGCTTCAATGACTTACAGGCCTTTGTTTTGAATCTTAAAGGTGTTAAGGTGATTAAACTATTTATAGCTCCATTAGCAATACAGCCCTGGCCAAGAAGTGCCCACGAGATAATGTCCTCACGCACAGCACCGAGGGCCCTGGCTGCTCTCAGCCCCGGTCTCCACGTTGCTGTGTGTTTCTATCTGGGAGCCGGATTTCAAACGCTGCTTTTCAGACTTGATTTGGGACCAACTGCAGCCCTGCTTCCCTTTCCTCTGCCTCTTGCTGGCCGCCAGCCAGCAGGCTGTGCACAATGACCAGCTGGCCCCTGGCAGATCTTGGGCCCAGGTGTGAGGTGGCTGGAGGAGCTTTTCCAGGCCAAGAAGGGGGTGATTTCATTTTCCATGGACAGTCTGCAGAAATGAAGGGGGTTCAAGTGCCTTCAGAAAAGCTTCCTCCTTGTGAGTGGAGTTTTGGGGGGATTCCAGACGTCCGCGGCTTTTATTCTTGGAAGCATCATTGTTGCTTCCCCCCTTCCATTGATCCCCCAGGAACTGATTCAGAAACCATAGAAATTGGATTTGGAATCGCTGAATGCTAGCAGACAGCTGACTGCACTCTTCCCAAGGAGGCCTGCCAGCTGGGCCGGGCACCACGTGGGGCCTGCTCCCTCAGGCCGGCCCTCAGCGTCCACCGGCTCCGTGGGGCTTGCGGCTGACAGCAGCGCGCCCTAGAACTGAAGTGTTTGTGCTCCATTCTTCGGAGTTTGTGGTTTGGGGCTCAGTCAAGCAGGGTTTGATCGCAGTCCATGGGAACCGGTTTCGGAGCAGCTGTGAACTAGGCAGGTTTCATCTTGCTTGCTTGCTGGATGTTTTCCCCCCTCACACCTTGGATTTCAGTTTCCTGAGCCTGTTGTTACCACTGATGCAGGCAGGCTCCGGGCAGGACCGAGTAGCCGTCTTGAATAAAATAAAACGCAGCCATGAGTGGGTTCGGAGTGGGTTTGGACCACGTAAAGTGGCCCAAAGTGTGGTCTGAACGATGAGGCGGAAAGCACTGTTGCTTTCCAGAGTGAATAACGTCCTTAGACAGGAAGCCCTGGAGTGGGAGTGGAAGTGACCTGGCTTTGCTTCAGGAGTGAGTGAGTTCAGTTAAATAAGCTAGAATGAGATAAAATCAAAATAGACAAGTGTGAACCCGAGAAGTCTGTGGGCTCCTCTGTCTCTGGGAGTTCTTCTGGAGACCTGCGTCTCTGCACTAGCAGCCCACCCGGTGCAGACCACGCAGACACCACATACGGAGGGCTTGGGATGGTGTCGAGACAAGGGGATGTTTTTAAAACAGGCAGGAGGTCAAGGGCGTGGCTCTGTGCCAGGCGTTGTGCTCAGCGCCTTCGTCCACATGACCACACTTAACCCTCGCGTCCCCCCGGGTTGGGGAATCGGGAACAGGGCTGGGCTGGGGGGCTCACGTTAATCCAAGACAGAATTGAAACTGGGCCTCATGGGTGGCCTGGCTGCGGCCCCTGGGCTCTCGAGCCTCCCCAGAAACACCCTCAGCTGCCCAGGGCATGCGATTCACGGGCCACGAGGCAGCAAAGACCATTCTGCCTGATGCCGAGCCGCTGCCTTTTACAGACCCCTCCTCAGTTTGGAAACACCCCAGCACAGCAGCCACGAGACTGGACTCTGTGCACTGACACACCGTGTAATTCAGAAAAACCTTCACAAAGTGAGTTCTCAACTCCGAGGCTCCTGGAAACTGACGTGGCTCTCAGCATCCTCTCCGGGTGCAGTTTGGTTGGGGTGTTTTGCTGGCTGCCACTCATCCCAGGGTCTCTGTGGCCAGGGTGCAGCCGGCAACGAGCCTCGCGTGGCAGGTGACGGGGTCCGGGCCAACCTGACAGCACAGCGGCCAAGAGGCTGAGGCAGCTGGTGGGAGGGCTCCGCGGCTCGAACCCGGTAATTTTGGGTCAGAACAAACAGATGATTAGCTGGGGGCTGTCACTTTCAATCAAGGGCTTTAGCATCGTCTAGACACGGCCTCAGAATGAGGCCGGTGGGGCTCCCTGGCAGGCTCTGAGGCAGACTGGGCAGCGAGGAGGCGGCTGGACTCGCCGCCCAACAGAGGGGAGTCACGCCCCCACGTCTGGGCAGGAGCAGCCTCACAGGGAAAGGGGTCCTGTTCGTGCTGGAAAATCGGAAACAATGGATGGGAACCTGTTAGAAATGGGGCACTGTGACAAGCCTTCCAGAGGCCACGCCAGCGCCGTCCATGGGGCTTTTCTGTGTAGCCAAGATCACATGGGCACTTGGTGGCACTGTCCCAGCCCTGGCCTCTGTCCCCTCACCATCAGTCCTGTGCACTTTAAATGACACTGCCCAGCCGCACGGTCACATGGGGGCCACCAGAGGCCGTACCCCAGCCTTGGTCTTCCACGACAGGGGGCCACCTGACCAGGGGACCCTGCGATAGTTACCGAAGGAAGACCAGGTTTTGCCCAGTAGACCCACACAGTTTCCCCTCCCAACCAGCACACTTCTGAGAGTAAAAAGAGGGCGATCCCCAGACCAAATTTGACAGGACCACCCAGACAGGCAGGGCAGGGACTCCGCACACACCCGAGACCTCTTCGGGCATCGCGTTGGGAAGAGGCTCGTCTCCAGCCTCTAGTCAGCTAGGAAGTGCACCCACGAGCCCGGCTCCCTCCCGGAGCATCTGACTGCCGAGGACACAGGCTGGTGGCGCTGGCTTGTCCAGGGCTGTGGCGACGCAGTGATATACGTGCGTGCCTCCTGGACAGGGCACACCCAGGGACCGCAGCCACCCCATCCGCTCGGCGCCTCGTTGGACCACCGGGCACCAGTCTGCCGGGTTCCTTCTGCTTCCCGGGTGAAGTCCAGTGGGAAACACTGCATGTCCCTGGGAGGGCGGTTTTGGTTTTGGTTTTCCTCCACAAGCCTGACGTCTGGGGTGTGTACGGTCTTGAAGGTCATGCCCTGTGGGCAAGACAAGCTCCTCCCACACCCCCACGGTTGTTCAGTGACCCTCCCCAATGAGGAGCCAGTGGGGGAACCTCCAGGGACAACCTCAGTTCTGTTCACTATCCATCCAGACACACAGCTGGGAATCCAGCTCCCTGAGTTCACCCACATCCAGTTACGACACAGACATCCCTGGACACGCAGCGTTAACCTTGAGCCCAAAGTGATCTGATGAGAAGCAGGGCTTTGTCTGAGCTCTGGGATGTTTCTGTGTGAGTTCAAGTCCCATCCAAAGGCCCTCCAACCTTGAAGCAGGACACAGGCCTTCCTGCAGGGGCCCTGGGGCCGTCAGGGAGCTGGGAACACAGGTCCTCGTGTCCTGGGTCTGGCGCTGCCTCAGTGGCAGAGGTTGCAGAGCTCCTGGGGACTTTGGTGTGTAGGTTGAGCACGGCTGTGATTTTAGATTTCCCACGGCAGTAGGTCACATTCGGAAGAGGCCCGCACACACCCAGAGTGCTCCCTGCTAACCTGGGCAAGCCTCCGCAATCAGAAACACGGGCACCCCTGAGCAAGGGTCCGGTGTTCTCTAGTATCTGACCAACTTGAAACAGGGGGCAGAGCGGGTTGCTCCACCGTCCTGGTTGTCACCTAAAGTGTTTGACACCTGAAGATACACCTTCATCATGCTGGAAAAGATGACCCGAGGAAAAGACAGCCTTGGCAGTGTGGACTCGAGAAAGTCACACACGTTCTTTGCTCCAACGGCTATGTGCGGGTAGACCCCTGCTCACTGGCTCGGGGAGCCCCCAGCCTCCTGCCCCCACCGCTCCTGCTCCGAGGCTGGCAGGGGAGACCTCTGCGCCCACTCTCTGCTCAGAACTCCACTGCTGGTGTGGTGAAAGGTCTTCTTGCCGCCTTTCTCCATCAGGAAGTGTGAATGCAGTGAACCCGTGAACGGATGCAGCGTCAGGACCCAAAAAAGGCGGAATAGCCTAGAAGGGTGGGGCAGCTCCTCTGGGAAAACCCGCACCTTCTGACTCCCACATGCAGGGAGTACGTTCCAGAGAAGCTGCAGAAGACAGATGAGGCAGCTCGTTGGAGCAGAAGGGCTTTGGCTGTGCCTGCTGCAGCCCCGGGACGTTTGATCCCACGGGAGTGAGGCCTGCCCGGGAGCCTCGGCTGGGGCTGAGGGTGGAGAGATCCAGGCTGCACTCCACCCGCCCTCGGAGGAGTCACATGAAATGATGGAGGCAGTGCAGCAGGCCTCTCCAGGCAGGCTGGCCCCGTGTTCTCAGCCATCCCCAGGAGTCTGCAGGGCACTCCTCCCCTACCCCCAAGTGGGAACAGGGAACCTTCCCCCTCATGGTCCCCACAGCGGTCTCTGCGGTGGTCCCTGGGACTGGTGGGGGCCAGGGCATAGAACACCCATGTGAGGTCTCCGACAGGTCGTAAGGCTGGATTTCGCAGATAGAAGGACCAAGAAGGCATTGCCCTATGGACCTCGGTGCCCATGCCAGGGAGACAAAAGCAGGGCCCGGGCCCTAGACAACCAAGAAAGGCAAGAAACAGACCAAATGGGGTGGACACCACCCGCCTGGCATCTGGGCATCCTGCATCAGAGTGCCATTGTGATGGTAGTTTCAGAGTACGGGCAGCATCGGAAGTCTGCAGCACAAGTTAAATTCTGGTTCCTGAATCCCTCATCTTCATAAAATGCTTTCTAGGTAGTCACCCCTTCAGGTTTTAGGCAGAAATGCTGGAATCATTTCTGCTCGGCCCAGCAGGTAACCGAGAATCCTAAAGCCCAGGGTGGGAAGGGCAAGTCACTGCCCCCCCCCCCCCCGCACTGCAGCTTCCCAGCCGTGCAGCCACCTCCCACCATGTGCCGGTGACTAGTCCCACAGACAGCCTGCTGCGCTCCGGAAATGTCGCGTCCACCAGGCACACGGACGGGTCGGTCGGTCAGCCGGTCACAGCACGGGACGGGCGGCCTGGGGAGTACAGGGAGGACCACAACCAGGCGGGTCCTCGGGAAGGCCTGCAGGGGCAGCTAGGTGTGGAAGCGACAGAGCAAAAGGCCAAATCGTCCCCATAGATGTCTCCTTCCTACCAAACTGGCAGGAGCATTGGGCGAAGGCTGTTTCACTTGACAAGTCAGACCGGAAAGCTACACTTCAGGAGCGCTTTCACTTTTAACACATCCTTCCTGCCTTTGCTCTCAAGTCAAGGGGAAAGGAATGAGGGTCCAAGGGGGTCCCCCTCTCCCCATCACTCATTTCATTTTATTTTTTTAATGTATTATTATTTATTTTTTAGGCTGTTCTTTATTTTTAGACAGAGAGGAAGGAAGGGAGAAAGAGAGGGAGAGAAACATCAATGTGTGGTTGCCTCTCCCATGCCCCCTACTAGGGACCTGACCCCCAACCCAGGCATGTGCCCTGACTGGGAATCGAACCGGTGACCCTTTGGTTTGCAAGCTACCACGCAATCCACTGAGCCACACAAGCCAGGGCTCCCCATCACTCATTCTATAAAGTGTCCATGTGTTTATCACTGCAAGAAAGAAATGTGTCATTATGAAGAACTTGGGTTTACAGTATTGTCCAATCTGATGAGAATATGAATGCAAAAAAAAAAATTCCAAGCCTTTTGAAAGCTTTCTTTAACAATACATTGAGTAGTTTTTTTTCTCTGCACACCATACATTGAACGGTCTACAAATCCTTTTCCCAGGACACAGAACCTGGTGAGGTGACAGACCCAGAAGTGACTCAGACTCTCCCTTTCCTTGATGTGATAGGACAGGACCCACCTGCCTTTGGAGGCTTCGCATCACGTACCATGACCGCAGTGCACAAGACTGTTCTGTGTACGTGAAGTCTGCAGGAGAGCGGATCTTAATTGTCCTCATTAAAAATGGTAACTAGGCGAGGGGGCGGGTGTGTTCGTGAACTTGGCTGTGGTGATCATGTCCCAGCATGTATGTGTATGAAATCACCCCATTATACACCCTAAGAATATACTACTTTTATTTGTCGATTACTCCGCGACGAAGTTGGGGCTAACTCTGTGGAAATCACATTGGCTCTGAAGCCGCACCTCTCCGACAAACGTTTCATTCTTGGAAACTGGAATTTCAGTGTGGCCAGAGGTGGTTTGATCCCAGCAAATGTCATGAGAAGAAGTATCACTGAGCATTTTCTCCTACACAACATCTGAATGTCTTCAGAATACAGTTATGTGTTCTAGCCACTCCCCTGAAACGCGTCTGGGAAAGGTTCAAAGAACTTACCCTACGCTCTCTCTGCAGCTAAGTCTAGCTCATGCCTTTCCCTCTTCTCTGCCTAGCCCTTTGTCGCATTTGAAAACATGGTGTCTGCTTCTGTCACCTGGCTGGGGGACCCTTTCCTGGTTCTCCTATCTCCTTGATCTCTCCTTGGGGCCTCTGACAGCCTCTCCAGTGGGGAGAACTCACGGCTGCAGTCCACGGCCGTCCTGAGGCTATACCCTTCCCACACCACCTTCTCCTGAAGTTTGTTAGAAATGCAGCATCTCACGCCCCTGGTCAGCCTGAATCTGCCGTTGAGCAAACTCCCCAGTAATTCCTATTTCCATTAGGAGGCCGGAGGTGTAGGAAGTGCTCCTGAAGGCCAAACATTGTGGAGGTCAGGGCTCTGACTGGGGAGCTAGATGCAAGTGGGGGACCCTTTATTTCCTGTGAGCGTGGATGGACCCCAGGCCATCCCCCCGGGCCGGACCAGGCTGTTCTTTCTCAGTGTCTGTGTGCAGCTCTCATTGAGTTCAGGGGCCATCCTCTCCGGCAGGGGGGCCAGGGCAGGATGCACTCCCACCTGCTCTCCAAAGCTGGGGCCCCGCCCCCCCACTTGGTGTATCCCTCCTGTAGACACACAGGATGGCCAAGGCTGGCTCATTTGGGACGAGTCTCCGCTTCCTGGTGTTCCGTAGGAATAACTTCACTCCCTGCGTGGCTGCCAAGCAACGCCATCATGGCCCTTTGTCGGCTGGACCCGTCATCACTCCATTCTTTCATCTGCCAGTTCCTCCCTTTGTAGAGGAAAGAATGCATGACACACAAGGACAGTCATGTGGCAATCACCCATTGGCAAAGGCAGCGGTTCAGTCCCCCTTTGAGCCTGCCCGTCCATGCCGGTGTGGGGAGCACACACCTGCAGCACCTCGAGTCTACCTGCCTGCCTTCCCGGAGCGTCTGCTCCACACAGGCAAAGACCTTGCATCTGAGTGTCCAGGAGCAAGCCCAGAGCCTGGGTGTGTCCGGGTGCAGTAAACTCTGACGAGTCATGAGTGAGCTCGTCCGTTGTCCCCGGAAGGTGGTCGGCACGTCTTCGGACACCCCTTGAGACTGGCGGCCGCTCACCAGGTTGTATTGTCTTACTGCGTTTTCCATTGGTGATGATGCCTCCAGACTTAAAAGGTATTACTTGCACGGCTTGCAGGAAGAGCGGTTGATGGAAGTGAGTCCCGGGGCATGATGGCTAGAAACCGGCAGGGTGTCATTTCTGGGCGATGAGATAACTGTTTTCTGGTAGAGTGAACTGCCTGTTCGCTGCAAGTCAGGACTCCACTGGACCAGTTTCCAGGGCCAAGGGGGGAAGAGAGAACTTCCCCCAGTCTCACTGAGTCTTCCATTGAGAGGTCATGTGTTTTGAAAGCGGGGAAGATTCCATGGACCAGGTCCCAGTGTTACGACACCAGGCGCTGTCTCGGGCTGTGTGGGGCAATGATGCCCCTGGTGGAACACAAACACAAAAATTCGTCCTGCCGTCCTCTTTGGGACAACCCAGACAGCCTAAACCCCAGGGTGCTAGGGTGGGTGTAGCCGTGAGCAGATTTGGGGGAGAAGAGTCTGAGACCGAAGGGAACTCGTCTTCAGCAGGCGTTGGCAAGGGAAGGCTGCTCCTTCCCGCCCTGCTCTGCCCTGCAGAAGGCATTTCTCCCCAAGGGGAGTGGACAGACCTGACTGCCCTTCCCAGAACCAAATGCAGCAGACGCAACATGACAGCAGACCTTGCCTGTTCCCCCAGCTCCTGGCTCTGCCATTAGACAAACGTCTCCGGCACCTTTGCATTTTCCTGGAGAGGGAGACGAAAGGTTCCCCCACTCTAGAGATTTCATTTGTGCTCACTACCAGCGGGTGGGAGACAGGCTGTCTGCGGCTCTGCCGTCCGTGCCGTCCGCTACCCAGTTCACAGTGCAGTTGCTCTCTCTCTCTCTCCACGGAACCCCTGAGTCAGAGAACCCCCGTTAAAAGAAGACTGGAAGAAATACAACACACTGTGCCCTAATGCGTGGCTTGCACCTTTTGTTTTAGATTACCGAGCTTTCCTGCGTGGCTTCAATTAGTTGCACTGAGGATCAGGGGAACTTCCCCGGAGGAGGATAAAAAGGCACTTCAGTGACACAGTGAGGTGCTGGCTGTAACTGACTGGGTTGTCTGACAAGTGCACTGGCCGCCCTGGTGTGACAGGTGGCCTAGACTGGGGACGGAGCCTCCTGGCAAGGCCCGTTCTGTGCGTGTGGCTCCTGACTGCATGACGCCTTCCAGTCACGCCATCCTCTGCACTGCACAACGGTCACCAGCACAGATCTCGTGTGAAGTGTCTTACCACAACGAGATTTTTAAAAATTAAGTAGACACACTGTCTATTTGATTTTTTAAAAGTCATTCCAGAGCATTAGAGCCCTTTAACTCACAGCAGAGGTTCTTTATCATCCAAAAAAGATTTAGAGGGTCGATTTAGAGGGTGGAAGAAATGATGATTTAGGTGTTCCCTCTGAAACTAGCCTATTCTTCCCAAGGGCCCTGTGAGATCTGCCAATAAACCAGAAGGCTCCTCCTCTGAGCCCTCAAACACCCACATTTCCTTCACTGCCCCACCCCCCAGCTTTTCAGCCTCTCTCCTGGAGGGCCCAGATCTCAGCCACCCCTACCCTTTGAAAACATGACTGTCTTAGTCTGCCACAGTCCTCCCATCACTGTGGCTCCGCCCACCCCTCTCAGGGCCCCGCCCTCTGTGGGGCCCTCCCTCCAAATCAGGGACTGCCCAGCAGCTTTTCCCAACCTGGGATCCCACCTCATCAGCAAGCCTACCTGTGTCTTCCTACCACCTCTGCTTCTGCCTTCTGTCTCTTTCCACCCTTTTCTCCTCTGCAAGGTATTCTTCACAGACCGGCTCAGCATCAAATCCTCTAGGAAGATTTGTGTGTGCGTGTGCTCCCTATACTCTCTTAGCTGAAGCTTAGCAGTTCGAGCACGTGCTTTAACCTCTGGGACAGCGTGTCCCCTTCTGTCTCTGCCTCTGACAGAGTTCCTTCGGGACACGGGCCAGAGCACCGGGTCCTGCATGCGGGAAACGCTGACGAGTGGGTGACGACTTGACTGGTTAGCGAAGAGACTTCAGCAGCACACCTGCCCTGCCTGCAAAGGCCACACATGACGATACGCCCCGTGCTGGGTTCTTTCTGACGGATCACCAGCCAGTCTGCGATCAGCAGATCTCACAAGACCAAGTCACCAGTTCTGTTTGCTGGCTTGCATTTGAGAATGACCCCCGTGGTTTCCCCACCTTGCCAGGTCATGCCTTAAATTTCTTGCCTGGAAAAAATGTGATGTGTGGCTAGAGATTCTTCCTGGTGTGACCTAGTACGTCTCACTGAATGACAATGACGTTTCATTCTGAAAGCCAAGGGGTAAAAGAGGCATTCTCTGGCACGTAGATGTCTATTGAAGCAACGAAAAGATTTACGTTTAAATTTCACTCACAGTCGTTATTTCTGCTTCAGAGTGTGAGTCCCAGAAAGGGCATGTGTTTCACACATGTGTTTGGTCTTTACTTCCTCTGTAGCAGAGCGTCTGTGGGGAAACGCATCTCTTCATACCTGAAGCACCTCCTGGTAATGTGTTTCGGAGCCTGTGTGTGCGCACAGACCATGTGGGTGCCGTCCTGGGGAGCCTCCTCTCATATGGAGCGTGTGCTGTGTGTCTCACGAGGCTTCGCCAGAGGAATTCAGAGCTGCGGTGTCTCACCGACGTGAATGACAGCAAAGATTGGAGATGCAGCTTTGGAGAGGGGCGCCACAGGAGGCAGGGAGGCATCCAAGGGAGAGGAAACGTAATGAGAAACTAGAGCAGCTGGCCCTTCCCAGCTCAGACGTGGAACCTCAGTTGTAGGACCATGTGTGTGCATCTGTGTGCACGTGTGCGGTTCTAAAGTCTAATTAGGGAGAGAACATAAAGAAATAGAGGTATGCATAAGAGAGCTATCACTTCGGTCACAGGAAAAGGTTTCTCTGGTAGATCAGTCATGGTTTTAAAATGTCCAGACTTGTTGCTGTTTCCCCCGTGCTGCTGGCACAAGTGTCCCTGTGACGCCCCGCACCACTTCCACCAAACCGAAATGCTCTGTTTCGGCATGTTTTATTGGGATCCACATGTTTCAAATCTCCACGAAGTCTTTGCAGAGGCCCAGGAGGCTGGAAGTTAGCTACATCATTGAGCTGGGGTGCTGAACACGACATAAGGTGTGGACCAAGGCCCCGGGGAGTTGTTTGACTCTGTTGTTAGGTGTTCAGATTTTTCACAGCTGCAAATGTAAGCTCTGCAATGATGGTGCTGTTTATGATATGTTTTGGCTGAAACTCGTGGTTGGGAACTGCAGGGGACTCGATGGGAGTGCCACGGGCCTCGGGATCGCTGTGAACTCCCCACTGTCATTGCACGCGGGTCTGGACTGGAGATAGTGAACTCGGGGCAATGCCCGTGGTTGACTCAAGCCCAAGTGGAGAACTGGACTGTAGGCTTTGTGAGGCAGGAATAGTGTGGTCCCATCTGGCCGTGTCCCTGCCTCCTGCACGCTTCCTGGGACACACCAACACTAACGTGACAACAGTGATGGTGATGAGAGTGGGGACGGTGATGATGATAGTGACAATGATGATGATAATGGTAGCAACAGCTTACATGAGCCAGGCACTGTTTTACAGATATTAACAACTTCGATCCTTATGATGACCGCTTCGTGGAGGCCCTTTAGCCTCACGATACAGAGGAGGAAAGGGAGGGGCAGCGAGGAGGAGCCATCTGTTGGAGGGGAGACCACCAGCACCCACGGAGCTGGTTCGAAGGTGGGCCTCCGGAACCAGAGCTCACACACTGACACAGGGCAGAGTCCTGCCCTGGGGGCCGACCTCTGTGCACTGGGCCCCCGTGCACCCCGGGAAAGGAGCGCCCGCTGCAGGAGGACAGAGGGACATGCCCCCTGGGCCAGCTCCGATTAACCACACGGACGCAGAAATGACGAAGTGCTTCATCCCGTGGGCTTCCGCCTCCGTGGTTTCCCTCTTAGGCTGACTTCTTTAATAGCTCCAGTATTAGTAGACGTGAATTAGAAAACCTAGGGTATTTGCGAGTCTAAACCATAAAGCGTTTTGTAAATGTTATTTTATCTGTAAGTGATGAGTGTATAATGAATGTAGCATTCATTATATGTAAAGTATGGTGGGGTTTGGGTTTAAAATGTACTTAAGAATTATCTCGTGAAATAGGCACAAACAATGAGAAAAACCCAAACACCTCCATTTAACCTCAAATCAACACAAAATGCTCAGTGAATAGACTTAGGGAGGAAAAAAGGACAAATGTGTTTCTCATGGTAAAAAGCATTCCCCAGTGAAAATTAATTTATTGTCTAATTAATGAGTTTTTTTTCTTGGCACATCAATACTTACTCCTAATTGTTCCTGGATATTTGGAGTTTTGTATTTCTTTTGCAAATGGAGCTAGCATTCACCTGAAAGGCCTGGCTCTGCTCCCCAACTTTTGGGCTATTTTCAAGTGTAAATTCCAGATAACCCCATCCCAAAGATCCAAGTCTCTTTAGGAGGAAGGAGATGACCCAGTCTGGCCTCTCCCAAACCCAACAAGCTTTCTCGATTTGTTCTACAAACCATCTACATGTCTTCGTCATCCTACTAATTGATGTGCTTTTTCCGTGGAAGAAAGCGTTACCACATTTTCCAAAGGGGGAAACGACTGTAACCCTTACTCCTTTATCCTTCAGCCGCACCCACACCCTTGCCACCACCCACACAGCATCTGCGTCTCTTAAACGAGATGCGCAAATTATTGTGGAAGTTAATTGAGACTCACAAAGAAACCCTTGTGTAGAAGGTTTTCTCAGCTTCATGGGGGAAAAAAGATCTGGTTTGAGTACCACTCCAGAAGGCAGGAGTGGGTTCCCTGCAAGGCACTCCCCTGGCCCCGAGGAGGAGCCCCTTCGGCTCCCACCCCACCCTTCCAGAGTTGGGCAGCGGGCCAGAATACACAGCTTAAGGAGGAGTTCAGTTAAGATATAATACACACATTACAGTTTTTTCACTTCTCTACTTCCTGGCCTCAGTAACCAGATTGTCAGCTTAGAAAGCCAAAAAACAAACACGAAAAGTGCTTTTGATTACAGATCGCCAGCGGACTGACAGAGGCCCATTGCACCAGGCCTGGGCCTCCCAGCCGTTCCTTGGGCCCCGTCCTCACACGCCCTGGCCCTGCGGGGACATGCAGGGCCCCAGATTGCCAGGGATGACTTGATCTTGTCAGCGTGTCCTGTCAGATTGAAGGGGACAGCCGGGGAAGCCAGGGCAGGCACGGGGGTGAGGGCACGTTTCCTGTCATCTCCTGGAGAGAACCACGGAGCCTGGACGTGGTGCTGAGATGTTTCGTGGGATCCACAGCTCCCATGTGCAGTGACTTCCAGCCCCAGGGACTTGGGGCCAGTCTCATCACCACCTCACTCCTCTGCCTCGCTGACTGGTTGTCTCCTGGACATGTGACCTCAGGAAACGGGCGAAGCTTCCCTCACCTCACACCATGTTGTGCCTTCCCTGCCCTGTACCTGCATTTGTGATGACCCAAAGCTGCCTCGATGGCGTGTGGAGATGATCTCTAAGTGTCCCCAAGGGGAAAAAAGAGATGATCTCTAAGTGTCCCCAAGGGGGAAAAAAATCAAACCGTTTCTTGCTAAGAGATAAGGAAATCCACACCAGGATGCTTTGGCCTGAAATTACTGTCTTGACGGAACCAGTTCACTGTCATTGTCACCCTTGAATGGGAAGGCCAGCAAAGCAAGGTGAACAAAGAAGAGAGACCCGATCTTTTCTGGAAGCAAGACAAAAAACATAAGAGAGAAGTTGATGGTTACAATTTTTTCAGAAAATGATAGGAAATGTGTTTTGTGAATCCCCATGTGACTTATGTTTAAGTGCTGTCTTGGAAAACAATTAATAATGAAGCCAGGAGGGCTGTGTGATATGTTCTCGTCTGTGATTCCAGCAGATCCATGTTTTTGGAAGACATCACTCTGCTTAAACCCCCAACACATTCAGTCAGAGAAATGGGCTTCCAACCACAGAGTCCCGAATCTCCACTCCAGCCGGCAGGAAATCTAATGCTATGAGGCCAGTAGGAAGCCATAGACACTAAAACCAAAGGGAGACCGAGCAAGGAAAAACATCTTCTCATCCAGGAATTTACCATCAGCCCTGCTATTAATAGACAGTGGGGATTCCATTTCCATTGCTCAGCTGCTGTGTGAATTGTTACACTGTGAAAAGAGTGAGCTAAGGCTGCTGAAAACTTATATATGATGTTTATGCCTATACTTCAGTGACTCAGCAACATTTATTTATCTTTTATTGCTCCTGGGCTGTCTCGGGGGTAATCAACTAAAGGGACACCGAAGGAAAACATAGTGTTTGCTGTTGTTTCCAGATGACATATTATTCATTAAAGAGACAAGTTGTGCTGTGAGAAAACAGAATGGTCCTCCCAGCCAAGAATGAGTGAAGGCAAATCTCAAAGAGGCGGCTGCTGGGCTGAGGAAGCCAGGAAGGGGAGCCACATGGGGCGCCTTCCTGGGGGACCCCGCCGTGCAGGCATGCACACATGCGGACTTCCCGTGAGCACGGAGGTGGTACAGGAGCAGGGAGATGCCGTCACCGTGATCAGACACCTGTGGGGCCGCGAGGGAGGGAAGGAAGCTGTGTCTGTGTCTAGCTGGGGTAAGCGAGCTGTGGACAAGCTACAGGTCAAGGTGAGGAAGGAGTCTGACTGAGCTGTCAGGACCAGCGTGAGCTGCGCCGCACACTCTGAACAGGATCAGAACTCTTGGTCACCCAAAACAGGCACGCTGACTGGACGGCCCTCTGTCGTGGAGGTGGGAAGCCAGGGTTCTTGGAGAGAGTGGGGACACCTGGGGTGGTCAGTCCAGTTCTAAAAGTCAGTGACCCCTAGCACAGAGCTGCAGCACCCCAGACACAACGCCACCCCAACACCCGTGACTGTCCCAGCCCCGCACTTCCTGTCCGTGCTCAGGACCTTGTCTCCAATGCCTCCATGAGCTGATGGTGAAATAGGAGGACCTAACCCTGAGAAAACCCTTCTGCACTTTGGCCTTGAAGGAGAATGAATCACTGTAACCTGCCGTATCTTCTAGAAAGGACAGGAGAGAGGGGCTTCTAATTATGTATAGATGCTCGTCAACGCATAATGGGTTTACGTCCTAATGCACAACATTGTTGAGTTGAAAATACGTGAGTGAAACTTGCATCGCCTACACCTAACCTGCCAAACACTGTAGCTTGGCCTGGCCGACCCTAACCAGACCCAGAGTGCGACCTCCAAAACTGCAGGCCACAGGGTGCACTGTAGCTTGTTGGCTGTTCGCCCCTGAGATGGCGGGGCTGCCTGGGAGCTGTGTCTGCCGCTGCCCAGCAGCTCACGAGAGTCTGTACCTCGTACCCCTCACCTGGGAGAGGTTCTGATCTCAAAATCCAAAGCACGGTTTCTACCGAGTGTATATTGCTTTCCCACCATCATAAGTGGAAAAATCCTAAGCCAGACCATTGTATGCCCAGACCATCTGTGATCCCTGACCTCCTGTTAGGCCTTCCTCGAAAACAGAGGTTGGCAAAGTCCAGTGCACCGGCCAAATCCAGCTGCTGCCTGTTGTTGTCAATAAAGTTTTATTGTCACACGATGGTGTCCGGCCTATTCACATGCTCCTTGGCTCTGGCTGGTTTTGCACTGGTGCAGCAGAGTGCAGAGGTTGGGACAGGGACGATAAGACCTGCAAAGCCAAAATATTTATTCCCTGCTCTTTTCAGAACAAGTTTGCCCCCCACCCCCTGTCCTGGGGTGTCATAAAGGAGGCTGCAGACCCTTTCCTGGACTTGAGGCCTGTGCCAGGACTGGCCAGCTCTGGCTGGTACCACCCGCTCTTCTTCTTCCACCTAATAATAGCAAGGGGTTACCTATGAGAACTGTTACTTTTAATTGATAGCTCTCCCCATCAGGGGCTAACATGTTCTAGAAACAATAGTATCTGCGCCAAATTAAGATTCTTCAGTGGCAGAAACTTGGCCTGCACAGCCCCTGAGTTCACTTAGCGGTTGTTAGTGAATTCTGAGTCAGTCTTTCCTGCTCAGTGACCCCAGGAAGTGGGCGTTGGACTGCAGAGCTACCCAGGGACAGAGAGGGCCAGGCCGCCCCCGGAAGGCAAGGTACGCCCTCTTGAACTGCCACTTCCTTTTCCCATTTTCAAATGAAACTTAAGAAGAATACTTTCTCTTAAAGTGAATAGCAAAGGAGTCTTCTTAAAAAAAGAAAAGATTTTATTTATTTTTAGACAGAGGAGAAGGGAAGGAGAAAGAGAGGGAGAGAAACACCAGTGTGTGGTTGCCTCTCATGTATGCCTTACTGGAGACCTGGCCTGTAACCCAGGCATGTGCCCTGACTGGGAATCGAACTGGTGACCCTTTGGTTTGCAGGCTGGTGCTCATTCCACAGAGCCGCACCAGCAGGGCTAGGAGAATATTTAAATTAAGTAGGAGTAAGTGGGGGGAGGGGGGAATGTCCATTTAAAAACAAGCATAAAATAAAAATGCATGTGATGTGCACGCACAGCCAACAAATCCAGCCACACTTACAAAACCACCACAAAGGGTCAAGGCCTTTTTCTAAATGAAAAATCACAGTGGTAGAGAATGTTCTGAGCAGTGAGCTGGGAGTTCTCTTAAGGGAATTCTCCTAAAAGGAACATGATAGGTGTGGCCACCCCAGTGGTGAGTGCCCAGCTCGGGCTGCCTGGTCAGAAATGGGTCTGGACACCCTTGGAGCCCCAGGTTCGTCCCTGTGACCAGGGCAGGCGGCCTGGCTGCGGTCCCCTCCAGCTGCCCTTCCCGCAGCAGCAGGAGCTCGGGGCTGCTCGCCAGGCCACACACAACAGAGGGAGCGGGCGGACAGAGGGCTCGGCCTCGAGCGTGCTCGGGAGGAAGGAAGCGGCGCATCCCACTGGGACCCGGTCCAGGTTCAGTTCAGATGCGAGTCCCAGCGGCGTTTGTGAAGAAGGGTCTGCCATGTGTCAGGTGCTTTGGCCACGGGTTCTCCCACCTCACCAGGCCCTCCCTAGAGTCGGAAGTCCCTGTGTTCTAGACGAAGCAAAGTGAGACCCTGTGATGGAGAAGTGGCCTCGGTGGGGAGGGAGCCAGAGTTCTCGCCCAGCCCTGTGACTCCACAGCCGCTGGGCCCTGATGGGTGCCGGTAACAGTTTGCTTATTGTCCTGTCGTCAGAAAAACTTGGGGGTGGGGGTGTTGCTTTCCACTTTTCTTTTTCTGTTTTTGCTTTTCAAATCCTGCCTGACAAAAACGTGAAGCGATGGCCTGAGTAGTTGTGCCGAGGACCTGACGTGTTTGTGTGACTTGAAAGACAGCGAGCCACTCGAAATTCGAGGCAGACTGTCTCTCTTCTTCCCACTGCTGCTCACGCAGCCGCAGCAGCGAGGGGACGTGATGCCCCCACACAGGGCAGGCGCCCAGCCTGCAGAAACACCGTGCAAGCTCAGGCTGGGGAGCAGCTTAGAAATCTCAGGCAGGCGTGTCAAATAAGGGAAAAAAATTTTTTTAAAAGCCCTGATCCATGTGGCTCAGTTTGTCAGGAGTTGTCCCACAAAGCAAGGGTTCAATTCCAGGTCTGGGCCTGTGCCTGGGTTGTGGATTCAAGTCCCCAATCAGTGGTGAACTGGAGGCAGCCAATCAATGTTTCTCTCTTACATCGTTCTCTGCCTCTCTGTCTTTCTCCCTTTCCCTCACTCTAAAAATAAATAAATAAAATCTTTTTTAGAAAAAAGGAATCTCAGGCGTGTCATCTGTGGCCCCTCCACTGACTGTCTCCCCATCTCCAAACCCATTTCTTTCCCAAGTGCCCCGGAGAGCGACAGGGCTTCCTCCACCTCCCAGCGGCCTCGCCTCACTTGCCAGCTCCTGCAGGAGCAGAGAGTTCCATGTTTAATGCTCGGGGAGACTCCAGATCTGCCCTTGGTCCGATAGGTTCCCCTGCAGGGAACCTCAAAAGTCCTCTGTGGGGTCCCCACTCGGCTCTCCTGTGGTTCTGTGGGGGGTTCAGAAACCCCTGCCCCACTGAGGCTGGGAGGGATTCTGGCTAGCTGAGGGGCCGGCAGGGGCTTCCCAGGGGGGTGTGCCAAGGGGAAGGCACTAGGGTCTTTGCTTAGCTGTTTGGTGATGTCGTTAGTTTGGGGGTTGGGATTTGGGGGGGTTTCTAATGTGCACGGGTAAACCAACTTAAATGTGTGTCTATTTGGAGAGACAGCCTTTAAACATGACTGTGGAACAGTAACTATTTTTTTAAGATGGGTAATAATAGAAGAAAAATGCAAAGGACATTTAAACCACCCTGGGTGGGGAGTAGACATGCAGTACCAGGTAGAATCCGAGCAGAGTCTGTGGGCAGAGAGACCCCAGACAGCTCCTTATCACCCACTCTGGATCAGAAACCTTTTCTTTCCTTGCCAAGGATGAGAGCTTTGTCCCATAGGCAGAATGGCTGGGGACTCGAATCTTCTAGGAACCTATCGACAAACCCAGAAAGGGCCCCTCGTACCCTCACGTTAGAATACGGGCAGTGGCCCCGAGGAGGGGATGCAGGAGACAAACCTGGGAAGCGGAGACAGCTTCTTTCCTTGGGGTGGTAAGTCTCGGGACCATGTGTGCCGAGGTCACCCAGCCTGGCACTTGCAGCAACTGCTCTGTGCCTCTGAATGGGGACTGTCACGCCTCCCTTGGCTCGGTCAGGAGGAATATGGAATCCCTGTCCTGAACAACTGGGGGTTGGTGATTTCTCCCCTGCCTGGCTCATGGTCCTTGAGCATGTCTCCTGCACGGCTCTGGGATGTCCTGTGGTTATTCCATGTGTGAATTCATCTCCCCAAAGAGCCCACGTGGTCCCTCGGGGCAGTGAGTACTTCTGATTCATCCTTGGCAACCGTCACCGTGCTGCCTTATTGATGACGTTGCAGTTGAATAAGTGAGTGAACGTGGCCCTGGTACAGATCTCGGGGCATGTGTGAAAGGAGCCTTCTTGGCGGCCACAGTGGCACCTGACGACGCCCCTGCAGTAGTTTCCAGCCACATGTGGCATCCAGATGAATTCGAGAGGGCCATCTCCCTCAGTGAGTGAACAGCCCAGCATGGGGAGTGCCGTTCAGCCCGAGTCCCCAGGGAGTGACTCACATGCTCCTGAGGAGAGCACAGGACAGAGGTGTGTGAGCTGGGCGGGGACTGTGCCCCAGGAGGAAGTCTGGCTGGCCCCGCCTCGCTTTGCCTCTGCTTCACCTTGCTGGGGATGATGTAGAACAGGGGGCACGTCCAGGAAGGGCAGAGCTACAAGGGAGCTATGGGGATGTGGGGGCTGCAGGCTCATCCTCACTGCCCCCAGCTCTCTGTAGCACAAGGTGCAGTTGAGTCGGAGGTGAGAGGGGGTGGCAACCTCGGGCCATCTTGAGTCCAAGTTCAGCCAGGATTTGACCCCGGCGTTCAAGCAGTGGTCTTGTACACGAACCCCACCTTGGACTTCCACATCTCCCAGGTCTTTGCCACCCCTCCCCCACCCCAAGCTGCCCCATTCATACGGAGCTCCTAGCTTGCGTGGTGCCAGCCACCTGATGAGACGGGCAAACCCATCGGAATGCAGTGGGGCCTCCCGGGGTGACCTCTTGCCCAGCAGGGGGCAGGCAGGTTTCAGCGGGGAGGGCCCCTGGAGGGAGTGCTCTACACCCTGGGGGTGCAGGGGAGCATGGGCACGTGCTGCTCCTGACTGTGCGCTAGCAGGTCCAGGGCGCACATCGGGGACAACATGGATCAGAAGCCCTGGCGTAGTAGTGGCAGCAGTGGAGGCCTCAGTGGCTCAGCCAACAGACTCCTGGAAGGGAAGTGGTGTTATTCATCTCCAAAGTATGCCCCTGTGTGAAGAGAGTCCCGAACGTGAGTCAGCAGCCTGCCCAGCAAGGAGATTAGGGAGACAGTACCCAGGCCAGAGCGGAGGCTCTTCCTCACGTCCCCAGGAAGGAAGAGCCAGGCACACTGTTCGTGCTGCTCATATTTCCGAGTGCAGAGCGCGCGCACCAAACCCGGTGCTCCGTCTTTCCTCCGGGCACCCTGCTCCCCGTCAGTGTTCAGTCGGGGAACTTCCCGGCCACGTGTGTGTCCAAATCCATGTAACCTGACGTAGCCATGAGCCTTTGTTCAGGGCACGGCCCTGTGCTTAAAATCCAGATGGCCGGAGACCCGAGCTGCCAGGCCGAGAGACGTTGCTGAGCACATAGTAGGTGCTCAAAGGAGATTTATCGGCTTGAATGAACAAAAAGGGGAAGAGATGTCAGTCTCTGGGATCTTTTTTAGTCCAAATCAGCTTCTGATCATCCAAGAAGAGGTCTGATTCATTTCTGATTTACTGGCCATTCAACTACTGGTAAAAAAAAAAAATGGCATGGATTGCCAGGTCTGTGATTTAAGATTTTAAATTTCTATAGTTAGGACCTTTCACTGGACAGCATCCTAGAATGATAAAAAGTGGTGTGTTTTATTTCAGACTTTTACAGCACCCCAAATCTCAACACAACTCACCGATTCTGCTGAGTCCAATTAAAGTTGAGAACATCCTTGGGGGTGGGGGTCGTTTGTTGGTTTCCCTGAAGACACACAGGAAGCAGTGGGTTTCAAGTTTCAGTTGCTGTGGTAGGGAGACTGGTGGTCCATGAAGCACTTCCACGCCCACAATCTCCCTGTGGCTCGCACCCACCCTGCCAGATGCACCGGGCTGGCCCCATTCTCACCAGTGAGACCCAGAGGGTTGAGACAGCCGGCTGGAGACCATCCCGTGATGGGACGTCACGCCGACAGGGAGATGCCAGGTGATGCCACTGGAGTCGTACTCCACGGTCCCTCACAGAACCGGCCTGTCCGGTTTCAGAAGCCCCCGTTCACGCCCAAGAGAGTGGACACAGCATGCCAGGGTCCCCCTGCTACACTTGGTGGATATTTTTTTAGATCATAAACTTGGCTCGGGGTTGTTTTCATGGCTAGCAGAGAGCCTGGGGGGTGGAAATCAGCCGATTTGGGTGTTCTGGTCCCTAAGTCAAAAATAAAAGAGATGTTATTGTAAAGTCTTCTGCTTGTTAACTCAATTAGAGTTATTTCCCTCTGCAGCTGTGTTGGACGCACCAAGGCTTGGCCAGTTCAGTCCAGTGGGCACATTACAATCACAGGGCAGAGTCCCAAGTGCGCGGGAGGACTCCGGGGTATTGCCTGTGCGCTTCCAAGTTGCAGCGCAGGCCCAAATTCAGCTCCACAGCTATCTTCGGAGGTCTACGAGCTGGGAACTCTCCACTAGTTATGAAACCTAATGCAATAAATGAGGAACGACTGAAAAAATATGAAGTTAGGGAAAATAAAGAAAAATCTCCACAATTATCATGAGACTTGTCCCACTTCACAAAGCCTTTGACTCACCAAGAAAATTTAAATGCTCCTTTCTACTTTACTTTTATTGTTTTCCCAGTAATTTCATTATGACTCAACCATAGAGTGTCTACTTTTCTATTCTTACAAACTGTTGCATGGGTTTTTTAGGTTAATCTGGTACTATCCTCACATTTTGTAACACTTTTCTAAGGGATGAATTTGCTCCATGTTCCCCAAAACCAGCACGTAAAAACACGTGTTTACAGACCTGAAAACCACCCCTGTGCCGTGCATAGTGCTCGCCAGCAGAGGCCATGAGCAGTGATTCTGAACAGCAGGGATGGGAATAAACCACAGGCTCATTGCCTGCCTGTCTAACACATTCCGTATACAACCCTTCATGATTGGTCAGTTATTTCTAATTTTTAAAGTACTTTCACTAAGCCTCTGATCGTGAATAATGGAAAACTTTGAGCATCTTAAAAGTTGCACGTGATCACGTCTCCGTTTATTTTTTCTTTTTTAAAAAATGTGTATTTTATTGAAATACCCACCTTCTGCCGTGTTCATCGCAGAGTTTTGTAAATTTTATCCTCAGTGTGCAAAGTCATATATGGTTAGTATAGAAATTTTGAGAAATGAGGAAACTATAAGGAAGAAGTTTTTTTAATGGGTGGTATCTGCTTCAAAATGAGGCGCTCGTGAAAAATGGCCAAGGCGGCTCAGGAGGCCCCAGGGAGAGGTTCACGGAGGCCCCACGGCCTTGGCAGCCACCAACATGGGGTAAAGAAAACAACAAATTAAAACAATTATACATTCACTCAGGCAATTCCAAAGGCGTCTGAGTGGATTTGGGGAAATCTGGAGAAACTTGTTTTGATGTTGTGTTTCAACCAGCAAAGCAGATTTGCCCAGGCATGTGGGCAAAGAGGGGTGTCTCCCCCCATAAAGACATGGGAGAATGGCAGGCTCTTCCCATAAAAGAAGGGGCGTTTTGAGACTAAAGGGAGGCAGATTGCTCTTATTCTCAGTTCGGATAAATTGTAGGGTTCTTGATAACTTCCCATAAAACACTCGCCTGGGTCTGTCACTCAAAGTGGAGAGCCACTCATCAAGGTGGGTGAGTCTCAGAAACACTGAGCTGTGCAATTAGCCAAAAGGGCGACGTGGCGTCGTCCCACGCACACGGAGTTCTCAGCCCAGCAAGACTGTTCTGCATGCGAACTGGCGGGAATGCTGGTTTGTGGGCAGGGGCAGGGATTGTCTGGGAAGGCGTGCGAAGGAGCTCCCTGGGGTGATGGCATAGCTCTGTGTCCTGGGAGGAGGGTAGGCTGCACACGGGTGTGCACTTGGGGCCACACGTGGAACGCTACACATCAGACTGATTTTGTCGCCATGAGGGGATGTGACCTCAGCAGCGTCTGCAAATGGATATTGAACTAGAGGCCATAGCAGGCCAGGTGAGCTGTGCTGGTACATGTCCCTCCCTTCAAAATGCATCAGAGGAAAACGTGATACAGTGAACAGAGTAAAATGTCACCAAAGCTTATTTGCAGTGCGGTTCTTGCATCTTTTCTCTGCATTTAGGAATCTTCCTCCACAAATCTGAGGAGGAAAAGCTAAGTGCCAGGCAGGAGCTTCCTCCCGGGACCGCCACTGACCTTGACCCAGTCGAACTTGTCTTCAGGTGCACCAGGGGTGAAGTGCGTCACTAGCGTTTGGTGGGGAGCTGCACGCAGACACTTTCAACTGTCAGATGCATAGCCCTAGAGCGATATTAACTTTCTCTTCCAAGAAACTGCATAAACACCTAATCCTAAATGCGTATTTTAAGGGCATTCTTAAAGTACAATGTGTTCCCCTCTCTCCCTCTCTCTCTCTCTCTCTCTGAATATTCTACAGAGTAACTCTGCTTAACTCCAGCCATTTGACCAAGCCTACCTGCACACCCAAACACCCCCACCTCAGACAACACCTTATGGCAGGTGTGCATCCACAGATGTCCCCTAACATCCGGCCACGTGCACCCTGTGTCACATTACTGTCACATTTCTCAGTCGTTAATTTCACCAAAGAAAATCGAACCTTTCGCCCTCCTTGCCCAGCCTTCAGGGCAACTCTGGGAGGTGCATGTTATTTTCACCGTGTTCCTGTTGGAGGGCAGTGTGGCGCAAAGAGCTGCAGGAAGAAATTCAAGGTCACCTAATGAGGAAGAGGCTGAACTAAAATGTTCTCTTAGATGAATTAAGAGACTCTGGCTCTTTGAAGTTTCCTCTTAAATCTGCCAACAGGTCTGTGATTGTTATTTTTTAAGTAAGTTTCCTGATTCAGTGGTCTCACTTTGAGGTGTTCTCATTGCTTTATTCCCTAACATGAGATGTTGGTGACAGAGAGGGAACCAAGATTACACTGTGTTCAATCAGCTTATGGCGATCCTCACCCTACATTTTGCTTGGATGCCATTGTCCCCTTCGGGGCAGATGGTAGGAGAAAGCCTCCTAATGACTTCTATAATTACCTCTGGAAAGAGGATTCGAGGTGGACTTGCCTTAAAACTGAATTGAATAGACCTTAGCTGCTTGCTTCTTCTCAAGAATAAACCTGCTGGACAGTTGAGCATTTAGGGTCCTTTACAACTCTTTTGCCATTATTAAAAACATAAATAAATAATGGTCAACATTTTGTGTGATGCTTTTTTAAATATTTAGGTCTGTTTCCTCAAATAGGGTTTCCAAACTGGAATCATCCTGACTTGGAATTTAAGCATATTTATTTATTTGTGCAAGCTGTCCAGTGGGTTCCCAAAATGTTTTCTGAATTCACATTCACATCAGTAGTGAGTAGCGTCGCTATCATCTTCCAAACGTAGGTTGTTTTTTCTGAATATCGAAGTAATTCCTACTACTTGTAAGCCATGATGACTCATGATGGGTATTCATCAAATGAATACTTTAAGGGGTTCATTCATCACTTTTCGAATGAGTGCATGCGTGCACAAGTACAGTCTTCTTAAGATTATTTTTTTCTGTGATAAAACAGGCTAGCCCTGGCCAGTGTGGCTTAGTGGGTTGAGTGCCGGCCTTCGAACTGAGAGGTCGCTGGTTCTATTCCCAGTCAGGGCACGTGCCTGGGTTGCGGGCCAGGTTCCCCAGCTGGGGGTGTGTGAGGGGCAACCAGTTGTGTCTCTCACACAGTGATTATTTCTCTCTTTCTCCCTCCCTTCCCCTCTCTCTAAATGTAAATAAATAAAATCTTTAGACAAAAAAATAAATAATCATCCATAAAACAGGCTAAACTTCAATGGCATGTTTTCCTTGTTTACCAACACCAGTTGCTTCCTGATGGATTTAATAATAAGCATCCTTTGGTTCAGCCAAGAGGAACACACAAGCCAACATTGTTGGTCATTCCAGATGAGGGCAGCGACTGTCGTTTCCATCACTCTGTGCGCTGAAGGAGCCTCTTCTGAAACATGCCGCAACCCCAAGTCTAGTCGACACCGTCCACCCAGCTGTTGTGAGGGCATGACCCACGCTGTGGCGACCAAGACCATAGCCCATCAGTCAGGCTGACATTTGGAGAGCATGGTCTGCGAGCCAGAGAAGCAGCGTCCATTTCCAGGTGTACTGGTGGGGAGATCACAGGTTATTGTCACAACCCTGTATGCACACCCTCAGTGGCATTTGTATAAGGACCTTGGAATTGAGAAATCTGTCTGGCCCTGTCTGCATGCTTTGCTGCCAAATGGGTGCGATGGCTCCCAGCTGAGGCTGAGATCGAAGCAACCTGGACTCCAGGGCAAAAGGAGATTGGAGACACTGGGCCGCTCCCACGTTGCGGGTGGAAGAATCACGGAGCCATCCCGCCCCGGGAGCCAGTCACCAGGGGCTCCATCTTGCCGACTGGCAGAGTTCCCGTGTGAGAGTTCTCCCCACCCCCAAATGAGAATGAGACCCCAGCAGGGCAGGAGAGGGGGAGCCCCCCAGGATGGAAGAGGAGGTGCGGATGGCTTCACGCCCGACGTCAGTGTGAATGCCGGGGGCTGCTTCTGCGGCATTCGCACACTCGCTCTGCACTGTGCCGCTGAGAAGCCAGGGCAGGCGTCCGGCGGTGCCGTCACACAGCCCCCGTGAGGAGGGGCCAGAGAAGCCTGTGAAAGAGCAAGTGAATTCAGAAAGAGCTCCCGAGGAAAGGCTCTGCCTGTTGACTTTGGCCTTGTCCTTGCGCTCAGCCACCTGGTTGCTGATCCCCATCCTGCCTTCACAGATGGGGAAGAACCTGGATGGTTCTGGATAACACTCCAAAGCCAGAGGCCCTATTTCTCCACTCTGATGATCACCTTAGTTCAAAGCGGAGTCCCCGTGCCAGCTCCTGCTTCAAAGCCCCCAACCTCTTTGTGTTTTCTGATGCCTGCCCAAACTTGTCTTTTAAAGAGCTGGGCCTGTAAACACGGCTTTATGATAATCCTCTCCTTCGCTTTGAAATGCAGACTACCACGTGGCTAACCTGGTCCCCTAGCTGTCTGTGTTTTCTTGCGTCAACTTTGATACCTCAGACATGCGGGCGTCGAGGCCGCCCAGGCCGCGCTGGCAGGGCAGCCCCGCTTGGCAGGCTGCACGTGGAGGGAGGATAGATGCACGGAAGGGCTGTGGGTTTCTCCGGAGCTGCGTCTGTTTGTAGGTGTGTGTCTTCCTTTTGTTGTCTACTAAATCTCGCAGAATTAGACCTTCCTTTTGTTTTTTGAGGCAATCGTTTAGAAGAGTATTTTCCATCTCCAGCCATTTGGGCTTTAATCGACACTCTCGTTGTGGACTTGCCACTGGACGACACTGCGGTCAGAAGACGGTGCCTAGTATAACACTGTGTTTGCAAACAGGCTCTGGACACCTGTGACGCGGCAGGCGCTTTCTGCAAAGTAAAGTGTTCATCCTACAGTTATTAGCTCAACACTGTAATTATATTATTTTTATAGGCTTTATGATATGTATTTATTTTGCCTAGTGAAGCACTTACGGACTATTTTGTCTTAGAGATTTTTATGGAATTCCATGTGGGTCTCCTTGAATTTGTAACCTGTTTAAACAAGTTCATGCACTACCAGGGCGAGCTCTCCCTAATTATAAACTGCACCTTATAAAACTTGGACGTGTTTTATCACATCTGCCTCGGTCAGAAAGAAGTAGTCCTGTGCGTCGCCGAAGCACACAGAGTCGGTCGAAGTTTGTGAATTTTGCCCATTTCAGTCATGCCCCCTTCCTGTGTCTCATCTCACCGGGTCTCTCTCTCTCTCCAAAGTTTGCCAGGGCACCAACAACAAGCTGACGCAGCTGGGCACTCTGGACGACCACTTCCTGAGCCTGCAGAGGATGCTGAACAACTGCGAGGTGGTCCTAGGGAACCTGGAGATCACCTACATGCAAAGGAACTACGACCTCTCCTTCCTGAAGGTCAGTTCAGCGAGTCTGCTCCTCTTACCCGAGTATCAGAGAGGCTGAGGGGAGTAGATAAAGGCCTGGACAGAACGGGCCTGGCCGCAGGTTTGCTCCTGCTACGGAGGTTCCGAGTCCTGCGGAACCTTAGATGGGGGTTCAGTGAGAAGGCCACTTCACCAGGAAGTGTCAAGGCATGAAAGAGCATCAAAGAGAAACGGCCAGGCCAGCATTCTCCTGCCACCATAGACACTGATAGGATTCTTGCTGACCGTGGCTTCAGCTGTGGTATCCTGGTAGACTGGCTCTTGATTAAAAAAAAACTTGCCTTGGTATTTCCCATTCTCTCGGTGTAAACACTCCCACCAAGGCTGACTGGCCCCGGTCCACAGCTGCCCCACACAGCTCTCGGCAGGCTCCAGCAAGCCAGGAGGAGCCAGCTCCGAAGGCTGCAGAGTTCGACAGTCATTGACCTTTAGATCTGATTGGCTTCCTGATGATTTTTTCTTTGTTTCTTTTTTTTAAACGAGAAAACAGGCACGACAAGTACAAAATAAATTAATAAGACATTTCCACCCTCACGTGAGTGTGGTGAACACCAAGCAGAACCAGCGTCCCAGCGTTGCTGTGGAGTCCAAGCGCCCTTCCCTCCCACCAGCAGGCTCGAGAGGCCCAGAGCAGGAATGACCGAGAGTCCTGTCACCCTCTATACCCTCAGCGTGGTCACCGATGGGCTTGACACTTTGTCAGCCCTCATGTGTGTAGTTCAGTGAGGTCTCCTGGGCTCTGGGGACCCAGTGGAGATGTGGCATTCTTGAGTCCCTCCAAGGAGAAACATCATATTCCCGTTTCATCTCTGCAGACCATCCAGGAGGTTGCTGGCTACGTCCTCATCGCCCTCAACGTGGCGGAGAAGATCCCCCTGGAAAACCTGCAGATCATCAGAGGGAACGTGCTCCTAGACAACACCCACGCCTTGTCCGTCTTATCCAACTATGGACCCAACCGCACGGGGCTGCGGGAGCTGCCCATGCGGAACCTGCAGGGTGAGAGCCGGGGCCTGGGGGGCCTGGGGGCGCCTGGGGGGACTGGGCACGTGGAAGGCCACCAGCTTCCTCCCTTCCGCTAGGAGAGGACTTCCCTTCACCCAGCACACATGCATGCATGTCAGCCATGGGCAAGATGCGGCGGGCGGAAGCTACTGAAAAACATGGTGAACAATGAGATGGGAAGGGGAGATGTAACCCAGGGACCTGTGACCCCATGTTCACAGGAAAATATCCCTCCCAAGAGTCAGTCAGAAGTGGTAAAGGGTCTGGGAAGAAGAGAGTATGACCAGGATTTTTGTGCCAGGGGAAAGAATAAACTGCCAGTCTTGTCACCTGGGCCTCGGGTAAAAGGGACATGCATGGAGAGCCATGTTGGAGAGAAGGCGAGGAATGAGGGTATCACAGGGGAAGATCCAGCTCTTGGGTCTGGGATGCACGTGCAGGTCCTGTGGCCGGACAGGATGGAAGATGACACGGGAGATGGGAAGTTGGTTTTTCTAAATTGAAGATAACAATGGCTGTGCCTTCGCCAGGGGGCAGGCATGGTGCCGGGCTTGTTAAATCGGTACTGTCACTGAACGCCACGCCTTTTTCTCAAAGCCCTGGCCCCACCCCTCACCTGCCACATACCCTGCAGTAGGTTCCCACTGTGTCTCAGTCCCCTCATCGGCCAAATGCAGGTAACCACGGCAACACACTTTCTAGGGCTGTTGAGACAGTTGAGTGAATTGCTGTGGATAAAGCACCTACGCCCTCTTCCTACTGTTGGCACTACTTCTGTCAGTGGCACTGACATTGTGTAAATTCAAATTAATGTTATTGAATAATCCCCCGATGTGAATTATCGGATACTGGTGATTAACCCAGGGCCAGCCCCCGAGGGAGAGTCACCCCACATTGGAAGTAAACGTAAAAGAACCACTGCCTCAGGGTCACCTCTTTCCCTTCCCAGCTGCCTGACGGGGACCCCTGAGTCTCCAGCACCTCGCCCCCTCCCTTTCCTTCCCACACGTGCCGACGGCAGGTGTCCTGTAAGGCCCCACCTCCACCTTCCATCTTGGCACCTCAGTCTGCTGCCCCAATGGTTACGGCGCCCTTGACACCCCTCTTCTGCATTTCCACTTCCGACCTGCCATAAGGGGCTCACGCACTCGACTCTGGCCCCGTCCCAGAGAATTCTCTCACCTGCTTGACCCGCTGCACCTCTGGCTCGGCATCCAGAGCTCCACGATCTGGCCCTGCCCAGCTCCCAGCCCACCTCCCTGGTTCCTTCACTCCCCGCCCTCCACTGAAGAAACCGACCCCCACATCCCAGCCTCCACCCCTGCCCCGTCTTATCCATCTGAAGCCCACAGTAACCCCCCTCTGTCCACTCCTGGCCACATCACAGGAAACACCCCTCCTTCCAACAGCCTCTGAGGTCTTCCCCCGGAGAACCCTTCCTTTTCTACATTGTTGCTTTGTGTGTAGGTGCCTCCATTCCTGCCTACGGGACGTCGGGCACTACTTACGGATCTGCATTTACCTCGTGGCAGTCTCAGGGCCATTGCGAGATTAATTCAGATGATGCACGTAAATCGTGTGCTGTGCCCTTCCGTGGGCACGTGCCTGCCAGCTGTGTGCCCCATCTGTCTCCCCGTGCCCGTCCATTCTCAGACAGAAGCCAGCAGAGTGGGCTCAGTCCTGCTGGTTCCACGGCACTGGCCACAGTATCCTGTGCACTTAATTCATTCGGTGCCTGTTACATGTCATGTCGATGCGGCCACACTCACCCTTTGCTCTGGCTTGGGGCTTCTTCATCACCCCCGATGTTTCATCTCCTCTCACTTCTTCCTTGGAAACACTCGTTCATTCCTGCACATCCTTGGCACCCCTGGTGTTCACTCCATCTTGTCATCATCAGACACACAGATTCTACTTGATCCTGGGTGCTGTCACACCCCCATCCCCCTGAATGGCTCCAAAGGCACCACGGGCATCACCACCTGCACCCAGCATCACCCACCTGCTGTGCTGGCGATTGCCGTCACTCTTTGTGCCCCATCTGCCCCTTCGAATCAACACCCTGCGGTCATTCCAGGGCAGCCTGGATCGCCACCTGGGGATAAGAATTTCACCGCACACCCGCCATTATGCTGTGCCTACCAACTCCGGCGCTCTCTTCCTTCCCCACCAAAGTTCTACATTCTGATCGTTTGTGGTTCAAAGGCCCGATGCAGGGGAAATCCGAACTCCTCTATGCTCAATCCCAGATTCATTTCCCACCTGCCCCCACCCCTGAAGTCCAGGGGTGGGGAGTGGGGGCGGTGCTCCTGTGCTAGCTGGGATCTTTCCAGCAGGAGGAGACCTGGAAAGAAACACAGGCCCGCCTCGTGTGAGCTCCGCAGAGACGCCACGTGCTCACTGGGGTCCTTTCTCACGCAGAAATCCTGCACGGCGCCGTGCGGTTCAGCAACAACCCCAGCCTCTGCAGCGTGGACACCATCCAGTGGCAGGACATCGTCGATGCCAGCTTCCTGGGCAACATGTCCACGGACTTTCAGAACAACCCATCCAGCAACTGTGCGTGGTCTGCCGGGGCCAGGCGGGGTGGGGCGGAGCTGCGAGGACTGGGTGCTGGGAGAGAAGGGGGCGGGGCAGAGCTGCAAGGGCTGGGTGCTGGGAGAGAAGGCCCCATTCCCCGAGGACAAGAAGGGGTAGTGATAGGAAGGGGCAGGATCTGCCCCCTGAAAGAGCCCTGTTTGAGACAGACCAGGACTAGAGGCAGGACATGAATTCACTGGTCTGTATATGTTTTCCTCTGTTACAGAAAGATGCCTTTAAGCATTGTTATCTTTAGTACTTTTCCTGTGTAAACCTATCACGTGCATATAGTAGAAATTCAAAAACTACGGTGGAGATAAAAAGTAAAAGTGATGCGGTAGCTCTGTACAGACAGTCACTTTGAACATTCCCCCATGTTACACGGGCCGTCTCTTCTCTGGGTTTCTTTCTCTCTCGGTCTGTCTGTCTCGGCCTCTCTCTCTTCACAGCCCTGTCCACTTAGGGTCCAGCCTTGTCTTGCACAATCCTGAGGTGCACCAGCATTGCATTCCGCCCTTTACCCCGGGGCGGCTGTAAAAAGTGTCAGTCATACTCACGGGGTGTCCTGGGTCAACAGCCCTTGGTATATCATCAGCTGTTCACCGTTGACATCTGAATTCTTCCAGAAACGAAGTTCTCCCCAGCTGTGGGAGATGGTGGGGCACGTGCTGACTCCTTGAGCTATGGTGTCATCAAGGGTGGGTGGTCCGCCTGCTTTCTGTCCATAGATGGGACCCCGTACCCTTCAGATCTCCCAATGCCGATAAAAGCGAAATGCAGCTAACAAGATCAAACACCTCTGCGGCTGTAATATGTGGTCAATTATTGACTATAAAAACTGCAAAACTAATCGATTCATTGGAAATGTTTTCAGACAGCAGCGTGCAGATCAATAGCACAGTGAGGCTTACCAGGGACGCTCAGCCCTTTGAACAGGGGTCTGTGCCTCTCTCCGGCTAAGAACCCAGGAGCTTTTATTTACTGGACCCCAACTCCCCAGGACGACTGACCCACCCCACACCCCACGCGTGGACACAGCAGGGCTGCAGTGGGTGCATGCCGACCCTAACACAGTAGCTACTCTAGTGTTATTGAGTGGGGTGCTGGAAAATTCTCCACACCTAAGCAAACTTGAAATCTGGACCCCCCGAGTCCATTTAAATCCCAGTCCTGTGGGCTGTGAAGTCACTAACCTCTCTCTGCCTCCATTTCCAAGGCTGACGTGGAAATCAAAGCAGCGTGTGGTTCAGCTTTTTTTTTTCTTATGAGAGTCTTTCAACTCATCCCACAAACAGACCAGCCAAACAGAACAGCAGAGAATAAGAAACATGAAAGCTGTTCCTCGTTCCTGGAACGCTGCTTTGCTCCCGGGCTCGGGGAGGGTGTCACCAGCATCTCCTCTTGTGCTGCCTGTCACTAAGGGGTGGACTGAACGACCACTCTTCCGTTTCAGGCCAGAAGTGCGATCCGAGCTGCCCCAATGGAAGCTGCTGGGGCGCAGGAAAGGATAACTGCCAGAAACGTGAGTGCACGAGCAGACCCTCAGATACACGCGGGGCCCTCCTCCCCTCGCACTCAGCCGCTGGCGTTGGCTGGCCTGTCAAGGGCTCCGAGAAGCACCTTGATCCTGGGGCAGGGCCAGGCCTGAGCAGAACTGTGGGTGGCCGGTGCTGCCAGCCTCCCCGTGGCAAACAAGCTGGGTCGGCTATTCTGGGCACTTGGGCTGGTCAGTCATAAACAGGAGAACGTCAGCCGAGGCTGCCAGTCACTCCCGCCCGTCAGGGCGTTTGGCAGATCTTCCTGGGGACGCAAGGCTGATCTGGCCACTTGTTCCCCCTCACCTAGGGACCCACCTACGCAGACGTATGAACGACTTTTTCAGGAGGGTTTTTCTACCAGAAGCCAAGTGCTGGAGCACGGACGGCCGAGCAATCTGGGGATCTGGCAGCTCAACAGCTGACCGCCCGTCCTTAATGGACCATCTGGCCGTGACGTGACGTGACGTGACCATCACATCCCTTTAAACCCTATCTCCTGGCCAGCATTTTTGTCATTTCCGTGTGCTTTTGTGTCACCCAGAACCTCAATTAATTTGTTTAATTACTAGTATCTAATTATTTAGCAGGTGTTAACATCCAGGCTTGACCTGGTCAGTCCTCCCAAGTGATTAAAAACAAACAGGAAAAAAAGCGGAGGGACCAGAAAGAAAAGTCACAGTTTGACGGCATCTGGCCCAACGGGCCTGTCTGGGGACTTGAACAAGCCGTGGACTAACGGAGTCCCTCCTTCCGGTCATTTCCTCGCCCACTGTGGGCAAGCGCCCTCCGCAGTCCCCGGGGCATGACTCTCCATCACCTGGCTCTTCTGCTCACCCGTGACCTTTGCTCCTTCTCAGTGACCAAAATCATCTGCGCGCAGCAGTGTTCGGGACGCTGCCGGGGCAAGTCCCCCAGCGACTGCTGCCACAACCAGTGTGCGTCCGGCTGCACAGGGCCCCGCGAGAGCGACTGTCTGGTGAGACCCCCTCCTCAGGCCCCCTGACCCTGGTGGCAAGCCCCCGGGTGCCAGGTGTTGCCCCCCACCCGGCCCCAACCCAGCTACCATGAGTGGCCCCCTGGGGTTGTGATATGCGGGTTAACATTTGTCCTGACAGATGAGGATGTTGCCCCTCGCAAGGGAACAAAGCCCCTGTTATCGCCCTGCCTTCCCCACGTACTCTGGGACCTCGGGCAAGTTCTACCACCTCTCTGTGCTTTGGGTTCCTCCCCTGATGGTGACGGACAATAGAGTACCTGGGTGTTACATGGCCTACATAACAGATGCAGGTGGCCCTGGGCACGGAATGAGCACTAGATACTAAGGATGAGTTATTTGCCACAAAGCATTTGTGGCCATTCTCGTCACACCCTTTACTCTTGAACGGATCTCTCACTACAAGCCCAGGGAGCTGACACTGCAGGGGCCCTGAAACACAGACGGAGGTGTGGGGAGGCCCATCCAGCGGCACAGAGATCTCAAGAGGGATCTTCTGCTCCAGTGGCTCTGCCGCTTCCCCCCCAGCCCAGGGGCCGCCTGCCTGCATCCCCACACACGCCGGGGTCTTAAAGCTCTTGTTTCGGTCCCTGAGGCTGCAGGGAGCTCTCCCAGGAGACTGGCTGTCCTGGTGGGCTCTGGGCGCCCCGACGGGCTGTGCCTGGATTATGAGCACCTTGGAAGTCCGGGAGACGCTGGGGCTGCCCAGGGGGAGTCCTGGGGTCAGTGCTGAGTATGATGACCAGACCTTCGTGGCTTCTAGACAAGGAGACCCGCCTGCGGTGGAATCCAAAAGACTCCAGGGAGGGAGAGGTTTTTAAGTTCCAAAGGCCGCAGCCGCTGCCCATGTTTTGACGCAGGCACGCGAGTCATCAGGCTGGTCCTCTCGAGTGGCCTTTCTGCTCAGGGTTCTCTGCAGCGTGGCAATAAATTCTGAACTGTAGCCTCACGTGTTCTTGTAAAGAAAACCCCGGGTAAATTGAGTTTAAAAATAATGCCCCTCTTCAGTTCCCACCCCAGTGGATGAACTCCTCTGTCACTTTGTCAGATAATAAAGAGATGTATTTTCCTATCGCCATAATCGATAAATTATCACCGTTCAGACAGTATATTTAAGAGAAACCATGCTTTTAAGAGAAAGGTCTTTCTGAGGCTCCTGAAAACACTTCACTAGATTTTTCTGCTGTAACCAAATACCTGAACAGTAGTAACCCGAGGTCCTTGCTCAGTCCACCCCTGCGTGCCATTGCCCCCGAGATAAACATCAAGCTAAAAATACACAGTTTCAAAGGGAGAGGCAACAAGCATTTATTTCAGATAAAAACAACAACAAACAGCAATTCGGGAAGCACCGATTCAGGCAGGAGCCCAGACAGCGTTCCGATGGGAAGACCAAGACAGGGAGTGCTTACGAGACAGGAAAGGGGACAGCGACGTCCATGGCAGGAAGGTGTTGGGGTTCTGCAGAACAGCGAGCGTAGGGACACTAATTTTAAACAGTGCTTCTAATTTTCAGTCGAATAGTCATAAAGTCTACTTCCCTGTCATCTTTGCTAATGGTCCTTTGGGACACTGGGCTGCATCGGGCCCCACCCAAAGGTGTGGTGCCCTCCCGAACAGCACAAAGGTTCAGGGCAGAAGACATGCAAAGCCATTCCTCTGGGTGGCGGCTCCGGCTCCGCTGTAGATCACGTCCCCATTCATACTCCCTCTCGCTCAGGTGTGCCGGAAGTTCCGGGATGAAGCCACGTGCAAGGACACCTGCCCACCACTCATGCTGTACAACCCCACCACGTACCAGGTGGACGTCAACCCCGACGGGAAGTACAGCTTTGGAGCCACCTGCGTGAAGAAATGTCCCCGTGAGTTCGTCACACTCTAAACCCTTCCACAGTCAGGCCGAGATTCCCTGCGTCCCCTACGGGAGCCCGTGAGGCCCCGTCGTGGGCTGGTGTGTCTGCCACATTGCCAGGCATGTCCCCGGGGCCCATGGAGGGCGGACAAGGAATAAGTCACTGCCATAGGTGACAGCAGTGGCTGCCGCTCTCTGCTCACTGGGTGCCTCGTGCTGGGGTGGCCAGGGCAGGACACTCCCCTGGGGTGTGGCCCCCGGAACTGAGGCCCAGCTGGGGGAGTCCAGAACATTCAGCTGTCCAATGGGCCCAGACCCATGGCTGTTGGGTCCTTCACTGTCTTCCTCTTGAAAGAAACAGGTATTTAATAACCCACATCAGGGAGTGTCGGAAGACCTGCCTTCCTGATCGGAAATAATTCTGGTGAAAGTTGTGAGCTTAGGAGAACCCTAGAGAGCTTTTGTTTATTTGTTTGTTGTTTTAATTACTGGGTTTTGCTCACCTGTGTCTGCAGTGCACTGATGGTGGCAGCATTTGCAGTAACGTTGACACCGATGATGACGTCCTCACAGAAAAAGCACAGGGCTATCTAATGAATGAGCATTAGAAACTGATCTTGATTTCTCCAGGGGGGGAGATGAATGAAGGAAAAAATGTCTAAAAACAATGACCAAGGGACAGTTGCCCTACCAGATGAGCGGACATGAAGAATTTTAAATTCTGTTCAGGAAAAAAAAATAATACACAAATAGAGCGATAAGCCACTGCGAGGCAAATGACAAAGATAAAGAAAAACTTGTCACCGTTATGACCCAGATATACTCTCTGAGAGAGGGACTAACAGGTGGCTGGACCCTGGGAAGGCACACAGAGCCTGAGAGAACAAAAGCAGACCGTTCACAAGGAAAACAACAGACGCAAGGCACTCTGCTTGAGGACATACTCGGGAGAGCCAAAGCAGGGACACAGAGAGCCCCTGAGAGTGTTAATATCTGTGTTAATATTAACACCAATAAACTGCTGCCTGGGCAAGGGGAGGTGAGGAAAGGGCAGGTGTGTCCAGCTGGCCCGAGCACCCCGCTGGCCACAGGGCACTGTGCAGGGCCAACGGCAGCCCCAGGAATGAAACAGAGCCTCAGGATAGCAGTGTGGACGGAAGAGTATGGTCTTTGTTTAGGGTCACGTATTTCACCACGAGTCCTGAAAGTAAAACCTACAGATACCTCTTTTAAAAAGCCGTGAAGAGGCGCTGGAAGCTTGGGAGTGGGCACGATGTTTTCTCCCCCCCACATCTGCTGCCCGCCCACGATGAAATATCTCTATTTTCCACATCACAGTCCGGAAAGCTATTAAAACTCTTGAACTTGACACCTTTTCAGTTTGCAGCCTTTTATTCTTTGTGCTGAAGCTAAACAAACTGAGAGAACGCGGGGCCCTTGTCGTCAGCCCCATGTCGGGAGGACATGCAGGCCCCGGACACCTGGCGCCGCTGTCAACACCTGCCTCTCCTCGTGCCCCCGCAGGTAACTACGTGGTGACGGACCACGGGTCGTGTGTCCGGGCCTGCGGCTCCGACAGCTACGAGGTGGAGGAAGACGGTGTCCGCAAGTGTAAAAAGTGCGAAGGCCCCTGTCGCAAAGGTAGGAGCCCAGCGTGGGGGCTGGGGGGGGCTCCCCAGGGGCACGGGTTTGGTCCTTCTGCACCTGCTGGCTCCTCGGCAGCCCTTAGGAACGATTCAAGTAAATCCCTTTCTCCGGGCTCAGAAATCTGTTCTTTCCTTTATAACTGTGCCCTGGCCTGGGAGTACCCTCAAGGCCGTGTCATAGGCCCTTACCCTTTATTTTTTATTTTGTACATTTTGAAATACCTCGAAGCAGCGTGTTACTAGCACAGTGAGTGTGCAAGCGCCCTTCCGGTAAACTCACCGAGCTCTCCTGCTTTGCCACATTGCCTTCGCTGCCTCCATGTCTGTGTGACATGTGTGCATACGTGTGTGTGTGCTTCCCCCCCTGCACCAGGTGAGGGTCGCCGATCTTACCATATTTCGCACCCCGACGTATGTCCACTTCCTTTCCCTACAAACCGGAAAGTAACCAATGAAAGACAGTTCCCCACTCATCTCAGATTTGTGCTGGCTCACTGCCCTTCGCCGGCATTCAGGTGAATCTGCACTTCTCCCCACCGTCCCAGGATGTCACTTTTCGCCGATTTCCCCCCCAGAATTCCATCAAGCCTCATGGGTGGCATTAGAATGCCCCATCTCTGTAGTCTTCATTCTCGGAGAGCCACTCACCAGCCGCCCCCCCATTTTCCTCAGTCTGTCTGTTGAGTGAAGGACTGGCAGTCTGTCTGGCAGGGTCATTCTCACAGCTCCCACCCGCCCCGTGAGCCGTGCGTAAGTCAGCACGCATGTGTGAGCTGGATTAACTCCCGCCTTGTCTCCGCAGTCTGTAACGGAATAGGCATCGGGGAGTTCAAGGACACCCTCTCCATAAACGCCACGAACATCAAACACTTCCGGAACTGCACGTCCATCAGCGGGGACCTGCACATCCTGCCGGTGGCTTTTAGGGGGTGAGTTGCAGACAGCGCCGCGGGCTGTGCCCGGTGTTGCTGAACGGGAGAGGCAGGTGATGGATAACGCTTCTGTGACTCGTTTCAGCGACTCCTTCACACACACACAGCCTCTGGACCCCAAGGAGCTGGACATTCTCAAGACCGTCAAGGAGATCACAGGTGGGCGCTGCTCGCCGCTCGCGGGCCCCTCGAGGGGAAGCAGGGCTTAGAGACAACATGTGGCCCAGTTTTCTTCCCCTTTGGTGGGACACCGGTCTTCTGAAATTCTCCCATTAATGACGCCTGCGTTCTTGAACATTTTCCAAAAATGCAGTGTTCCCTGCACATGAGGGACAAACAACATGCAGAGACGCAGGTCATGGACGACTTTTACTTGCGAATGCAATTAACTTGTTGTCCCCCTGCCCGGGCCAGCTGTCCCCATGGCCCAGGGACTTTCCCAGGTGGAGGGATAGGGGATAAACCGGGGAGGGACCCTCACAGCCCTGCTGCCCCTGGCTGGATGCTTGGGTCTGTGACTCCCGTCAAAACCCTGCTTCCTTCATTCCTAAAAAGGGAATAATTCAACCTAAATAACAAGACTGTTTCGGGGATTTGAATTAAATAAGAAAATTATGTCCGTGACCTTGTTAACAGCTCGATACACAACTACTCCCAGGTATCAGGGCCTGCTCGGAATCCTCAAATGCGGAGCCCAGCCAGGCCCACTGGGGGCAGCCCACCAGGACTGCCCTCGGGGTAGGGTGGGCGGTGGGGACTCTTCGACAGGGGCAGGAAGTGCCCTGAAGCCTTGGCCGGCATTTACACACGTGTGTACACACTTGGCGAAGACGATAAAAAGGGTCAGGTCAAATCCTCACATGTCCTGCTCATGGGAATCCTCTAAGAACGTCCCCTACAAAAAAAAAGAGGCATCTAAGCAGCATGTGTCTGAGCCTGTCCCTTATGCCTCCCAGGGTCTCTGCTGATCCAGGCCTGGCCAGAAAACAGGACGGACCTCCACGCATTCGAGAACCTGGAGATCATACGCGGCAGGACGAAGCAGCAGTAAGTGAGCCGACCACAGGGGGGCCTTCCCCAGTGCTTTTGTTTAGAAACAAGACATACGTGTGGAAGTATCTCGAAGACGCTACGGGGACCTGCCCCATCACGAACCTGTGACTTTCAAAGCCTATCTGTTTGGTTGTTTGAGAGGTTGAAACATGGTCTCGCACCCCAGGCAAACTCAACATGCAGTAAATAAAATAATGACACAAAGACCGTTGTTCAGCCTTTAGTTGTCCCCCGGGATTAAAGGTTCTGAAGGAACGAGGAACTAGCTTCTCCCAGGGGGAACTTGAAAAGACACTCAGAAATTTCAAAAGTTACAACACACACCTTTGGCCCTGGCACTGGTCCCTGGAAAGCAGTAAAGCTAAAGCGGTCCAGAAAAAAACCACAAATCTTTTAGTGATGTTACGTCTTTGTAATTTGTTTTTCGTTTGTTTGTTTACAATGTTAGTTTTCGTCTCTCCAACTTAGTGGCCGGTTCTCTTTCGCGGTGGTCGGGCTGAACATCACCTCCCTGGGGCTGCGCTCGCTGAAGGAGGTCAGCGACGGCGACGTGGTGATCACGGGGAACCGGCACCTGTGCTACGCAGACACCGTGAACTGGAAGACGCTCTTCGGGACCTCGAGCCAGAAAACCAAGATCGAGAAAAACAAAGATGGGAGAGACTGCCGTGAGTAGCCCCTGCGGTCTGAATGCACGTCAATGCGCCTTTTATTTTGGGGCAGAATGTTGTGGGGCCACTTGCAAAATTTACATCACTTTTTTCCCTTCCCAAAGAAGCCACTGAAGCCATTGAGAGAAAATCCATATACTCCTAACTGTGACCTTGCCGGGTGAAGTTCATCAGACTTGCTTCCGATTCATTCTCATTGCGTAGGGCAGATATGCCTGGCGCTGTAGGTTGTCTGTTGTTTGGACCCTACAGAACCAAACTTGGAATTAATTAGGTTACCTTTTAGGTATGGGCTCCTGCCTGCCCGTTTCGGTGTCCAACGGCTGAGGCTCACACGCAGACACACTCATGCACTCGCGTGTGCACGCGGTGGAACCAACATTTCACGTTGGCATCTCCCGTCCTGCGTTCAGAGGCGAAGTCGGGTGCCATCCCCTTGTGCTGAGGCCTGGCCCCCCGGCGGAGGCAGATCCTAGCTCACGTCCCAGCTCTGGTCCTTCCCAGCTCCGAGACCCGCTTCGGTTTCCGCCTACCTTTAGGCTCCGCCCCCCCACCCTCCAAACAGGGAGAACATAGATTCCCTCCGCCTCGTGCGGCTGAGAGCGCGACAGGGAATTCCGTGTGTGCCGCGCGTGGCCCTCTGCCCACCTACACAAGGCCAGCGACAGCAGCCAAAGCCCCCCACTGTTTCAGCATCAGCTGTGGCCTGGGTCAGCACGACACGACCCAGCTCTCGTCCAGGCGCCCCCAAATGCGGAAAGGCGCCTTGCCATTGGCCGCGGACTTGCCCCGAGAGCTCAGCACGTCCCTCTGGTCACTAGTCCGCGCTGACCGCTGTGCTGTCTTCTCAGGGGCCCAAGGCCACGTCTGCAACCCGCTGTGCTCGCCCGAGGGGTGCTGGGGCCCGGGGCCCCGGGACTGCAGGTCTTGCCGGAACGTCAGCCGTGACAAGGAGTGCGTGGAGAAATGCAACATTCTGGACGGGTGAGGCGCTGTTTCTTAATGCCTTTGTTTGATGAAGAAGGGGAGACTTCGGATCAGATAGTTTTTATGGGATTGTAGTCATTCCGTTTGAATCGTTTCCTTTCTTTTGCTTTTGTTTGTCCGTTGCCACCTGTTAATCGCAAAAGGAAGTGAACAAACTCTTTTCAATACTGAATGGAATCTAATAATTTACAGACTCTCTCTTTCTGGAACTACCTTATAATTTTCTAAGTGGCACAGAGTTCCCAGGCCAAATAGAACCGCCATCAGCAGAGTGGACGGCCAAGACCAGGGCCGCTCCGTCTGTCCTTTGCTGTACACCACTCCTGGGGTGTCCACCTCCATTGATACAAATTACATCCCCCGGTTAACTTCTGTTCTGTGTTCACGCAACACTGGGCAGTGCAGCCTGCAGGGGAGGCCCGGGTCCTGACCACTCGACTTCTACCCAGCACTGTTGAGACTTTCCTGAGAGAGGTGACTAGTGTCAGCTGCACTGTCAGGCAGACCGCCTCCACAGTCAGAAGCCGCCAGCGTTCTGCCGCAGGGCACACAGGGCGGCCCTGAACTCTTTTCCCTCTCCCTCCCCACTGCAGGGAGCAAAGGGAGTTTGAGGAGAATTCTGAGTGCATACGGTGCCATCCAGAGTGCCTGCCGCAGCCCATGAACGTGACCTGCACAGGACACGTAAGGAGCGCGTTTTCTCGTTACCCGAGTGTCACCAGGGAAAGCCTTCAGAGCTGTAGACCCGTGGGGCTGGCCCCATGTGGCTGGTAGCTGCTGAGGACAGCCACCCGAGCCCTCTTCCCAGACCAGAGGCTGTGCGATGTCACATTGGGTCCCAGGGGCTGTGACTGAGTGGAAAAGTCCTCACACAACCCACTGGCCTGAGCCCCACCTCTCCTGCCCCCACCCAGTCCTCAGCCCCCCACCCCCAGTCCTCAGACACAATGCTGACTGCTCTCCCCTGGAGCAAGGAAGCCTCAGGCGGGCTGGGCCCGGCGTCCGCCTGTCTCCACTGCTTCTCCAGCCTGTTGGCATTGCTGGATCCTCCTCATCAAACAGCACAACGTTCTTAGGCGATACTAGTACATCGTTTCCAGAGAATTCTTAAAGAATGGCCTAGCAAACCTTTTCATAACTCAGTGTCATCGCTACAGGTACCAAACCTGTAACACCGTTTTATAGAGTGTAGGTGAGAAGTCAGCATGGCAGAATGAAATGTCCCACGTCCCACCTCGGATGAGGCAGCCACCACTGCCCTTCCTCGTCACCATCCTCTCACGGACCAGCACGGGCGTGGGCTTTTGTAAACTCTCCTCGGCGAGTCTGCTTCCCATGAGCCTCCCCTTAGCCCCCAGTGTGATGTGGAAGGAAGTCAGCCAGCCAGTAGGGCCACCAGTGCACACGAAGGCCAGCCAAGACCATTCTGACAAGGCCAGGGGCCCACGGAGCACTAGCAAAACGTGGTAAACTATGCAGCATGGTGTCTTCCATGTGTTTCAAGTCAGCAAGGCTTTGTGCGGAGCTGCCCCCAGCGGCCCTGTCCGGCACGCACAGCCACACACGAGTGTGCTCTCTGCTCTGAGAACCCCGACATCGCTCAACTTTTCTTCACGAAAAGTGTCTAAGGTCAAAGGTGCCCCCCTTGGGAGAGATGGAGAGGCCCACCTGAACGCGTGTCTCCCCTCGGCGCAGGGACCAGACAGGTGTGTGCAGTGTGCCCACTTCGTCGACGGCCCTCACTGCGTCAGCACCTGCCCGGCGGGGGTCATGGGCGAGAACAACACGCTGGTCTGGAAGTTTGCAGACGCCCAGCACGTCTGTCACCTGTGCCACCCAAACTGCACCTACGGGTGAGTGACACAGCCACCCCCAAGAAAATGCTGATGAGCAAAAGGTTTCCTGTCTTGCCAATTCATAGATCGAAACCACCTCCAGAATTCCCAGGTGGTGTGTGACAAGCTTTGTGTTGGAGTCAGCTGGTTCAGAGGGTCCCTGGGGTCACGGCCACAGCGAGAACACACCGGCGGGCAGTGGGGACGCCTCTCGGCCTGCCAACGTCTATCCTGACGGGACTCTGTCCTGCAGTGTCCACACACACATCCAGCCCAGATAGAGCAAGTGACAGGTGGAAAGACAGGGTAGTCCTGCCGGGTCTCCCAAGGTGTCTGCCTGTTTTTCCAAGTGCCCGGGGTTCATCAGGGAATCTATGGTCATTCTGGAATCCATAGGAGATGACACAGTCTGGAACGCTGCTTAATAAACAAATGATTAACTGCCACCCCCGAGCTGAGGTGCACTGTGGCTTTAATGGGCTGAGAGGAACTTGACCTTGTACTAGACAATGAGAGCTAATGACGCTGAGAGGCAGGCCAGCACACGGGTTACCAGCCGTAGTCACTCGAGTCTGACCTGGGGCATCTTACTGAACCACTCTGCATGGCAGCTTCCTCTTGCATTAAGAGGACAGCCAAGAGTGGGATGGCCTTGTGATTAAGTAGAGAGTTTAGGATTGCCTTGTGATTTCGTAACAAGTCTGCAAGAAAAAAGTGCTCAAGAAGAGAATGATCGACATGCCCATTTCTCTTTCCGTTCCTGCAGCTGTACGGGCCCGGGTCTGGAAGGCTGCCCCGAAATTAGGTAAGTGTCTGACGGGCAAGATCAGAACAGCCTAGCACACAGTGGGCAAAGGTGGTGCTTGGGCACCTCGCTGACTACCCCCCCACCCTGTCAGGGCCTCCCCTCGGGCCAGCACCACACCCCAGCACTGGTCCCGCCGGAGCGCCAGGGCAGAGCAGTGCGGGACGTGCCTGCTCCCCACCCTATACTTCCTCCTCTGCACCTTCCGTGGACTTTTTGTCACGCCTGTGTGGCTGGGCCCTTCTCTTCTTCTAGCTTCTCTTCCTGACCCCGTCAGACCTCACACACCTGTGCTTCAGGGACCTTTCTGTGCTTCAGTGACAAAACTCCCACCTGGGGAGATTTCCCCCCGACCGCCTTTTGTCCACCTGCTCCCCATCAGCATTTCCGTTTGGGTCAGTTTGCCATCACTGTTTGAAATGCTGCACTGACACCAGCAGAACCGGGGATCCCTGTGCAGCCTCCGCAGCAAAGAGCAGAATTATCGATTATAATGTCCCAGAGGGGAATTGGAATTAGATCCCTGTTTGCCATCCCGATAGCCCCAAACCCTAGCCAAGTTTCCAGTCATGCCTACGGAATCCCTCTCTCCACGTCAGCTGATTCCCCCCGCTCTACCCTCTGAATTAGCAATGATGACAGATCCCTTCTGCAGTCAGAGGAAACATTTAAGACAAGAAAGCAGGCAGTCTCTCCAGGGTAAAGATTTCCTTCTGTGCCTACGCTCTTCACTGAGCGTAAGAAGGGACAGATAACTTTCTCCTCTTCTGCAAACCACAGTGAGCATCTGAATAATGAGGACTGCCATCACCGCCCCACCTGAGACCAGGCGGTGGCTGGTCTTGGTCACGTGTATTCTTTTTCATTCACTTTTCATTGCCTTGCCCTCACTATGACTGGAAGCGGAACACATACTCTGTAACAATGTATGTGTCTTTCAGTGTTCCCTTCAAAATAGTAAAAACCCCTTAATGCCAGCTGCATGGGCTGTGAGATGGTATGGTGCAGGAGGTGGCTCTTGCTAAGAAGAAAGGGATCATTCATGTCATTTTCATGAAGTAAATTTGACCCAGTTACGAGAAATTGGTAAGAACAATGTCCCACATTTTTACATGCAAGTGATGCTACTAATTCATCTTTGATACTTGTTAACATTTCTACCTGAAAAGAGGAAGTTTGTCGGAAGCTGAAGTGGCATAGATACATACGAATAATAACTGCGTACTCTAAATGCAGAACTGACACATTCACACGGCTGTCTCCCCAATGAGCTTTAGAACCGGAGCTTTGAGCTTTTGCTCTCTCCAAAATCAGGCACCAGCTCATCTGAGAGGTTTCAGGCTGCGTGGTGACTGCCTTCGTCTGTGACCACGAGGCTTTCAGTGTGAATATAACCCCCTCTGAGCCCATTGCTAAAGCCTGTCATGTGGCTGTGGGCCCATCTCGAAAGCCAAGGACCCTTGGAGGAGTCTCGGCATCTGTGCAAGACCCCCTCACCCAGCCCGGGCAGCACACAATGCGTGTCTCGCTCAGGCAGCGTGCTCTGCTTCCTATGCCCAAGATACTCCGGAGACACATGCATATTCGCGTGAAAACCATTACTGAAGTCGGAGTGACTTCGGGGGTAGGGGTTGTTAGATATGTTAATTGATTTTAGAGAGAGGAAGGGAAGAGAAAGAGAGAAAGAAACATCGATGTGAGAGACACACACCAATGGAGTTGTCTCCCGTAGCACCCCAACCAGGGGTGGTATCCGCAACCTAGGTGTGCGCCCTGACTGGGAATCAAACCGGTGACCTTTCGGTGTGCAGGACAATGCTCTGACCCACTGAGCCACACCAGCCAGGGCCTGAGCTACTTTTTGAATTAATGTGTTTTCTTAACAGATTAAAATATAACCATTGTGTGGAAAGGTCCAGGAAACACCTCCATTTAAAAACTGCAAAGAAGCCAGCCAGTGGGGGTGGGGACGGGAGCTAGAAATGCTGCCCAGAATCCTTAGCTTTCCTTCCCCCCTTTAGAAGCTGGACTGTACTCCGTTTTCTGAGAGTGTTAAATAATGTCAGTCTATCAAGGCATCAGGAAATACGGAACATGCAAATGTCATGAAACCTGTCAACAAATCTGACCTTCCCATGTGTCTGCACCTCGTTCCAGGCCCAAGATCCCATCCATCGCCACGGGGATCGTGGGCGGCCTCCTCTTGGTGGTGGTGGTGGCCCTCGGCGTGGGCCTGTTTCTGCGCAGGCGCCACATCGTCCGGAAGCGCACGCTGCGAAGGCTGCTGCAGGAGCGCGAGGTGAGTGCGCCCAACTCCCCCTGGCCCCGCCCCCGCCCCCGGGCCCCGCCCCCCACTCCATCCGGAACCCCGACTACCCCAGAACGGAAGGACTCTCCCGTGCAGACACTGGACATTTTGTATTTCACATTTGTCGCTGTATCCTTAGGCTTTCTGTCTGCATATCCCGTTACCCAGTGGGTTGCACATCGGTGCTTCTCCCCAGTGAAACACACGTGTTTCTGGGATAAGTCACACGGCATGGGTGCGCAGACGCGTGGAGTCCTGCAGGAAGGACAGTCCTGCGTCCTTGCACAGGGCAAAGCCTTGTGCACAGTCACATGCTGACTTCCCGGGAGGGCGCTGCGGTCGAGGAGAAGTAGCTTGGAAAATGCCCTTGTCCACACCGGTGGCTGTTCCTTTCTGAGTTCTGCCTCTAACGGCGTTATTCCTGATGCTGTCGATCCCTAGGACGGTCCTCACCCGGCACCCGTGTCCAGCAGCGTTAGAAGCCACTCCCAGGGGGAGAGACCCCAGCCGCTGTGGCATCGTGGCGCTTGCATGTTAGGGGGCCTGGCAGGGGACCAAAACGATCCCCCACATAAACATGCACCTCGCCCAAATGTCCCCAATTCGACCAGCTGGCCTAGAAACAGATGGGAACTGCGTTTGCAGGCCCGGGGTGGCTCCGTGCAGGAACGCCCGCGGCTTTTACAAGGGCTTCAGAGAAGGTGGCCGCGGCAGGTTCACTGTGCTGGAGCCTGACGGCCCCTGCGTGTCTGGCCCCACCTGGCCCCTCCCACGTTCACTCACACGTGTCTCTTCCAGCTCGTGGAGCCCCTGACGCCCAGCGGAGAAGCGCCCAACCAAGCTCTCCTGCGGATCCTGAAGGAGACAGAATTCAAGAAGATCAAGGTGCTGGGCTCCGGCGCGTTCGGCACCGTGTACAAGGTGAGGCCGCCAGAGACTCGGCACCAACGCTTTCGGGGACTGGAGTCCGCAGCCCCACCCCCACCGGTCCGCCGCTCTGGGCGAGCAGCCCAGAGTCCTCAGCTGCCCTTTGCTGATGTCACCGGCTGTTCCTGTCCCCAAGGGTTTGGGAAATTCCAGCATTTCTCCCAGGTTGTCGAGAGGAACTCTTCTGTAGTCACACGGACAAATAAGTCATCCTCGGAGACTTGGACACAGACATTTCTACAGAGGGTGGCGGTGACCTCTAGAGGAGTGGGTAGCACAGAGGGGTCTCCAGGATAGCCAGCATCCGAATAAAGCCTAGGTCAGAACAGCCCCCCCTTAATTCACTCTGTTTTCTAGACCCTCTTTACATGAAGCCCAATTTCTGTTAGACCCCGTACCTGAGAGTTCTGGGAGAAGTGACACATGCCGATTGTATCATTGTCATGAGCTTCAGGCATCATCTAACTGCTCTGATCCATGGGACGTGATAGTTACAGGGCTGCTGCACCGTGGTGACTCCCGGTACTGGAGGCCTGGGCGTGCAGAGCTGAGCTCCTGGGCCCTGGCCCCTGGTGGAGAGTGTCACTAACGAAGTCCCACGGGGCATAGCACGATGACTGCCAGCTCACGTCTGCCCTCTGTCTCTCCCTCCTAGGGGCTCTGGATCCCCGAGGGCGAGAAGGTCAAAATCCCTGTGGCCATCAAGGAATTGAGAGAAGCCACGTCCCCGAAAGCCAACAAGGAAATTCTCGACGTGAGTCTCTGCTGTGGTCTGGCATCGTCCGCCGGCCTGGGTGTCAGGAGCCACTTTCTGGAGTGTCTGTTGCTCTGCGTTAGACTTCCTTCGTCACCACGTTCTAAACTGAAGGGCCGCCTTTCATGTCCTTTTTAGTCTGGCTCTGGTCAGTGTCAGTCCCCCTCAGGCCTTCTCTCATGGAGAGGACTCACCTCTTCCATCCTGTTATCTCCCCAACAAGGGTGGGCACTCATAGTCGCTAGGCAACCACCAGGGGCCAGTCTGGTACTGGCTGCTTCGTGCACACGGCCGCACCTGGCGCACTCTGGTCTAGGCTGAGGCTCGCTCGATGCTTTGTCAACGAAGAAACGGAGGCTTGAAGAGCTTGCTCAGCCTCACAGGGGTGGGGGAGGATTCCAGCTGCTGTTGCTCCTGACTCTGAAAGGTGAGGTCACTTGGCTCCATGAAGGTGGCTGATCTTTGAAATGACTTCTTAAAGGCACCTAGCCCTAACAACGTGGTGCTCTGTCAGCTCTGTAAACAGTCGCCCACCTTCTGTGTTTCCTCCCAGAACAACTTACTTCGCTCTTCTCCTGCGGCATCTTCAGGTTGTTCCTTGATGGAGGACCCTCTGGAACACCCCGCAGATTATTGTGTTTGTACTTTTGTGGGCGTCAAAAGTGTCCAAAGCTGCAAAGAACCATTTTGAGTGTTATCGGAGCCAAACTGACGACAGTTGCCAGGAAGTAAAATTCTCAAGGGGTTGAGAAATGCTCCAGAGAAGGGCAGTTTGGCGACTTATTTTATGCATTTGAATCAAAGGAGGAGGCCGAAGGGGCAGTTACGTGGAGTCCATTGGTGGTAGCTTATGCAGGGAGCGGGAGAAACAGAGCCAGGAAATCTCAGGGATCAAATTCGAAGTAAAACAAAAAGACACACACTTCTTTTACCCTCTGGGTGCAGGACAGCTCACTACCATCTCCAGCACGTGGAGGTGGTGCTTGGGCAACATGTGAGCAATGAGGGGCCCTCTCCTGTTCTGGTGGGAGACTGTGCCCGGAAGGATCCAGAAGAGGGGATTTTGAGACAAGGGACAGCCTCCCTAAGGTGAAAGCTTGCCTCTGCCAGGGAAGCCGAGGGGCTGCCCGCCGTGACTCACTGGAAGTCAGGAAGTTTTGTGTCCAGTCCGTCCTCGGTGGTCACGTTCAGTCCCACCACGCAGGCCTCCCCCACGCCCATTGGGTTCAGCATGCAGCCCCCTTTCCGTCCGCACTCTCAATTCTCTTAAACTCTCTTCCCCTTCTCCGGCCCCTGCCTAGCCAGTGAGGTGCTGCGGACTCTCAGCGGCAGCTGCAAGCGGCGGTCCTGGAAGTTGGCAGCGGCCTCTCCAAGCAGAGAGGTAGCCCCAGCGGACTACCCCCCAGGGCTGTGTGGTCACAGGCCTCTGCCCACTGGGCATCGGTGGACCCTCTCACTCTTGTCCCGAGGCAGGGCCTGCGAACTCGGAGGTGAAGGGGCTCGGCAGGGGTTCGGGAAGCAGAGTTCCAGAAAAAGGACTCAAACACCTAGAACAGTCCATTTGTCTCACAGCCAAGAGGACGAAGGCCAGATGGGGTGTCCCCACCCAGGTCTCTCACCCACAGAACACACAGTCAGCCAAGCCAACGGGGACCTTTCTCAGCATGTTTGGAGACAGTGGATTCCCCAGGGCTGTCCTGTTACCTCGGGGCAGATTAGCCCTGGCCCACCTCTTAATGGGACATGACGCATTCACATGGTGCAGTCAAAAGCCTCCCATGCTGAGGGCATCCTTATCAAACAAAACTGGCTTTCACTGTAACGGTTCACTAATTAATGTGAAGTCCTATTAACATAGTGTCGGCTCCTGTTAGTGTGGCCAAGAGGAGCAGAGCGGAGGACACATCTGTGAAGGCGTGTCCCTGGCAGCGCCGAACTCCGGCCCAGTTTGCTCGCCTAAGTCACGGTTCCCGCACTCAAGGCCTTCTAAGAAATCTCACAAAAGGCTGTTGAAACGCGAGTTTCAACAATGTTTACAATGCAGAGTAAGGGCAGTGTTAAAGACAAGAGTTATGCTTTGGGAAGGAAGCAGGTTTCACTGAAAAGGGACCCCCCAGAACGCCTAAAACTGGAGGAAATCTGCTTTTCTGGGGGCAGAGAGATAGAAGATAAAGGCCCCACCCCCACCCTAAGGTTGGGCACCTTCATGCAAACTTAAGAGTGGTTCCCCTCACCCGACCTCTCTCTGGTCCACGCTCGATCACGCCCTGAGACCCAGCAGCCTTGTGGCCTCTGCTGACCTTGCTCTCGGAGGCTCAGCTAACTGGTCAAGTTGCAAAAACTTTACTCTTCCGTTAGACACGCCTCTGCTGAAGGAGCTTAACCTCCAGGGGAGTCCTTTCTCCCAACTCTTAACATGAAATAGTTCTCAGATGGGGAAGGCAAGCAAGAAGGAGGGAACCAGAAATCATTCTGGCAACTGGGACAAAGTAACAGGCTTTCACGGTCCCCAGGCCCCAGAGAGGCCTGCGCCACATGAACGCAGCACCTGCCCTCCGGGCCTCGGAGTGCGGGCTTGGCCCGCGCCTGTCCGGGCTGCGGCCAGTGCGGAGATCACTGTGGAATACCAGGCATGCTTGCCGTAGGTCACTGAACCTCCAGGACTCCAAAATAAACAGCTCAGAACAAAGCTCACTTTAACTTCTGTGCCGCAGAACAGGACACGTGACCCGGCAGCAGCCCCATTGTGCCTGGGGGGTGCGGCGGAAGTGGCGACCCGGTTCTGTTGCTCCATCAGATTCTGCTGCGATCGGGGACCTGGCGGGGTGCCAGGCTCTGTGTGGCCCGACACCCACCGCCACACTCTGTTCCTGATTCCCAGGTCCCAGTCCAGTCCTCGCTGGTCCCACAACAGATGGGCTGCGCAGACTGCTCCGGTGGCAGATTTTTCTCCCCTCCACAATGAATACAATATGTTCCCAAAGCTCCACCAGATCCTGAGAAAGCAGGAGCCGCCAGAGGATTGCTTCGGTGTTATGGTTGTCCCGGTTCCCAGACTTGGGGGAGGGCGTGATTTGTGCTTCTCTGGCAATCCCGTGGCCTATTAATTTTTCCATGGGCTTTCCAGTGTAAACTTAGGGCAGGCCATGGAAAGAGAATGCAAAACAGATTTATATACGTGCTGTGTGTACCATGGCATCCAGAGTTTTCTGGCAGAGCTTCAGCCAGAGCACTTGGCCGGACACTGGCCCGTGTGCCCAGCTCTCACGCTGGGAATCAGGGTCTTAGGCCGGCCATTTCCTTCGGTGGGCCTCAGTCCCCTCCTTAGGCAGAAAACAGCCTCCGAGGAAAGGTATTCTCAGGCCCTCGCCAGTTCTCACTTTTTATAAATAGCCCTTCCCAAAGGTGAAGGGGTGTTCGAATGTCCCTGAGTATGAAACATCTACTCTTTAATGTGGTGATGTTAGGTTCACAGGATAAAAGAAAAGAAATGCAGACTCCACCCTGGCTGGGTGGCTTGGCTGATTGGAGCGCTGTCCCCCACACCAAAAGGTTGCGGGTTTGATTCCCAGTCAGGGCACAGACCTAGTTTGTGGGTTTGATCCCTGGTCAGGGCATCTGTGGAGGCAACTGGTCAGTGTTCTTCTCACAATGATGTCTCTCCCTCTCTCTCTCTCTCTCTCTCTCTCCCCCCCTCTCTCTCCCCCTCTCTCTCCCTCTCTCTCTAAAATCAATAAACATAACTTGGGTGAAGATTAAATTTAAAAAAAAATTAAATGAAAAGAAGTACAGACTATACTTGCCAGGAGAGAGCTGAACCACTCAGGAACTCATCCGAACGAAAGGCCCGCCACCAGGTTAACACCTGCAGCATTTCTGTGGCTGTGCACGGGAGCGCGTGGCCTTGGCTGAGCTTTGGGTCTCTGGCTCTGCCAGGTTTCAGCGCTGCTCCACCCTGCCGCTTCCGAGGCAGCTCCGTGCCTGGATGTCGCGCAGGCACTGCTGGAGGGAAAAGAGAAAGAGCCAGGCACTCCCGCCAAAGTGCTGACCGCGCTCGCTGAGTCAGCACACGCAGGGGAAATCGAGGCAATAAATAACCGGCATCTGGCCCTGCGGTCCGGGTGGGGCTCTGGGCGCAGCCCTGGAGCTGTGTGCAGGCTCCAGAGAGCGTGGGGGGAGGGGGCTGGGGGAAGGAGGAGGTGTTCGGGGTCACACAGATGTGTCAGTGCGTCTCATGGGGAGTGCTCAGAAGCCCTGGGTTCCCACAAATCGCTAGGTCCCACCTCCCTGCAGCTCAGGGAGGCCGGAGAGTTTGCATCTGTTACTTATAGCTCCCAGGCTGTGCCAAGCCTGGTCCCCCAAGGAAAAGTGGGAGATGCCGGGGGAGTTTAACTCAGATTGGGGGTCAGGGAGGCCCCCTGAGAGGAGTAAGCAAGGGATAGGAGGCAGAGGGAACAGACCCAGGCCATTCCCTGGGGTGGGAGTAAGGGTGGGGGGTGGCTGAGGGAGGGGTGACAGAACTGAGCAGGAGGACCAGAGGAGCTCAAACTCGAGGCCCCCGGGGCTAAGCCCAGGGATGGCAGGACCAGGGAAAGGGGGGTTGAGGCCCTCACTTGTGCAGAGAGCCCGCTGCCCTCTCCCTGCAGGAGCGGCCGAGAGGCACAGAGGAGCGAGCCTCTGGACTGTCTCCTGCAGACCATGTGGTCCCTTTCACAGCCCCAGAAAAAGCCACCGCCCTTTGCATTTTAAAGGGAAAGAGGCAGAATGGATGGGTGGAAATTCAGGGGGATCCCCTGGTGCTCGCTCCGGCAGAAGAGGGGGCCTTGCTGTGTGCAGGGTCGTAAATAAAGCAGCTTCCTCTGCCCAGGAGTAGCAGATGGTCCAAGTCTCAGTTTGCTGACCTGTGTCCTAGACTCCTGCCTGTCGGCCAGCCGACTTCAAAGGGGCAGGGGGGCCTTTTGCAGAGCAGCATGCTTCTGCCCTAACACTAAGTCAGGGGCCACGCAGACCTCCCCCCAACCCCTTCAAAATGCGTCCTGGGCAGCCAGCTGAATCTGCCATCCCGGTAAACTCAATGCCCTCTGGCCCTTCCGAAGCCAGAGACAGGCACCCAGAAAGGGCTTCTTCAGCTCCACTTGACAGAGGCGGCCCGAAGACCACAGCAGTTCCCACGGCCCAGGCAGGGGTGCAGAGTGCTCTGCTGAGACCGGAAGTCTCCCTCCCACCTGCTGGCTCAGGTGGCCTCCGCTGGAGCTCCCACCGGCACACCTGTGCGGTGCCTATGCCTAGCGAGGAGTCCCCGCAGCATTTTAACCGGCGGCTCTTAGCCTTGAGGCGGAGGGATTCATCTGACGGCCTCAGCACCGCCCACACCCCGGGACCTGGGGTCTCTTTCTCAGCCAGTGTTTTGTGGCGGCGAACACCACCCAGGGCTCTCCGGAAAGGGGAGTCTGCGTGCGCCCTGAGGCAGGTACCAGCTCCAAGAAGTACCTGCGGTTTCACAGCCTGCTACATAACAGGCCCCGGGGAAACGTCTGTCTCCATCTCGTGGGTCGGCTTCCCCCGCCCTCCCATGGACACATTTTCAACCTCAAAATCGCACTCGTGCTTTCTGCCCTGGAGCGGGGTCAGCGGGCCTCTCCCTCCAGCCCCGCGGGGAGCCTCGCTGATGCCACCCTGTCCTCTCGTCCTCGCAGGAAGCCTACGTGATGGCCAGCGTGGACCACCCCCACGTGTGCCGCCTGCTGGGCATCTGCCTGACCTCCACCGTGCAGCTCATCACCCAGCTCATGCCCTTCGGCTGCCTGCTGGACTACGTCCGCGAGCACAAGGACAACATCGGCTCTCAGTACCTGCTCAACTGGTGTGTGCAGATCGCCAAGGTACGTCCGCGGGGCACCTGCCCGGGAGGGCGAACGGCGCGGTCGGCCAGACCCTGCAGCCTCCGCCGGCTTCCTGGTCCCTTAGCTCCGGGGGGGGTGTGCGGTTGTTATCAAGAGCCACACTTTCTTTTGGATGAAATTGAGTTGTCTTCTGCATCCAAGCAAGGGCTTGTCTGTCCCACTGCGCGTTAAGAATTTCGTTATCCAACTGCATTTGAACAGTTTTCTCTTCGCTGGATGTTCGGGATGGTTGGGTGTTAAGGCCCTTATTTGTCTGGGGTTCTTCAGTAATTTGGTAACTTGTAGGAGTGAGAACATCTTTTCCCCGAGTGGGACTTGATGACAAGGCGAGCACACCAAGCTGAGGCTAGAAGGAGGACAGGGTGCCTGGTGGCTTCGTGGGCGGGGCAGGTGCTGGGCACAAGGGCCGGTGTGTAAGGCAGAGGGGGACTGACAGATACTCCTGCCACATCACCTGTGGAGTCGTCCCTGAGTGTGTCCGAACCACCCTCTCCTTTCTTCTAAAGGAGAGCAGCCACCCCTGAATCCAGAATGAGTTCATCTCAAGATCTTTAATTCAATCTGTGAAACCTTATGTTTGAATCAGGTCACCCTCCGAAGTTGCAGGTAGACATGGAATTTTGGGGACACTATTCAGCCTGCAGCTGTGGCTGCCCAGGGGAGGAGGGGGCTAGTCTCGAGTGGGCTTGAGTGAACCGAGAACTGCTGCTGGGGGTCTGGCCGTGTCCTTACTTCCCACCCCAAAGACTCCTCCCTAGCTCGGGTCCCTGACTCTCCATGGCAAGAAAGCAAAGGCCACGGCCGCCCTCCCAGGCATTCTCCAGGACCTTGATTTATTTTCCTTGTAGCACAGAACGCTCTCTGGGAAGATGTGTGTTTTCTTGTTTGCAGCGGCTTGTGCCCACACACCCCCACTGGGAGGGGGGCTCTGTGTGGGCGGACCCCTGGCAGCACCCCACGCACCGGGTCCTAAGGCCGTGCCCTCCAGCTGGTCCGCACTTTTCCCTAATTATCTCGGGTCAATCCACAGCTCCCCCAAAGTGACTTGTCACGTGATGGGTTGCAGTGCCTGAGGCAGAACTGCCCCTGATTCCGGGAGGTGGGCTGGCTGTGTGCAGGTTTAAATCTTGGTTCCAACACTCATCCGCTGGGGGAACCTGGCCAGGCAACTCCGTGCATTTGCCCGAGTCTCTTGGCTATAGTGGGATTGTGCCACCTATCTGCCCAGGTACTGGGATGACACCTGCCAGCCTCTGTGCAGCACCTGCCACACATCTGGTGCTCACAGATGTCCCCTTCCTCTGCATCTTCCACAGATGGTGGCCAGAGTGGGTGGGTGTGATGACTGAAATCAGACCAGAAACATCAATTTCTGGCTAGTTCTGCACCTGCTTAGAGCAGCGCCCCCTACAAATGGCAACACCCTCAACAGGGATGGACTCAGCCACCTCCCCCAACCCCGGCACCAGGGTCTGGTCCAGTGGGCGTCACCACAGGTCCCAAGCTGCGTGTCCTGGGCCCGAACATTTCCCAAGCTGGTTCTCTCACTGTAGGATGTCACTCACAACGTCCGCCTCTTAGTGAAGCCCCCCTGTTCTGCCTCATGTGCCCTGTGGAGCATCGCTTGGCGCTGAAGTCCTCTTACAGGTGGCTCTTTGCGCTTGGTCTAAGGACCCATGTGCTTTGCGGAGAAACGCCACGTCCCGGTAGCTGCAGTGAGGAGCATCCACCCTGGTGGGGGTGGGGGGGTCAGCGTTTTCTCAGCTGCGAAGAGAGAAACTGGCTCTTGGGTTCGGGACTATTTATCTAAGTGTTAAACAATTTTCTTCGTAAAAGGTTTAAGTGAAACTAACTAACCAGAAACACTTCGTGGCCGGCCAGGCACGAAACCCCTGGCCTGTTGGGAGCGGGATTTATTGACTTGTAAACGTCCTCTGTGGCTTCACCAGGGCCGGGGCCGTCTTGGGAAGTTGCCCCAATATTGCCGGAAAGCTGGTTGATTGTCCTGGCTACACTGCCAAGAGGACAAATAAAATCGTCTCAACTGGGCAAAAGGGGGAAGAAAAAAATAGAGCTGGCTGAGGGAGGAAGTGGGGGCGGGATTCAGGATGCAGAAAGAAGCCACGCCCCTTGCTGCTTCGGATAGAAATGGCTTCTGTCTGCCACCCTACAACCTTGCTCTCGGGAGCTTGGAGAGGCACCACCTATCTGCCTGCCCATCAGAAAGGTCATAGGTTACTAAACTCCTGGCTCACAAGGTCATGAGTGTCTGTTACTTACTAGAAATGACTCAGGGACTTCAGAGAGCATATCCAACTCTTTCTGTCTCTGCGAGCCAGCTAGTAAATCCCAAACTATCTTAGGGGGCACGGCCATGTCGTACAACATTCTGATCCAAAAAGATCCTCTAGTCACCGAAGTTCGGAAAACAGTTCTACAGTGTCACACACGTCCCTGCAGACAACGCAGTCACCTTATTGCAAAGTTCTGCAATAAATTAAGCTGCCTAGGCTGTGGCTCAACCAGCGTTCCCCATACCTTTTGGACGCAACCCGGATGAAGATCTCACAGAACTGGGCTTCCAGACAAGCAATAGAAGGTTAAGACCGTTGAGAGTGGGCCCTGGTGAAGTGTGAAGAGAGATGGCCAAGAAGTGGGAAGGTCTCAGAGGGTGACCTTTGTCTGGCTGTCATTCTCCGACCACAGCCTCATCAGCACCAGACTCTGCTTATTTCCATCCGCAAGATGAAACTGAATGAGGATCAACTTCCCGAAAGATAGAGTTCAGAGGACTCCTTCTCCAGGTCCACTTTACTGTGGGGAAACTGAGGCTTGGGGCATCGAAGGGTCTGGCCACAGCCCCAGGCTGGCCAGCAGCATGCCCAGGATTTGACACCAGGCAGCCCTGCCCCACACCCGTCATCCTCACTTGACCTCTTGGCTCGGGGTAGAGCCCACAGCCTCGCCGGCCTCCTGTCCCCGCACAGTAGGATGTCAGTGCCACACGATCTCTGTCCACAGGAGGACACTTGGACACTGTCCTGCCTCCCCTGAGGACAGGGCTCAGCAGTGGGGATGCTGTCCACATTGCGCTTTCTGCCACTCGCCAGCCACCGCGTCGCTGTGTGCCCGGACTTTTCCACGTGCTGGTCCGTCTCACTCTGGACTCCTCCTGAGAGCCGCAGGATGTGGGAGCCCCAGGGCAGCAGACTCAGCAGTTCCGGCGCAGCCACCCTGCCAGAGGAACCTTCCCTGTCATGGGAAGCATGTCCCAGGGCTGCTTTTGTGTGTTCAGGTTCTAGGTTGGCGCGTCAGAGTCCCTTGAACCTCAGTATTTCAAAATTCATCCTCACCATCCTGCAGTAATTAACAAAAATAAATACACTGAGCTAAACTGGAGTCAGGATCTCACATCAGGAAATGAGTTTCCCACAGGGCCCCTCGGAGGAGCTGCCTACACCTCTTCCTGCAGCGTCTCCACGGAGCCCCTGGGAGTTCACGAGCAGTGTCACGCTGGGCTCTTATCTTCGGTGACTGGTTAAAGTATAACCCTGCTGGGCACCGAGGTGGCCTTTCAAAGTGCCTCTGGAGTGTGGGACAGAGACCGAAGAATATAGCCTTATCTAAGTTCAAAAGAGTCTAATCTCCATGTCCCAGAATTATCTCTGATGCAAAGCTCTCTTGGCTGGTTCACTGTGGCCCCAGAATCTGGAAACTGCCCTTCCCTCCCCTTTCCCAAGCCTGCTTCTGAGAAAACATCACAATTCGGTCAACTTGCTCTGGTCCTTTAAGGGCCTGCGGGTGAGGAGTGGGGTGGGGTGGAGCTCAGCTCCATTTATTAGGTTTGCACATGAACTTGCTCAGCGGCTCGGAGCCAACGGGCTGGGCAGTTAGTCCTTGTTTCGTTTGGTTTGGAGTTTTTTTCACATCCCAAGCAGCCTTTGGGCCAGCAGGTCAGTTTCCCTTGGAGGCCCCAGCTGGAAATTCAGGACATGGTCCCGATGGTGGTCTAGGGGCTCAGAGGACTCGGTCTGTGAAGCGTCTCAGTCCCTGGGCTTTCTGGGTCAGCTCTCAGGGCAACCATGTGGCTGCCAGGACTTCCAGAACCTTCTAGAACAGGCTTGAAATGCCTGGCACATCCAGAGTGTCCCAAACTGCCAGCTGCTATTATCATTTATTCGTTCATTCATTCTTCACCGACTTTCGTGAGAACACTGCCAGTGTTTCACCAGATTCTCCGCTGGGCCTTCACAGAGGCGGGCTGGACGTGAGTGAGGGCAGTGAAGTGCGGCCGGAAACACCCTCCGGAGCCCTCCTCGTGGGCTCAGCGCACTCACGAGAACACCGTGAACTTTGCATGAAGGGAGAGGGTGACAGGTTTCCGCAGGCAGGGACTTGGTGGGATTGTTACCACACGTGGGCACAGCACCCACACACGAGTGCCCACGGGGCTGTCTGCCGGAAACGTGCGCTGAGGCCGTGAATGAGCAGCTGGGTGGAGACGCAAGAGTGAGCCAGGGGGACAGAGAAAGGAGGGGAGGGAGGAAGAGGAGGAGGAGGAGGAAGGAGAGAACACTGCGGGAATGCAGACTTTGCGCCCAACCAGGCAAGGCACCCAGCATAACTAACCCTTTTTGAGTGGGTGAGTCCATCCTATTTAAAAATGGAGAAATTCCCCTCTCATAAGAGATGGGGAGACCCAGCACACGTCCCCATCAGGCTCCAGGGCTCAACGGGGAGACGGAGCCCATGGAAGGAGCCCCAGGGAAGGGGGCTCCCCAAGGAGGGGACGGGCAGCAGCAAGCCAGCCCTCTGTTCAGAAGCACTTTCTCAGCCCCCGCCCCCACGCTCTCCCTCCCCACACGCCGTCCCTAAAGAGTCACCCCACCATGTGGACTTGCCGGTCCAGAGGAGACCTGTGCTGGCGCCCTCTTGGTGGACCTGAGCCCCGTCCGTCTGCTTTCCCGGTGCCTGAGAACTCAGGAAGGGAAGCATTTCGGTTCAACAGCATCTTAAATGCTTATTCGGGACCTTTCCTGGTAATACCAGGGAGAGGGGCGACCGGGGAATCCATCATTTTTTTCCGAAGAAAAGAAAAACATGAAAGGCCCCCAAAAGAGCCCTCAATAACCAATTCAAGTGCGCTAGGATGGCTAGTTTTGCTCCAGAAAGAACATTTTTTTCAATTTCACTCTGCTGTGATAAGCTCACAAATAATTTTCACTTCATACCTCTGTGAAAGAAAGCAAAGAATTTGCCAGAAAATTGGGGTGGGGGGATCGAGTTCCTACTATTGCACCAAAACGGAGCGAACAAGCCCCTGCCACAGCCGCGAACAAGCCCCTGCCACAGCCGCAGACAAGGGGCGAGTAACAAGGGGCTGGTCAAACCCACGTGCCTCCTTCTCGTGCACTTCAGGTGGCGCTCCTGTGGCACCCACTCTGTGCTGGAGAGTCCTGAAGTATCAGCCCTGAAGGAAGGGGAAACGTCCTGTCCTGGCTGCAGGTGGAGGGGTGCCTGGGTGGGTGAGTGGGAGAGGGCTGCAGGGCCGAACCCTTCCCCCATGGCCTGCCACCTGGCCCTGCACAGAGGGGAGGGCCACCAGCCATGTCGACAGCCTGGCGCTCAGTAGGACAAAGGGAGGCAGGCATGGAGCAAGCAGGAGAGGAGGCCAGGAGGGCTCCCCTGCCAGCTGGAGGACGGGGGTGGGCCAGGGCTGGATTTCTGGGTGACAGCCTGGGAGTGCGCTGGGTGCCAGGCCCTGCACTGGGGGCTGCTTGGCTGCATTTCTCAGTTTCTCTTACAGCAGGGATCCCGACTGCTGGGGAGGGCCCAGGGCATGGCACCTTGTAGAAGCCAGTTCCATAGGCTTCCATTTACAATGAGAGAGAATGAAACTGGATAGACCTTCTGCACTGGCAGTGAGACTGGGAGGGGCAGCTGAGCTGGGAGCAAGCCTGCAGGACACCACTGGGAAGCCTCTGTCCGCATGCCACACAGCTCGGCTCCGCTCAGTGCAGGGCCAGGAGGCCAGCCAGGTGGCAGCCCAGTGGGCAGCTCCGGCTCCGTGACTGTCCTCTCCTGCTCGGTCCCTCTGGGGTTGAAACTCGGGTATCACCAGGCCGGGGAAGGGTCCGAGAGTCGGCATCTGGTGGTGCTCACCACATGGCTCTGTGTTTCAGGGCATGAACTACCTGGAGGACCGGCGCCTGGTGCACCGGGACCTGGCGGCCAGGAACGTCTTGGTGAAGACGCCACAGCACGTCAAGATCACAGACTTTGGGCTGGCCAAACTGCTGGGCGCGGAGGAGAAAGAGTACCACGCAGAGGGGGGCAAAGTAAGGGCCTGGCTCGAACCCGGCAGCAAGTTCCCACCCGCTGACTGGTGACATGGGGGACATCCTCAGGACGTTCTGGGTGACGTGACAGCCATTGCCACTGACACCTGGGTCTAGCTAGGGTCTGCTGTCTGTGCAATCTGGGCAGCTTGGGATCAGGATTTGCTGGGCGAGAGAGTAAGGATGTTTCTGACGCATCCAGGGAATCAAAAGCAGTAGCGGGCTCAGTTCCATGTCCAGTTAGCTGAGGTGAGGTTTCAACCACCCACTGCAGGAGAACGCCCCCTTCAGGGAGACCTCTGGGAAACTCGCTGCTGGTTGGTGGCTGCTGCGGCTGAGAAAATGTCAGAAATTCGGAGAGCTCCGAGGTGTTCCCAGACACCCCGAGGGCGGCCATGACACACACCGGGTTACCCGTGTGGTGGAGCGCACTCCCTCCCCTCACACAGGTTTCGGGGCTCTCCAGGGGTCTCTCCCCAAGCGGGGTGGTGCACAGCTCTCCTGTCAGGCCTTCCAGAATGCTCTGGATCAGTCACACCCCTCTTCAGTTTCACTCTGGCCTGCACGGCCCCAGCAAGCACCCCCACGCACAAGGTAGAATGGACCATAGGGCAGGACCAGGTCCCCAGCTGTGAACATGAGCCCCCAGCTCTACAGGACACACCCCAGCCAGAGGCCCTCGGCCGCCAGCTCAGGGCCCTGGCACGACAGTGCAACCACTCCTCCTGCCAGGACAGCACTCGGCCAAGGGGTGGGGGGCGGGGGTGGGGGGCCCGGCTTCCCCACGTGTGTCACTCCTCATTTGTCCCAGCGTGACTTAATGTTTCCCAGCAGAGGGAAGCTAATAGTTGTCTCTTCACATTGTCTCTCATAATCCCAAGGTGCCCATCAAGTGGATGGCTTTGGAGTCTATTTTGCACCGGATTTATACCCACCAAAGTGACGTCTGGAGCTACGGTGAGTCCAGGTCCCGAGGTGGGTGACCTTGTCCTGGGGCAGCGCTGGCTTCCACTGTTTTCTGAGTTACATTTTATGCTCTGCCTTCCCAGCATTTTCTTCCAAGACAATGACTAACAGCAGCCGAACAGCTGCCGTGTGTCTTTTCTGCTAAGAAAACATGACACAGGAAATTGAGTCTAACTATCACACTCAACATCACCGGATGTTAGGGAACTTGTCGGGGGGGACAATGGGGAGAGAGAGACAACTTGGACTTGGGAAATGCCTACATCTACGAAATCAAACCACACTCCACCTCTTGCCATGATCTAAAGAGGGCAGGAGAGAGGCAGCAAAGGAGGCTCCATGGGGATGGGGCTCCGGTGGGAACATGAGGTTCGGTGCTGACAGACTCAGGGGCTGGCGCTTCACAGAGGGAAGGGTTCTGAACTCCGTGTCTTAGAGAGAATAGCTTGGCCGAAGGGCCCCCGGGAGGGTGTCTTGGAAGACAGCAGAAACAGGAGGTCCGTATGGCTCCCAGACTTCATTAATCCCTCCTGCAAATTCCACCCCCTGGAAACGCCTCCCTCTCTGAACACCACCCCGCTCCGAATCCTACCCCCTGCAAACCCACCTGCTCCGTACCTGGCCCCCTGCGAGTCCCACCGTCCCTGCACAGGCCTGAGCCCTGTCCTCCAGCACTCCCCCCTTCTCCAGTCCCCCTCCGCCTTCTTGCCCTCTCACCCCTGTCCTTGGGTTTCCTGAGCCTCGCCTTTGAAGAAAGGGTCACTAAAACGTGTCAGCGTTGTGACCACACTGCGGCCTCACAAGTCACCCAGCCATCTGCTGAAAGTGTCATGTTTGCTTGTGACTTGTCAGTCCGTCCCCAGCTACAGAAGCAATGGGGGTTAACGGGAGGAGTCACCCCACCTCCGTAGAAATGTGTATTTGGGGAGAACAGTATTGAAAGGAATTTCCAAGAAGAATCTTGTCATCATCACAAAACCAGAATCACTCAGGGCAGCATCCACTGAGTATGTTTTTTCACAGCATCATAAACTTCCTAAAATCTCCTAATGCACTTTTTTAACATCATGGGTCCTTGTCTGTCTCTTCGGTGAGAAGGCCAGCATTACAAGGGCAGAGGTCCGTGTGAAAGAATAGGTGAATTTTCACAGGGACTGGTGAGCTGAGCGGCTTGGGACTAGCGAACAAGATAAGAAGTTAAGCTCTTCTGATGCCTTGTATTTTCAGTCACTTTCCAGATAAGTCTACCCCGCAAGACAGGTGGGAAGAAGGGCTTTTCCCCCAGTCCTGGACCCTGCCCTGGGTCCTCTTCATTGACACCCCACCAGCCCGAGCCACCTGCCCCCTCAGTCAGACCACAGCAGGAGCCCCGGGGGTCTCCCCGCTTCCCGCTTTGCCCACTCTCGTCTAGTCCCTAGCAGGCAGGATATGTTTCTAACTGCATCCGGCGTGTCCTTCTCCACGTGACATCCCCCTCTGGCTTCCCAGCGTGTTCCAATAACATCCGAGCGCCCAGCCGGGATCGATGAACTGGCGGATGAGGCTCTGGAGCCTCCCGCCTTTCCCTCCTGCCAGGCTGCGTCCCTGTTCACATCCCGCTCCCTGCCCGGCACCCTGCCCCCACCCACCCACAGCTCACACGAGGCCCACATGTGCCCAGTAGCCAAAAAATCTTCAGCGACTTAATGCCTTGGAACGGTTACAGCCAGGAGCAGACTTCGGCATCACGGCAGTGGCTGCACCATTTTCATTTTGCTGGAAATTGCGCGCTGGGATTGTTAGGTCGTGAGCCTGACGTGTTAGTGAAAGAGCATACCCTGTTACTTCACGCTCTAGTGTCTGGTTGAGGCAAAGCATTTTAGTAAACTGGGGACCTGTGTGTCCCACTGAGGAGTTGGAAGACAGAGCATTCACACCACCTCCTGGTCCCACTCACAGCCACAGCCAGGTGCATGCATGCCCCTTCGCCATCTGTCCCAGCCCTGGAAAGCGTGCCTTTCCACAGGGATTCCACGCACACATGGAAACACGGCGCTCAAACCACGTAGACGAGAATCCGTGGATCTCCTCTGTCTGGGAAGGAGATGGTTTTTCCTGCACCAAGTCCCTATTGACTAGGTAGCAGCAAAGAACCAAAGAACCTCCTTCCTAGCCCCTGGCCCACTGCTCTTCTCCACGTCCCCGCCCTACATTCTGTATGTTAGTTGTGGTCCCTGTTTGGGAATGGCCTCTGGAAATCCAAGCAGACTTGTGACAGTCTGTATCTAGAAACCAGCTCTGAAGGAAAGGGGTCACGGGTCCCACTGGAGATCAGGCCTGTAGCCTGTGTCTGATCCCTCCGTGTGGAGTCTGGGGGCCCAGCTCAGTGTCCCTGGGGTCGTCCTAGTGGCACCACAGGGCGCTTTCCTGTCCAGGGGGGACCGGGCTCCCTGGGGTGTCAGTTTGTTTCTAGAGCACACAGTGACAGGCACTGGGGTCAGAGATGGGGAGACCGTGCATCTAGGGCACGGTCTAAAAACAACACCCACTCTAAAATTAATGTTGCTTGGGTTTGTTTTTTAATCACGATGTTTGATTTTAAAACAAAAAAAGAACTATGGGGTTTTGTGTTTACCGAGAGGACATAAGGACTTCTGTTTCTGATTTTCCTCTTGTTGGAACACCCGGTTTCTGCCGCTGTTTGTCATACCCCTATTTCCTCCTCCCAGCTGCTCGGGGCAGCTGCCTGGGGGTCTCCCCCACTCCATAAGCAGCGTTCATGCCATTCTCATGGCTGTGCTGCCCTCTTTGTCAGCACAAAGGAGGATTGCCAAGCTCAGCAAAGAGTTTGCCGTTCCTCGGCCCCTGGCCATGTGCCTGGGGCTGACCGAGCATTTCCACTGTGTTACCTGTTTGACCCTCACAGCCGTGTGAGGACACACACACTCTCTTCGTCCCACTTCACAGAGAGGTAAACTGAGGCCGCCCCAGACCATAGGAACCTAGGTGTTTTGAACCTTAGGAGCGGCATCCACCGCGATGACTAAGGTCACGGGGTCGCGATCATTGACTCACACTGTGGCCGCAACTTCGTCCTACCAGGGGTGACCGTCTGGGAACTGATGACCTTCGGGTCCAAGCCGTACGACGGGATCCCGGCGAGTGAGATCTCAACCGTCCTGGAGAAAGGGGAGCGCCTCCCGCAGCCGCCCATCTGCACCATCGACGTCTACATGATCATGGTCAAGTGTGAGTGACCGCTGTGGCCGTTGCCCTCGGGTCACGGGGCCTTGGCCAGACTCGCTGGGCCTGGAAAGGTGTTGCGCCCTTAGCCGACCATGGAGACCTTAGATTCTAACCCTGCAAATTGCTGTCACATCCGTTTTTTTAAAGATTGTATTCATCTACTCTCAAAGAGAAAGAAAAGAGGGAAAAAAGGAGGGAAAGAAACATCAGTGTGCGGTTGCCTCTCATGCGCCCCCACTGGGGACCTGGCCTGTAACCCAGGCTTGTGCCCTGACTGGGAATCAAACATGTGACCCTTTAGTTTGCAGGCTGGCATTCAACCACTGAGCCACACCAGCCAGGGCTGCTGTCACAGTCTTTAGGGCGGGCACTCAAGTCCAGAGACATCTGTCACTGTCCACCTCAAACATTTCTCAGGAAGCCCTAGCCTGACTCACTAGCGCTGTGACCCGGCATCTGCCCGTGGTTGGAAGCAAATAAACAGACTCAAAGTCCTCCGTAAGCCCTGACACCGAAATACTCGAGTGTGAGTCGCTCCAGGGAAAAGCCAACCCACATTTTGTTACCAGAGAGACTGAATGTTTTTAAATGCCTAATAATGAGTAACTACATAAGGCTAATAGAATCACCATTGCTGCTGTGATTTGAATCTTTCAAAGGGTGGGTTTACGTGAGGTCTTACTCCAGTGTAGCAAGTAAACATCTTAATCCAGGTCAGAGTGTGTGGCCTAGTTGACGCTGGAACTGCCCCAGAAGCCCCCGTCCAGGGGGCCCTGGAGGTGACAGGACATGTGTGCTGAGCGTTTACACAAGAAGGGACCACAGGGACGGCCCAGGGAGCAAAGTCAGTGTAAATGTTAATGCCTCTGTGAACTTTGAACTGTAGGCCTCCTATTTTAACTTCCTTGCTCGGAGGCTGAGGAAGCTGGGATTCTGAGGGGGTTGTGACTTGCGTGAGGTCACCTCCCAGGGGGGCCTAAAGTAGCCTGACATCCCACTGAGAGGAAGTAGCGACACCCTGAGACGAAGGAGGATTGCCAGCTCACAGCTGCTCCTCCAGCCTGTTAATGCAAGCCTGGGGGGCAGTGTGCCGGAATGCACCAGCACAGCTAATGAGTGTCCCCTAGGGAGGGCCTTGAACGCCCGCCGCTCCCCGCCCTATCACACGTGACTCCTGGGTACGTGCTCCAAGGACCGCACCAGAGAGGGGAAATCCCCCGTTCCGAGGTTCTTAAAGAAAGTCCCTAAATTTCCCTAAACAGAATCTGGTTTCCAAATTGCAAGCTTGCTGAGTGACCATAGATGAGGCTGGCTATCGCCGGACGGCTTGACGCCAGAGCCCCGACCCTCAGAGCAGGCCACAAGAAGCAACGAGCATAACGAGGCCACCGGGTCACCGGTGGGCACCGGAGGGGATAGCACCGGAGCTCGGCTCTCGGAAGAGCAGGCGCAGCGAAGGCGGGGGCGTGAGCGCCCCTCGGATCCACACCTGTCCTGGCATGAGAGGCTTTAGACAGGTCCAAGCACAGGTTTCCTCGGCACGCTTTTGTCTAAGCGGGTCTCGCCGCAGACACTCGCTCACAGTGATGCCAGCATCACGTACTATCAGGCTTCTCATCGCACCGTTCCCCGCACTCCCTCTCCAGGCTGGATGATAGACGCCGACAGCCGCCCGAAGTTCCGAGAGCTGATCCACGAGTTCTCCAAGATGGCCCGGGACCCCCAGCGCTACCTCGTCATCCAGGTACCCGGCCCCGCCTGCTTGCGCCCCGGGAAAGTCCCTGTAGTGAGCGCCGCGTGTCGCCGCACCCCATCAAGTCAGGCTAACTAAACCAAGCTCCGGGGCACTGTTTAAGACGCAGTGAAATATCCGAGCAGAACCCACGGCTCAGCACCCCAGGGACCGTTCCGTGGGCTCACGACTGCACACCTACTTCCATCCACCCTGCACATCAGTGTAAACCCCAATTCATAGCAACTAAGAGCCTAGTCCACACTCAGTGCAGGCTGTTGCCTCCTGCCTTTCTTTTCCCTCCTGAGCTGTTCACACTTCATTCAGGGGCTTTTGCACATCGAGGAGTTTTTAATGTTTAACTCCAGGTCAGGGGAGGGGGGAAGCGGCTACACGTGAGAGAGCGGGACGATTGCACAATAACTAATGTGGCAAACACGCAGGCCCCTGCCAGCAGAGACCCCCGTCCCCCACCCCTGGCCAGGAAGCCCATGACAGCCCGCTGGGCCTTACTGACAGTCTCAAACCTCTGCCCCAGGGGGATGAGAGAATGCACCTGCCCAGCCCCACCGACTCCAACTTCTACCGCGCCCTGATGGACGAAGAGGACATGGAGGACGTGGTGGACGCGGACGAGTACCTCATCCCCCAGCAGGCCTTCTTCCACCACACCTCCCCCTCCCGGACGCCCCTGCTGAGCTCCCTGGTGAGAAGCTGCACTCTCGCGCTGTGGCTCCTGGTCTGAGCGCCCGAGTTCCCGAGAAAACAATCCCCGTCTGGTGGAACTCACCCGGAGACCGAGAGGTGCATTCGCACCAAACAGCAAAGCCAGACTTAGAACGAACCCATCCAGTGCGTCTACTTTTTCACTGCTTCGAGGCGGCGGTATCGGAACCTTCTGAGGCTCCCTAAGGGATAGGATTCAATCGGAACTAACCCTGGTTTTTCTAAAGCTAATGGGTCTGGGCGAAAATAAGCACCTTTACACGTCTCCGCTTCATGAGACGCTCCTCACGCACTCAGAGAAGTGGGTGAGACATGCAAGCGTCCTAAAAACACCCTCTCTTCCTTTTCAGAGTGCCACCAGCAACAGCTCCACTGTGGCTTGCGTTGACAGGAATGGGGTATGTATGCAGACCAGGAAACCGGAATGCAGTGGCAGCACTGAGGCGTGGCTCTGTTACACACAGAACAATGCCCACATCGCCCTGGCCAGTGTGGCGCAGTTGGTTGGAGTGTCATTCCGTGGCCAAGGGGTTATGGGTTCGATTCCCAGTCAGGGCACTTACCTAGGTTGTGGGTTTGATCCACAGTCTGGAGCATATGGGAGGCAACTGATCAGTGTTTCTCTGTTGCATCAGCGTTTCTCTCTCTCCCTTCCTCTCTTTCTAAAAGCAATGAGAAAAAAAAATGTGCTTGGGTAAGGATAAAAAAAAGAGGAAAGAGAATGCCCAGACTCCCCAGAGAACCCCGGTCTTTCTGGCAGTGTAGTTTCTTCCCTGCATGGCTACTTGGCCGCCGCCCCTCGGCCCACAGTGAGGCCTTACTGCACTGCAGAGTAGTTCAGAATGTGGCCCAGAGACTGGCAGCCCTGGCCTCACCTGGCGGTTGGTGGCACGTGCAAGTCACGGGGCCCCCGCCCCAGACCTCGAAGCATTGTGCCCTTCAGATGAGGCCGGTGCTCGAAGGCGGGAAGTCTCAACCTAGATGCTCCCCGACCAGTGTGGACGCTGCAGGCCACAGGTGGCTGCTCACCCTACATATTCATTAATCACAATTAAACGTAACTGACATCCAGTTCCTCACACGTGTGGCCGTGGCTGCCGTATTGAAGAGCACAGACTAGCGGCCCTTGCAGGCGGGCCGCTGGGCGTCGCTGATGGGGCCTCGCCCCGGCCCAGCGGTCAGTGTTAGGAGTGCGCAGCCTCGGTCCCTGCCCCGACCTGCTGCGTCGTCGGAGGCCACACTGTGACGGGCCTCAGGTGACCACACGCGCCGCCATCTGAGGGGCCCTGACTAATGTGACCTTGCCTCCCGCCCCCAGCAGAGCTGTCCCCTGAAGGAAGACAGCTCCTTGCAGCGATACAGCTCCGACCCCACTGGCGCCCTGACCGAGGACATCCTCAACGGCACGTTCCTCCCAGCGCCAGGTCAGTGGCTCGCCCCAGAGTCGGCCACGCTGTCCTGGCCGGTGGCTTCCCCCAGGCCAACCGTGGGGTGGAGACGGTGGCACATTTTCAGACGCGGAGCAGGGAGGGAGAGGCAGATGAACAGAGCCCAGCACGTGCGGCGTGGGCCGTGAGCACGTGGCGTGTCCAGGGGTTCAGTTGGAGCTTTGGTTTTGGGATGAACCTGCTGATTCTCTAGACTTTGAAGCAAACCACTCAGATGTACGTGTGAGAGGGCGTGTGAGCATGTGAGTGTGTGAGTGTTGTGTGTGGCTGTGTGTGCACAGATGTGTGTGCCGGTGTGTGTGTTTGCGTGGGGTAGATTTGATCTCTGTTTTCTCTCCTCGATCCATTCTTGCCTGCAAACGATGGATTTTTCTGCTCTACCCTTTTCCCCGGACACGCCCCCCCACCTGC